>WBMY01012902.1:182893-196878 GCA_013397315.1 Donacobius atricapilla
AAAAAAAGAAAAAAGAAAAAAAAAGGCAGCTTTTAAAATAGAGCAACATGTTAACTGATTTTTTACACTTGCCACAGGAATCCGCAGGCGCTGGAGCTGACAAGCTGCTTGTCGGTGACTGCTCCGCAACACACCTCGCTGACTGGCACAAGCTAAGAGCCTCCAGCTGAGCCCCGTGCCCAGGCTGAGCACCACCTAGGAAAGGGGGCAGCGAGCCCAGCCCTGCTGCAGGCTAAGTGGGGGCAAAGTGAGGGGGTAATTTCATCTTGTCATTTAATAAGTATACCTTGCACCTTTATACCTGAAGTAGATATATCCCTAGGATTTCTGCTGTTTCCTGTCACCATGCTCAGCTGGACTTTTTTTTTTTTTTTTTTTTTTTTTTTTTTGAGTATCTGAGGTATGGTAGGATCATAAATTTTGAGTGGAAGGAATAGTCACCTACATCTATTGGCTCGTTCTAATATTGTACATGGCAAGCTTTGAAGGGCTACAACAGGCTATGTGTCTGTCCATGTCTGTGTTTCCTTCATGCCCCTTATGGATGTCCTGCCTGTACATACATGCACATGCATGTGTCTGTGTGTGCACACTTTGATGCTGGAAAATAAACTGTGCTGGACCCCTTTGGGGCTGATGGTGTCAAATACAAAGCACAGCATCCTTGGTGAGGCTGGAAATCGAGACACAAACACCAGCTGCAAAAGCAGTGTGATGAGGGTGGGCCTGAGTTGTGACCCATCCTGCTCTGCCCTTCTTGCTCAGTGGCCCAGCTCCAGTTAACCAGACAAGCAGCAGTGAGGGGAGGTTCATCTGGGGAGATCCTGCCACATGGAGCCCCATCTCATTCTAGAAGAAGGCCTACACTAACCAGCTCTGCTGCTGCAATATTTTTTTTCAAAGTTTGTCTCTCTATATTTCTCTTCTCCTTCTCCATTTTGCTCATCTGGCAGGTTGTTCAGTTGTTACACACTACTGACATGCCCCCCGCATCTTAGAACTTCTGGGATCTTGATAGTGGAAGCCAGCTGATGACCTTGTCCCACCATGGCTCATCCCACAAAAGGAAAGTCTGGCCCCCACTGTTGATTGCCTATACCTGACTGTCCTCTGTGCCCCATTCCATGACAGCAAAAATCTTTGTTTGTTCATATCTGAATCCCCTTAACTGATTTAGTCAGTAGTTGAAAACCCATCATCAAGCACTGCAAAAGCAGAGAAAGCTCAGGCTCTCCTGACCACCTTGTGTTTGCTTGGTTGGGAACTGACTCCCAGAGACATATGGTTCCCATTTTCCTCCCCTTCAACCTAAATTCATCCTTTCCATCGATTACTGTTGTTAACGATCAGACCTTCAACCAAAATTTAACAGGCATAGTTGCTGCTGAAAATAAACACAATCACAGCTCATTAAATCAAAAGCAAAGCCCACTGTGCAACTTCCTAAACTAGGACATATTCCAACCCGCTCTTGAATGACATACTGTGGTAGTTCGGGCTAATAATAAGATTATGATCCTCTTCATTAGCAAGTATTTTGTTACACCAAAAATCTCGTGAATGGATATGTCTATCTTGGCAAAATGTGAGAATCCCAGCCTTTGATCTCAAACCTTCATTTAGCATCACTGCTTTAAAAAGACAGATTTATTTTAAGGCCCCTGTGCTTGTCTCCCATGGGAAAATGTGCCAGGGAAGGAGTGCTTGCCCAGGAAGAGCTGCTGCTCACTGGGGTTCAGCTTGTTTGAGCTGCTTCCCTGAGACTAAGGAGAGGAAGCTGCTGTTCCTCCCATCCTGGCATGAATCTGAGTGCCCAGTGGCTCCTTTCTTGGGAGGTGACTGGAAGGACAGAGGGAGGCTGAGCTGTTTTGTCTTGCAAAAGTGTGGCCGAGGCTGCCCTGATAAGAACTGCTAGCAAATATACTACCAGTGCAAGAATGAATAGGTGGAATTCTGTGCTGGATATTCATGGAGGGCCCTTCACTCCAGTGCTGTGTGGTGAAATGCAATATGCCCCCTGGAGCAAAAAGGATAGGGTGGGAAGGCTCACCCCCACCCTACTGATGGGGCAGCAGTGGCCCTGGCAGGTTTTGGCATGGGCAGATTCGAGCAATTCCAAACCATGTTGTCAGCTGCAAACTGACCCGCAGGGATTGGTGCTGGTCCTTGGCAGGCAGCAGCGTGAGACGGGTCCTGCTCGCCTGGGGAGGCGTGGGTGGGAGAACCAGTCCTTTGGGAGTGAGCTGTTCTGCCTAAACCCTGGGAGAGAAGCTGTGCACCGTTTCCTCCTCAAGTCAAGGTGCAAATTCCCCAAGTAATCCTCCAAACATATTTTCTCATGCAGGGAACAATCCCAGATTATTTTTTTCCCAATTCAGAGCATCACTGCCTCTTCTTCTTTTGTTCCACAGAGGAAGAGCAGCATGAAATTTCAAGCAATGAAAAAAAATGCTCCTGTTCCAAGGTTCACAGCTTACCACCTCTAGTTAACCCCTACGCTCATGCTTTGCCTTTTGTGTGGGCACAGAGCTGTTTTCCTTGGAGGGTGCAGGGAGTGCATCTTTTGCTGTTTGATTGATTAGGTGACAAGAGAGAAAACAGGAGTTTTTAGACAGATGCAAATCTGTGCAAACAGCTCCGCATTCAGCAGCTCCAGACTCTTGCTGCGGAGTGCAAAGACGATTGCAGCAGCCACTGTTTGCAGGGCTTAGGACAAAAAAAACGTGACTTGCCTTTCACTGGCTGAACCTTTCATTTGCAATAAAGATGACGGTGATAGCAGTGTCTGAGCTCAGTCTCCTCTCTAAATAACATGTGTGTGCTCAGCTGGATTAAGCCAACTTCTGAGACTGGAAATCATAATAACAGTCATTTACAGGACAGCCTTTCTGGTCGTCTAATACTATTATCCTCTGGGCTGAAAAGCATTCCAGAGCACTTGGAGTGCTACGATGAATGTGAGGCTGTTTAGCTGATAGTACTGGCTTGTCTCAAGGAAGCACATTTTCTCATTATTTTCAAGTTTAAAGAAAAAATTTAGAAGAAGAAATAGAAATATTAAAAATGAGAAGGACTTGGTCATGCTCAGTGCCTTTCTGAAAGTCTCTTATGGTGCCTTATGCATTTCATCTTCATTTTCTAAGCGGTCAAAATAGTTGTTTGAACTCCATTATGGCCTGAATGAAAATTTGTGAGGGTTACTGAGACTGGGCACCTGATCCACTGCTCTGCTTTTCCATGACTTTACACCACCATAACATGGTGCCACATACTTGGTGTCTCTTCAATAATAACCAAAGTCCTTGGGGGAATAAAGTTCTGCAGAAAAAGAAAATGTTGGCTTTGGTATTGTGGTGGGCTGACCCTGGCTGGATGCCAGGTGCCTGCCAAAGCTCCATCACTTGTCTCCTTGGCTGGACAGAGGAGAGAAAATATAACAAAAGGCTCACAGGTCAAGATAAGGACAGGGTGAAATTGCTTTCATTTAGTACCAATCAAATCAGAGTGGGATGATGAGAAGTTAAACCAAATCCTAAAAACCTTCCCCCCCACCCCCATCCTTCTTTCCAGGCTCAACCTTACTCCCGATTTTCTCTCCCTTCTCTCCCACTGTGGCGCAGGGGGACAGGTAATGGGGTCTGTGGTCAGTTCATCACATTGTCTCTGTTGTCTCTGCTGCTCCTTCCTCCTCAGGGAAAGGACTCCTCAGACTCTCACCCTGCTCCAGTGTGGGGTCCCTCCCACAGGAGACAGTCCTCCAGGAGCTTCTCCAACATGAGAACTTCCCTTGGCTGCAGTTCTGCACAAACCGCTCCAGCCTGGGCCCCTTTATGGGGAGCAGTTCTTCAGGAACAGGCTGGGTCCCCCACGGGGTCACAAGTCCTACCAGCAAACCTGCTCCAACGTGGGCTTCTCACATGGTCACAGCCTCCTTTTGGCATCCATCTGCTCCTGGAGCACTCCCTCCCACTCCTTCATTGACCTTGGTGTCTGCTCGGCTGTTTCTCTCAAAAATTCTCACTCCTGTCTCCATTTGCTGTTTTGCCAGCTTTTCCTCCCCTTTCTTAACTCTTACCCCGGAGGTGCTACTGCTGTTCCTCACAGGCTCAGACAAGGCCAGTGGCACATCTGTCTTGGAGCTGGCTGGCATCAGCTCTGTTGGACACTGGGGAAGCTTCTGGCAGCTTTTCACAGAAGCCACCCTCACAGCTCCTCTGCTCCTAAAACCAGTTATTTAACTTGTGACAGCATAAGAATTTTGATAAACTCTAAAGATTCTTGCTGGCAGTGAGGCCAAAGGATGAAAACCCACATATGTTCGTCATCACCACGGCTCTCTCTGTGGTGTCCCTGGACACTGCTACTCCAGGGATGCTTGCTTTTTCTCCTCTCCTCCCACACTGACACAGTCCTCCCTTCTCTGACCAGCAACTCATGAAATTTTAGACACCAAAACCATTGCTTTTCCTCGTAGGCTGTGAAATTCTTCCTGGAAAGCCCTGCAAGGTCCATGCTTTAATGCTTCTCTCTGGAGAAGATGAGCATCCCTGTTTGCCCTCTTGGGACACATCCCTAGCAAGACATCCCAGTGCAGCTGAGCTGGCCCCAGGATGGCCTTAAGTGTGCTGGGTGCAGGATGCTGCTCATCCCGATCCTCCCTCTTCTCTCCTGTGATCGGGTGAGGACATATGGCCCGTCACAGTTTGCTCTTCCTCACCCCAGGACACTAAAGGCTGATTTGTTTTTCCTCAGGGCTTGCTCCCATCTATCCATATGTCTTCATCTTATTCTTCTTAATTTAGCTAGTGGCTGTGCCTTCTGTTTTCCTTGAATTAAAGAAATAAAATAAAATAACTAGCTGTCATTACATGCTTTCATTCCTACCTTTAACGATGTGGTCTCTTTTGTAGCTGTTCTGTGCAAATTGCTCATAGGCTACTGTCTTTCTTAACCTCCAACCACAGCTTTGTGCTTTGGAGGTAGTTATTATCTTAAAAAACTTGGTAGCATCAATCTGTTTCTTTCCCAGAGGCTTCTTTACACTTTGATGAGAAATCTGCCAAGTCTCTTTCTGCTTTCTGGCAAAGGCTGAGCCTAGCTGTCTTTTTTGTTTTTTTGCCCTCACCCAAAAGCACCCATGAATCAACTATATTTCTCTTTTTTGATCTATGGGCTGCTATCTTAATAATTTCATGACCTGACTTTAGAGGATATTTCCAATGAGATGGTCCCACAGGCATCTGCAACACCAGAATGTTTTTTACAAATCCAATCTCTTGAACTGTGTATTTTACTCACCCCTCTGACAACACTTTAAACATTTTGTTCTGCTTTCATCACCTCTGTGAGACTTTTGCAGGAGTTCATTCCAGCAGATTTAATCCTTATTCACCTATTCTCTGTTCTATTATTTTGCCTCTTACATGAGGCTTTTTTTAGCCAATCTACAATACTTCTTCCCCCAGATTAGATCTTTTTACCTAAAAAAATATTTTTTTTCCAAAATGCCCTCCCTCACATCAGATTTCATAAACTAAGCCTAGGAGAGTGAAAGAACCATGAGAAATTTTAGCGCTGTGGGGCTTTTTGTCTTCACAATCCTTGTCTTGAGCCTGCTGGCCCTCAGAAATGACTGTGAGATTGCAACGTGTCCATCAAGGTGTACCAGTGCCTCTGTTCCCCACTGAAGGCTGTGAGAGCTGTACTGCCTCTAAGGGCCTCTGTGCTTAGGTTGGAGCATGAACAAGAAAAGGGGTGAGTTCCTGCTGCAAAGTCCAGCAGACAGTGCTATGACTCCACTTTCCTTATGAAATGATGCACTAGTAACAACAACAATTGTGGCCTGGCTGGGGCCAAATCTCCTATCTCAAAGATGTTATTTGGTAAGCCTGGGGCAGCAGGGTTGTCATGTGTGTCCAGTGTGGACTGCTGAGGGGAACAAATGCTTGAGAAATAGCATGGAAAAAGCTGTGGACCTTTCACCTTGGACAGCTTGGAAGAGTGAAGGGATGGAGGGAGGAATGGCAGCCTGTGGCCCTGGAGGTCAGGTGAGTTTGGAGAAGGAATTGTCAACTGCTGGGAAGAGCTGGCTGCTCTGGGGCTCACAGCTGCAGCTGCCTCCAGGATGCCCATCAGATTCTCGGAATTTGCCCCACAGCACCATGAGCAGCCATTTCCATGGTGTTCCCAAATCCCAAAGGGAGAACTGTCAAACAATTTAAAATCTGCATGTTATAGCCCATCTGCTCTGTGCCATGCATGGCACAGGGGAGGGCTGAGGGTGGCAAACACCACCACAGGAAAGCTGTCTGAATGGAGAATGGGTGGCACTGCCCTTTGCCCACCAGTTTGTCCTCCATGGGGTCCTGTGAGTGCAAGGGCAATGCCCAGGACACCTGGCTTGGGGACACTGGGGAGGGCTGGGGATGGGCATGGGCTGTCCCTGCTCCTCACCAGCCAGCCTTTCTCGTGGCTGACAGACCTCCTGGTTGCTGCCTCTAGCTGTTCACCTGTCCTTGCACAGTGTGTCAGGGGCAGCAGGGACTTGTCATCAGGCAGTTTTGGGGCTGGTTTGGGGGATAAGAACAATTAGCTTACAGAGACCCAGATAAATGTCTTCTGTAGCATCATACTAGGTGGACAGAACTAACTTGCAGCTGCTCTGCCTTCCTGTCTTCTTCCTCCTATAAATGTCTCTCCGCCATCCATGGCCTCAATGGCCCAGAGGAGATGCTCAAGGTAGCTGATTTCCTGGCCTCTGCCCGTGGAAAGCCAAACCTGTGGTCCTTGTCACACATGACTCCCCTTTCCTGTAAGGAGGTGGTTGCAGCTGCCCCAGAGTATCTCGTGGCCACACAGGAAACCCGCCTTCCATCTGGGATCAGCAAGTGGCTTTGTGGGAGAAATGTCCTCTGTGCAAACTTGGCCTGATGAAAAGAGCTTTGTTGCCTCACTGCCTCTGCTTCTTCTGTTGGTGCTGAAGAAACCTGGCCTCCAGCTGTGGCAACACAGTTTAAAAGGCAGAGGTGACTGGCACAGCATTTGCTCTGTGGTCGAGATGCAGCTGGGTGGTCCCATGTGTGATGAATTTGTTAATGTGTGAAGAGCTCTGAGGAAGGCATAAGCCACTAAGCATTTCTAGTGCCTTCTGAGGATAATGCATTTTAAAGATCAACTTGGGTTTGCCTGCAATGTGATTTGTTTAATTATTTAAAGCCTGTTAGCATATTTTCCTCAGGGGATGGAAAATCCTCAGCAAAAGGATCCTTACACCAGAACAGAGATTGCCATTGTATGCTGAAGGTTTGCAGTCACACCCAGCCACCAGCACGGATCCCATCACGTTGTGCAAATACCCACCTTCCCAACTCCAGAGGATGCCTCATCCCAGTCTCTTCTTCACACCTACACCTCACCAGTCACTAAAGGGCACTTTTTGGGGCAGCTAGGATTTTAAGGGATAGGTACCTGGTATGGAGAACGCTTTGAAAGACAGTTCTCAACCTCAGCCTTTTCCAAGCCTGTGTTTGGCTGCGTATTTCCTCATTATCCCTCAAGGTGGGATAATGTTAAGATAGACTGAGAAGTACACCTGGGATTCGTGTTGATGCCCAAGGAAGAGCTTTCTGTTTCAGGAGTCTCATCTCCACATGGCTGCACAGTGCAGGACTGCATGAGAAGGTGCATAGCACGTTTGGAAGCAAATGGCCTTGCCACAGCACTGGATTAACTGGATCTCAGGTGCTCTTGCTCTGTCTGGAGACAATTTCTTGCTCTGTCTGGAGACAATTTCTTGCTCAGTTTTGCTAAGCCCACTGTGACAAATAGCACATGCAAAGCTGACTCCACAGTGCTGAAATCCCAAGGCATGGTGCCTCTCTCTTCTTCATTGCTCCCCACCCTTAAATGCCAGCTTGGAAGCTCTGGTTCCTCTATGCCACCTAGAAGTCTGACCTGCAGCCTTTCCTTAAGAGGGAAAAGGTTCTCAATTGCTCTCAACTTTGAGAGAAATCACTGTGTTTTATGTGAGTAGATATGTGTGTGTACTGGACAGGGTGAGGTGGTGAGACAGGGCTTCCCTTCAGCATCACCATCATACCTGGGAGATGTGACACAGCAAACAAGCTGTGCCAGCACCTCCTTCACCTCCTTCTGTTGCGCTGAGTGACAGGTGCTGTCAGAGGTGCCATCCTGCCTGTGGGACAGTTTGGAAACGTTTTGGACATGGTGTGAGAGAGCACTAAGGCTTTCCTGTCCTTGGCATGCTTCACGCCAACTTCTCCATGAGGGGCCTCCACAGATAAGGGAAGAGATGCAGGCTGTCTGGCAGCTCAGAGATGCAGAGAGTAAGGGGGACCTTGCTTCCCTCAGCTGGGACCACACATGGCATCCAGTTTTCCCAGCACTGCTTGGTGCAGCAGGTGCTGATGTACCTGGATACTGGAGCTGGCACCACTATGCCTTCTGTGTGCTGGAGGCTGCAGCACTGCTTTCTTTCACTGAGGCACAAAATTTCAGAGATAGCTCTTAGATTTGCTCTGACATTGTAATGGGGGACCCCAGAGACTGAGCGCTGTTTACACTGGCAGGGCCTGATGTCCTCGTGGCATTTGAGCTGGGTCACCACAGATTCAAATTGTTGTTCATTTTTATTTTGTATTTACCCATGGAATCTGGACTCAAGGCTCAACTGGGGCACAGTAGATGGTTTCCACGAGGTCCATCCTTTAGCCAGTTTTACAGCTGATTTGGCTAAGGTGCAAAGAGGTCAAGAGCCCCGAGTGAAACACATCGAACAGGAGGCTCATTAAGGGCTGAACTCCAGACCCATGCTCCCAGTCCTCTGCTTTAATCACCAGGCGTGACATGGGAGAGCCTCACGGGGCTGATGCTGATGAAAGAAGAGTCAACAGCTTTATTTTGCAGCTTTATTAGCAAAACGATGTAAAGCCAACATGCCTGACTCTATTATTGAACCAGTAATCTCCATGTGCTTACATCCAGAGCTTCCCAGCCGTTTAACTAGGGGTCTGAACAATAAAATATGTTCAGTCTGAAATGGCTAAAGCAGAGGCAAAGCAGGAGGTAAGCTGTCTAATTGGAGAAGTTGCAGCAGGATTCTCACCCCAGGGGTCTGTCCCTTGGGATTAATGGTTTGCTGACATCTGGGTTGCGTGGCACTGCTGCCTTGCCCTGGGTCCCACCAGGGCTGATGGCAGGGAGCCAGAAAACAAACAAAAAAAACTACCCAAACTCTTACAACAGGGAAGATGAAGATTTCTATGCTGTCAATGCGGAGGCTGTTGGGAGAAATAAACTGGCAGCTTCTACCCTGAGACATATGGTTGTGCCTTCTCTTGGCTTGCAAAGCCACCTAAGAAAGAGCGGGAACAGGGAAATACAGTCTCTTCTCCTGACACCAAGGGTTGTCCCAACAGAGACAGCCCCACTCTCTTGTTCCATCCAGTTTTAAAGGCCGGAGGGTCTTATGTCGTATGCTCTTCAGAGGGATCTGGACAGGCTCGATCAATGGGCCAAGACCAATTGTATGAACTCTAGCAAGGCCAAGTGCTGGGTCCTGCCCTTGGGTCACAACAACCCCTGCAGTGCTACGGGCTGGGGCAGAGTGGCTGGAAACCTGGCTGTGGAAAAGGACCCGGGGGTGCTGGTCAACAGCAGCTGAACATGAGCCAGAATTTGCCCAGGGGGCCAAAAATGTCAATGGCATCCTGGCCTGGGTCAGCAATAGTGTGGTCAGCAGGACCAGGGCAGGGATTGCCCCCAGTAGCTGGCACTGGTGGGACCACACCTCACATCCTCTGTCCAGTTCTGGGCCCCTCACTGCAAGAAAGACATTGAGGGGCTGGAGCAAGTCCAGAGAAGGGCAGTGGAGCTGGGCTGGGGTCCAGAGCACAAGGCTTATGAGGCGGGTCTGAGGGTGCTGGGGTTGTTTATCCTGGAGAAAAGGAGGCAAAGGGGAGACCTTACCACTTTCTACAACTCCCTGAAAGGAGGTGGCAGCGAGGTGGGGGATGATCTCCTTTCCAAAGTAACAAGAAATAGGACAAGGGGAAATGGCTTCAAGCAGTTCCAGGAGAGGTTTAGGCTGGATATTAGAAAAAATGCCTCCATGGAAAGGGTTGTCAAACATGGAAAAAGCTGCCCAGGGAAGTGGGCAGCCTGGAGGTATTTAAAGATATGTGTATATGGCACTTAGGGAAATAGTTCAGTGGTGCACTTGGCCGTGCTGGGTTGAGGGTTGGACTTAATGATCTTAAAGGTCTTTCCAACCTAATTGATTCTATGAGTCTACGTCAGCTACTCAGGATGATGCCTTCATGACAAATGTATGGGCGCCTGTTGCACATGGCATCCTCTTCTGGTTTGGCAAACTAGTCCCAAGTCCATCTCTATCCAGGCATGCACCTGTTTGTGGCATGCCAGGGTCTTGAGGCAGGACTTGGGCTTGTGTCTGCAGCCCTTCTCAGCTGCAGGCAGCACTGAGCCCTCAGCCACTACCAAGGACAGATTCCTTTTCCCTAGATAGGATGCTTGAGCTGGTTAAGAGAAGGAGGTAGCAGCTAGAAGTTGGAGGAATCGCCATTTAGAGACACCCATTTCTTTCACTCCTGTGAAACAGACACAGCTGGTTACTGGCTCGGATGCAGACCTTTGGGTGAGATGCGTCCCACTACCAGCCAGTTGTCACTTGCCTCTCCCTCTGGAAGTCTTTCCAGATGAAGCCAAGTCACCACCCCAGCTCCTGTCCTCCTGCTTTTCTTTTCCCTGTGATCCCATTGGAACCATCTACTGATGCTGATGGAAAACTGAATATGGAGAAATAAAAAAAATTAAGAAGAGCATCCAAATGTGCTACAGCTCAGGGACTGAATTGGACTCACAAGCTATGGACACCTTGGGAGAGCCATCACCCAGGTCAGCTACTCCACACCACAATGCAGTGTCTCACACAGGCTCAGAGCTCTCTGTAAATCCAGCTAAAGTACTCAGCCTCTTTTGAAATCCACCCACATCCTTGCTTTTTACAACCTCGGGAGGAAAATGGCAAATTAATCCTTTTTTTTAAAAGGATGAGTCGGTTCCTTGTCATTCTCTGCATGGCTCAGGATATGATAGTTTCTGCTGCATAAATACAGATTGTTTCTTTTCACAACTTCCCTTTCATCAGACTGCTAGGAAGGCCTGGAGGTTGTTAAAAAATGTGAAAGGAACTTGCTTCCCAATTAAGGTCAATCTCTTTTATCAGAGTCTTTGCATAGAAACCTCACTTTCATAAGGATTTCTGTAAACTCCATCCCCAGCTCTGACGAACTGGGAGATGCCCAAATCTCTGAAGGAGCCAGAGAAGAGGCTGCCTTCTCTCCCGGCTCACAGCGCAAAGCAGGGATCTGATCTGTCATGATGACTGAGAACATGTCACAACAATCTGTTTGCGTTCTTCAGGAAAGAAAAACATCTTTCTCTCCCCAAGCTGTAAGCTAATTTGGAGATTTTGCAAGCTGACATGCAACCTGATTAAAATGACCTCAGGCCAACAATTCTTCTTAGGCAGCTCCACAATTAAAGTCTAGACCTATCTGTAGCTGAGGGATTTTTTTTTTCCCTTCAAATCCCTGTTAGGGAGGAGAGTTCTGTGTTTTTATTTTTAAATCTACATATTTGGAACTTTTCTTTTACACTTTGCTTCTACTGTAGCAGAATGTGCTAAGGGGATCTGTATTTTTTCACATTTTGAGCAGATGAAACTTGTACGCAGAAGCCCCAGTTTTTTGCCTGCTGGAAAAATATACTGAATTTTGGAGGAAATAATACATGAATAAACTCGAGGACTCTAAGAAATACCCAAGGCACTTTGTGGCCTACATAAATCTGCCCTCTGAGGTAAAAATGTTGTGCCCTCAATTTTCCAAAGTCAGTGGATATTTTTGTAATGACCATCACAGTACTACTACTCAAATCACTTTTTTTGCTTTTCGCAATTAGTTAAGCAGTGGGATCAGCTTATTAATCTGTTGAATTTTTGTGAGCCCAGAGATTTGTCAGGCAGCAAGCAGTGGAAAATAAATGGGCACCTTCTGGCTGGATGTTTTTCAGACAATGAGTAACCCTTAAACTTAATTCAGTGTTCTGGGGAGATTTGGTGATTTGTCTATGAATGTTTCAATGCTCATTTCTTTGAAAAAATCACTGGTCATTCATCATTGGTCATCCATTGGAGTTAAATCCAGTAGAGATTTTTCTTCCCCTCTCCTGATTTGGCTCAGCCTGGATCATCATTTGGTTTCTAGTGTGTCAGCTGGCTAAAGTGATTGACAACTTGTGTTTTGCTAATGCTCTTCACAGAGTAATGAGATCCCCTAAAGGGTTTTATTTATGAATTCAAATTACATACTTTTGAATTGCCAAGTAAACTGGAGTGACTTGCAGACGAACTTTTTAGCATCACCGAAATACCCTGTACAGCCCTGGTTATTTGACACTGGTTCCAGGCCCCCCACGCTGGGGTGGGAGCTTTCCTGGGTGCAAGGGTGGGATGGTGACTGCGGATGAAGGTGGCTTTACACCGGGGACCCACGGTGGGTCATTGTGTGCGCATCCCCAGCCCAGGCAGCTCCGTGCCTTGTGTTTCTCCGGCTGCTGGGGCGGTTGAACACAGGCTTTTCTCACCTGATTGCACCACCCTGACTTGGCTTTAGCTCTTACAAGACTTCTCGGATTACTTCAAGAGGAATTTTGCCTTCTGGCCCATTTCTTTCTGCAGACACTGCTCCAGCTCAGAGGTGGAAACTTCCCCTGAGGAGGCGAAGGAGATGTCTCCTGGGAGCACAGACCCTAGGAAAGTCAGCTGGAGGCTGTCTCACTGCTCCCAGCCAGGCTGAGCAACCCGCCCTGCTCCCTACCACGGCCCAGGAGAGTCCCCGTTCTGCCCTGCCATGGCCTGCCTTCCCTACTTCTCACGGGGCCTCGCGTCCCAGTGCCAGCCCCGAGTGGGAGTTGACAGCTGGCATCTGTGTGGGGAATAATACTGCCTTTGGTGAATTTACACAGAGGGGAGAAAGGCGCATTCCCTGACCCAGCTTGCTCCCAGGACCCTGGCCATGCAGGAGCTGGGTCAGAACCTTTTTAGAAATCATAGAATCGTAAAATGGTTGGGGTCAGAAGGGACTTTAAAGATCACCTGGTTTCAACTCCCCTGCCATGGGAAGGAATACGTTCCTCTAGACCAAGGTTGCTCAGAATTCCATCCCACCTGGCCTGCTTCACGGGATGGGGCATCTACCACCTCTACGGGCAACCTGTTCCAGTGCCTCACCACCCTAATTCCTTCCTAACATATGATCTGTACCCAGCCTCTCTCAGTTTTTAAAGCCATTCCCGCTTTGTCAGAAGTCCCTCCCCAGCTCTCTTGCAGCCCCTTCAGAAGCGCTGTCAGGGGCTATGAGAAGGCCCTACAAGGTCACCCCGGAGCTTTCTTTTGTCCAGGCTGAGGACACGCGGCTCTCCCAGCCCGCCCCCACAGCGGAGGTGNTGGTGAATTTACACAGAGGGGAGAAAGGCGCATTCCCTGACCCAGCTTGCTCCCAGGACCCTGGCCATGCAGGAGCTGGGTCAGAACCTTTTTAGAAATCATAGAATCGTAGAATGGTTGGGGTCAGAAGGCACTTTAAAGATCACCTGGTTTCAACTCCCCTGCCATGGGAAGGAATACGTTCCTCTAGACCAAGGTTGCTCAGAATTCCATCCCACCTGGCCTGCTTCACGGGATGGGGCATCTACCACCTCTACGGGCAACCTGTTCCAGTGCCTCACCACCCTAATTCCTTCCTAACATATGATCTGTACCCAGCCTCTCTCAGTTTTTAAAGCCATTCCCGCTTTGTCAGAAGTCCCTCCCCAGCTCTCTTGCAGCCCCTTCAGAAGCGCTGTCAGGGGCTATGAGAAGGCCCTACAAGGTCACCCCGGAG
>WBMY01012902.1:198422-345271 GCA_013397315.1 Donacobius atricapilla
TCCCAGCCAGGCTGAGCAACCCGCCCTGCTCCCTACCACGGCCCAGGAGAGTCCCCGTTCTGCCCTGCCATGGCCTGCCTTCCCTACTTCTCACGGGGCCTCGCGTCCCAGTGCCAGCCCCGAGTGGGAGTTGACAGCTGGCATCTGTGTGGGGAATAATACTGCCTTTGGTGAATTTACACAGAGGGGAGAAAGGCGCATTCCCTGACCCAGCTTGCTCCCAGGACCCTGGCCATGCAGGAGCTGGGTCAGAACCTTTTTAGAAATCATAGAATCGTAAAATGGTTGGGGTCAGAAGGGACTTTAAAGATCACCTGGTTTCAACTCCCCTGCCATGGGAAGGAATACGTTCCTCTAGACCAAGGTTGCTCAGAATTCCATCCCACCTGGCCTGCTTCACGGGATGGGGCATCTACCACCTCTACGGGCAACCTGTTCCAGTGCCTCACCACCCTAATTCCTTCCTAACATATGATCTGTACCCAGCCTCTCTCAGTTTTTAAAGCCATTCCCGCTTTGTCAGAAGTCCCTCCCCAGCTCTCTTGCAGCCCCTTCAGAAGCGCTGTCAGGGGCTATGAGAAGGCCCTACAAGGTCACCCCGGAGGTTTCTTTTGTCCAGGCTGAGGACACGCGGCTCTCCCAGCCCGCCCCCACAGCGGAGGNTCCATGCGGGGCCGGCACCCGCTGCGGGCTCCGGGGCCGCTGCGGCCGGGGCAGGTTCTCTCGCTATCGCACCCGGCATCATCCCTTCCAGCCCCCTTCCGTTCACGCCTTACGCTTCTGATTGTCTTGGGTTAAACATTACCAGAGGAAATAATACTAATAGCCTTTCACAGCGAAGAAATCAACTTCTAAGGCATTTGTTATGGAAAGGATTATAATAAATTAAATGCTTAAACTAGCACTGTGCAAGCGTTTTTGTCTTGGATCAAAATGTTTGCACTGGCTGTTTAAACATTTAATTTATTATAATGAGAAATATTGTAAAAATAAGCATGTTAATTAAACCTGAGTTTTGCAAATGTGAGTCATCCCATGTGGACACAGTATAATGAATATAGACAGGTAGAGTCTGCATGCCCTTTTTTTTCATTAAAAAAATTAACATTTACATCTTTAAACCCTGCAGCTATTAGTTATTTTTAATGAAATGTGTTGCCATTTCAAAGTTAAGCTCTTATACGATGCAATGAGATATTGCTGGGTCAGGGAAGAACTTTGCAAATTAAGTTGCAGAGAAGTTGTTTGCCACAGATAATTGATTGAAGTTGTTACATGGATAATCAATTTACACAGTTAAATAAATAAAAATAAGAAAACCCAGGTCATGCCCGGGTGGTAAAACAAAGCAGTACCCCGGCCATCCTGGGGCCCAAAGGAGCCATGAATTTGGAAGCGACAGACTGAACCTCTTTGTTATCATCTGACGGGGGACTGAGGGACCGTGGGGACTTTTACAAAGGCGATTTGGACAGTGATGGCTTGCTGCTGGTGTGGGTGAGAGAGGACAGAGGCAGGACTTTTTCTCTTTCAAGTGAAGTGACTGGAAGAAATTTTTTCTGCCTTCTCATGCCACTGGTCTCTGGTGCATCCATCTGGTCTTGTCCTGGATTCATTACTTGTGTCAGGTTGTATGCTGATATGTAAACAAAATGCACTTGGATTTACTCCCAGCTCTCTCACAGATATGTGGCGTAGCCTTGAACATGTTCCTTTACCTCCTAGAGGTTAATAAAATGTTCTCAGCTATGGCCTTGCAAAGGGTAAGTGATAGTGTTACTGTTTTAATTAACGTCCTGCCAAAGCTGTGTGTTCAGAAGTATCTCGGGTCTTTTGTTATTGTACATTACTCCAACAGGCAAAGGTCACAGCACGCTGCCAGCCCTGGCCGGATCCCGTTTCTGAAGTGATCTAGCCCCCAAGGGAGGGAGGGAGGAGAAAAGTCTTTGGCATAGTCAATTTAAACTCTAGGGAGGGAGGAGACCTTGGTGAATTATTTTTCAGGAGCTGCAGCAGACAGCTCGGGATCGAATGCTCTCACTCAGGGGTCGCACCCCTGTCGCGGTGCCTTCAGAGAGTGTCTCTCTGCTCACCCGGGCTAGCTCTGGCACCGGGGCAGCGTGTCAGGCACAGCTCCAGCTACAGATAACTAGAGCCGATCTTGTGGGTCCTGAGATCTGTCGACCCACTCTTCTTGGCACAGGTTGTATTTGTGCGACGTCGGTAAGGAGGAAAGGAGTCTGGGTTGGGGGAGCCAACAAGATTTATTGGAAGGCCGTGCGTGGGGCCTTCTCACCTGAGGCTACAGCCCAGCCCAGCCCCGAACCCGGCTCGAACACTGACTTTTGAACCGGGGAGGGGAAAGGGGAGTGAACGAGGGAAAACCCAATGGGGACCCTCCAAGGAGTGACCCAGTACATAAATGACACCCTTGTGAGCCAACCTCAGGTTAAAGGAGGTTAAAGGAGGGAACAGTGCTCCTTTGCACCCAATCCTCCGCGATCTCTCCCAGAGCTTTCTAGAAGCTAGGTTGGGTTCCTGAATGACGGACAGCTCACCGAGGGAGGGGACAGGGAAAGGACACATCCAATTTCTATGGAAACTGGGGAAGGATACATTGAGTGACAGGAGACAGAGCAGGGAACAACTATACCTAGGAAACCAAGGGGGGTGAATAGAACAAACCATTCTAACATATCAAATAAACATAAAAATCCACACTGCTACACACCCCAAATACACTGTGTACTGTTGTCCCACATGCAGAGATTCGGGTAGGAGGAAATTTGTAGACAAAAGCAATGTTAAGATCTTGATTTGCAGAGGTGTCTCTTCATGCTATTCTCTAGCTAGTTGTCCACTGAACCTGCTCTTAGTGTCTGCTGTAGGACTTTTGGAAAGTCAAGGTTCTTGAATATTTTCCAAGTCCAGTGGACATGTTTTGCATGGAAAAAGAGGCTGAATTAAGCCAAGGATCCTTTGTACATAATGAAATTGCTTATTTAACTGGGAGTCATCCTCTCAAACCTTTGTGTGTTTGCAGCCTCTAGACAGCTTAGTCCCCCATCATGTGGGTCCTCTCTCCTGCCTTCCCAAACTCCTTGCTTTTTTGTCTTCTTACTGTGAGGAGGAGAAGAATTTTCCAGGTGAACGGAGGAAGTTGTTGCCCTTTCTTCTTCTTTTTGTGTCTCTCTGTCCCTCTGAGCTCTCTATCATCATGACCTCTGCTGACACCCTGCAAAACTCCCCTCCTCTTGCAGGAGCAAATTTAAGTTATCCCAAAGTGATGCTTTAACCACAAAGGAGTATTTCTACACAGAGCATGAACCTGTGGGAAAAAAAGGAGATCTTGTCTGCACAGACCTTTGGGCTGGTTGTTCTCCAGTGACTTGCCCCATCCTGAGGGGATGGAGCACATGGCTGAGGTACAGTGACGATCCACAGAGCGGCCAACCCGGACAGGGCCAGGACTCACCTGGCAGAAGGCGGCACCCAGCAGTCAGGGGGGTGAAAGGTCCTGGCAGCTGGGCTGCAAAGATGGGGCTTCCTAGCAGACATCTGCTGGGACAAATGTAATTCCTGTCACCAGGCATTGGATGGGTGACAGGAATTACACAACTTGGAACAGTTTTCAGCTCTGAAAGATGAAGTTGCCACAAATACCTCTGCATTCCTTAGCATCATTTGACTATAGCACCACACAGGATTGCTTCCTTACCTCAGATGTGGGGCTGGTGGGTCCTTCTTATTCAAAAAGTACCCTCTAGGCACAGCTGCCAGCCATCCACCACAGCAGGAGCTGACAGACAAGTGGGGTTTGCCTGCTGCAGTCTGAGTGCTCATGCCTGTGACCCTGAGGATGCTAATGCTCACTCAAAAATAATAAATAATTATCAACTGAATGAACCCACTGGCTTCTCACACCCAGGCTAAGTAATTTGTTTCCTCAGCTTGGTGGCCATTTGCTTCCTTTCTATGGGCATCATGGGCATGAGTGTGAAATCAGCTTTGTGTGTCCAGCAGGAGGGATCTTTATCACTGCTGAGGGGGAAACCCAACTCCAGGGAGCTTCTTCTAACCATTCATTTAAATAAGGAATACTGAAACACCTTGGTGTATATGGTGGAAATAACACTTCTCTTCAGTTACTAGTCCACATCCTTCAAGCTAAATTTGGGCTTAGGTGACAGAGTCCAGGCAGCATTACCACTAGTGATGCTAAGCCTTCAAATTATCCAAAAGGCAATGTTTTCTCCTTGACCAACCTTGAAATCGATTAGAAACCTCCAGAGGTTTTACATTACATACAGGCTGATCTACTTAGTTGGCTGCTGCTCAAAACCACAGTCCTATCTTCTTTCCAGGCCCCGGGGCCCTCTTCTCTCTCTGCCCCCTTCCTAACATTTGCTTGACCATCTGGATGAGCTAAATGTGCAGCAATCTACCTGATTTTGTTGCTTTGGTACATCTGTCCATGAGCAGATGACTGTCCTGGGTGATGCTGTCAAAGGAGTCAGGGGAAAATGAAGCTGGAGCTGGAGAGGATGGACCATCCCCTTAGGTGACAGTGTACTCACCTGAATTTCTATATCCACAAGGTCTGTGCCTGTGTTTAGGGCAGGTGCTTAGTCTGCTGTCATATACAATGGTGAGGTAGTCAACACAGTTATGGGAGACTAGAGCACAATTGTGAAAAAAGAATGCAGGTGCCTACTGTGAGATGTCAGCCCCCCTAGTCCCCCCTGACCAGCCCTCCTCGTCTGCCACAGGGATGCAGATGCCTGTCATTCATGTAGACCCTACACACTGGCCACAGAAGTCACATCTGTCTGAATCTTTAGCTAAACCCCACCTGGTGTCTCTCTGCCTTCAGGGTCTGGTCTAGGCAGCATTTTCTGACACATTTTCAACACGTCTTGCACGTGTTGAGGACACAGGACTAAGCCCCCACCCCAGAGGTCACATCATAGCCGTGTACATTCACAAGTGTGAGTGCTGCCACCCTGTTTTAGGAGGAGTCCTGCACCTACAGCATGCACTGCAGGAACCAGGATCAGGCACCTCAGTGGTGTTTGACTCCATCACACATCTCAATACATAAATCATCCTTGAGGGCATTCAAGTGACACGGGACAGAAGAACAGGTCAGTGGGAATTTGACCAATTTTTTGGCTGAAGCACCAGAGAAGGCATCCCTGGGATCTTGTCTCCTTGGTGTGTGTGGTGGGTAGACCTAGGTCAGCAGCCAGACTCCCTCCCCATTTCTCACTCCCTCCCTGTCCTCAGCAGAACAGGGGTGGAAAATCAGATGAAAAAAGCTCATGGGTTGAGATAGATATGGAGAAATCACCCATTACTGTCACAGGTGAAACAGACTGGGCTTTTGGAAAACTAATTTAAAGTATTGAGAGTTAAAACAGATTTGGAGGCCTGCCCAAGATGCAAGCCCACAGTCCCAGAATATCTATGAGGCACTCAGGAGATATTGCAGCTATTCCTCAATGGCTGTGAAGGTACACCTGGAAAAGAGCCTGTGGGAATTATCTACTTTTATGTTTCATGTCCTAAAAGTGCCTGTTTCTCCTCAATGACTGTGGAGGGTGTCAAGGGTGCTTGGCTCCATTGAAGGTGACTACCAGAGATTTCAGCAGGAGCAGTCTCAAGCTCAGCATCAGTGCTTTTGTGATGTCCTGCTGCTGTAGCCTGTTTGGGCCATGGAATTAATGCTGGCTCCGTGAAGCAGTGCTGTATCCTGTCCTGTGTCTTGGCGCCCCCGCCTCACCTCTGCCCTCTGAGCCAGGGAAAGGCAGACAGGAGAAGGTAGCTCTTTGTGAGCAAGAGATTCTGTGGTGATACAGCCTCATCATGTGACATAGGGCCGATGTGACACCATGCTTGGCAAATTAATGGAATTTAACTGATAGAACAGCTGCATTAATTTCTGAAGTATGTTAGCGAAAATCTCAGTTATGGTAATCAAAAACTAAATGAAAAAGCTAGGACATACACAGCGAAAGAGCATCAATGGAGCAAATGTTTGATCCAAGGGACTTAGACCAGGAGCTAAGCCTTGGGCTCCCCTCTGCACTCAGTTGCACTTTGGGTGGTATGTGCTCTCATCTGATGGAGGTTGGAGACTTCCCTCATCTAATTTTAGGCATCTAAAAGTTACAGGAGTCTAGACTGCTGCTCCTTGCCCTTACAAGAAAAGGGGTGATGAGGAGCTTCAGTGATGCACCTGAACAGTCCCCATTGCCTGGCCAGGCCATGATGAGAAGCTCTCAGAAGATGTCTTTATATTTCCACTAACCAGAGAGTCCCTGTGAAATGATGGGCTCAGATTTAAATACTAAATGGTATTTAATACAAAAATCCCACATTTTACAGCATGTGGGATGCCAGAACAGCCAGATCCCAAACCCCAATGAGACTGTAGCTGCTTGCTGCCGAAAGCTGTTTGGGGAGCAGGATCAAGTGACTTTATTTTCCTACCATTTCAAGGTTGTCTTGCATTGGGGTGGCCCAAACTCTCGATCAGGCAGTGAGGATCATCAATCCACTCACAGAAGGGCACAACCTCTGTTGCAGGAAACAGCACACATTTGATGCCAAAACCCACTGCGATGAACTGTCCTTTGTCTTTGGCTACCTCCTGTTGGCCCTGCCAGGGGAGCCTAGGAACTTGTTGTGAAGGTATTGTAACCCAGGCTTTTGAACTGGATGAGGAAGAACCAGCTTATCAGACAGTCCTGTTTTTTTTGACAGAGAGCCTTTCCCTCCTTGAGTTCAGTTATGACTAATTACTTCCCATGCAGGCGTTGCTGCTCTGCATCACTGGTGATTAGCCAGAAGGGAGGCTACCAGCTTCCCTTCTCGGCACCTGTTCTTCAGCCACAACTTCAGCTCTAAATTTAACCAAGATGACCCTTTGAGTTCATTAGATACATCATGATTTTTACTACCAGACTTCAGCCAGAAATGCTCGCCTGTTTTCCTGAACGTAGGAGATGTATCACAAACATAGCTTCCCCAACTGAGTCTGATTTAAATTCCCTTCAAGTACAATCTCTGAAACTCTTTGCCCGCCACAAATCTTCACACTGTGGCTTTTATGAAACCTCAGTTGAAACTCAGACCCCGTGTGCATAAAAACTTGATCAAGTTCTGCCACTCTTGCTACATGGGCTTGAGAAAGCTGGAAGTTGGGGGAGAAAGGGGATTTTTGTTGGTTAAGGGACATACAGGTGAGACAATATTTTCTACTTACATTTTGAGACACAAAGCCAAATAGAGTCCCATTAATATCTAAGAAGGTTTTATATTTCCTTGGTGAGTCATATTCTATATATATGTACCACACTAATTAGACAAATAGTTAAAAAATTCATGATAAAACCCCAAACCTTTGCCATGTACAGATTTTTGGATTGTTGATTTGTATAAAATGTGAAATTATGTCCACATAAGGAGCAGTTCTCCCTTTTGGAAAACTTCAGTCAAATATTAAAACTGCAGTAGAAGCGTTACTTCTGGTGTAAGCATTTTTTCTGAACACAGGAACAAGCATTCATGCTTCAGTGTGTTTCATTATGTGCTGTTCTATACCTGATTTCAGCAGAAGGATTTGATAACTGCTTTTAGCTTGGAACTCCAATAGAAAGGAATTTCAAAGCTCTGTATGATTTTTTTTTCTGGGACGGTCATTTCAGGGAGAAGAGAAATACGTATCATAGAAAATGTCAATATAATCAACATTTTTAATTCGTTTTATGCACATTTCCCTTGAAGTATAAAGATATGTACATAAACACAAGCTACTGTCCTTTAGAAAGGCTGCTTTAACAAGGGGTGAGTATTTGAGCACACACCCATAGAGCCTGGCTCAATGTTTCAGCCAGAACAGAAAGTGAGGTGCTCGGGTGGCTGCTGATGCAAAGACATCGGCACAGCATGAACGTTTCCACTGCTGAACGGAGCTTTACTTGCATCGCTAAAATGACACCACTCCCTGCCCGTGAAGGATCAAGCTGGAAGAGCTCAGACGAGGCAGGGACAAGCAAAGGCTGGCTCTGTCACCCAAGCCTCCCTCCCACCCAGCATTAAAAGCTTTAGAGCTAAACCTCCAGCGGTATTGCCAGAGACCAACGATGGGCAAGGCTAAAAGTACCTCCTTCCCACTGCCATTTCCCAGCACAAAATACTTTTGTTGACCTGTGAAGACCTCTATGCTCTGAAGCATGAAATCCATGAACAGAACCCTCTGAACATCACAAAACCTTTATTAGTGTTTATCAGTGATACAGATTACAGGAACCAAAGGCAATTAAATAACACTTAGGTTGACCACAGACTCAAGAAATACAAGTCACATTTGGCAAGGCAAACTTCTCAGAACACTGGGTTGCTTAGGTTATTATTATACCGTGAAAGAGGAATTTCCCTTACAAGATTCTACATATTCAGGATATTATTATTGTTATTACTGTGTCTTTCAGACAGCTCCTTTGGCAAGAATTCCCTTTTTTTAAGTATTTATTATATAAAAATATAACATTTTCCTTATGTACAAACATTACATTACACAATGTACAGGTTAAAAACACTACAAAAAATGGCAGGCCATGGGTAAACCAAAAGCAAAAGAAAAAACCCCAATGTAGAAAACATGAAAAAAATTTAAATACTGCACACTTCATAAAAATTACATTAACTTCAAACAATTTTTTTGTTTGCAAATATCAAACAGTATTGATCTGATTGGAAATCTTTCCCAAACAACTTCATTTTTAAGGCACATCTTGCATATTTACACATACGACACTGGATCTGGTCAATAACTTAAAGGCTCTCGGGAGTGACCTAGCTGTGTGCGCAGGGAGGGGTGCACTTGAGGGGGAGCACGCTGGGCTATACCTTCTCAGTCATCTCGGTCTGGGGGCCCAGGTATCTAGTTGAGGGGGCTGGAAAAAGGGGCACCCCGATCTCCTGAAGGTCGGGGAGCCGTGCAGGGCGCGGCGGGGAGAGGAGCGTCATCGTCCGGTCAAAGTCCCTGTGCAGCACCTTCTCATAGACGCTCTGAAGCCCGACTGTTTTGGGCAGCTGGGCTTGATAAAAGTTGTCCCTGCGAAGGGGATCCCTGGGCAAGGAGGTGCTCTTGCAGAAGGTGGAAAGGGGTGCTGAAGGATGTGGAGAGGGGTGAGGGTTGGCTCGGCCACAGGAAGGGCTCCAGCAGCGGTCGGAGTGCCCCAGGATCTTGCATTCAGCAGTGCATGCCCACAGACCTAGAGAGAGATAGGGGAGGAGAAACCTGTTGTTACTGCAGGGATAAATCCACACCATTCACAGTCCTCAGAGTCACCAGTCACAGGATGATTCACTGCACTGACGGTAGGAGTGGGGAGGTGATGCTTGACAGCACAACAAAAACCCATGCTTAGTTAGGTAATGTTGTTTTGTTAAGTACACTCCTCACAATTCTAACTTTAAGGGAACCTTTTTTGGGAAGAAAATTCAATCCTACAGCACTTCCAGCATATGCTAATTTGTGCTGGGCTCTCGGCGCAGAAAGGAACCAATATCTAACAGCCTGCTACAAGGAGATGGGCAGTTTGTGCTATGCAGTGTCTGGCTTCCCATTCCAGCTGCCCTGCCTGATTGCTGTGCCCCACGGATAAGTCCCTCCATCCACCTCCCCATCCACTCATTTTTCTGTCCGAGGTCCAGTGGGGGGCAGGGGCAGAACCCTTACCGTTCTGCATGTGCGAGATGAGATCTTTCTTCAGGGCATCTCCGCTGATATCTGAGTCGCTGTCGTTAAAATCACTGTCACCTTTGCCGCTGTCTTTGCCACTGAACTTCTCTGCCTCCCGGCCGGAGATGGTGTTGAAGGAATGTCCCTTCCAAATGGCCACGGGGGGAGCAGGCTCTTTGTTGTAGTTCGGAGTGGCAGCAAAACCCTGCTGGGGGGGAGGAAATGCAAAGGAGACATGAGAGAGGGAAACGGTGAAAGGTAAACCAACATTAATTGCACCTCTGCAATTCACATCCTCCAAGACACCCCCCACCCTTTGCCCCACTTCCTTGTGGTGGGACCTTACCTCCCCACTCTGTCCCCTCAGCCTCTTCTGACCCTCGTAGAGGCAAGTGCTGTCGCTGCCGCTCTCAGCGGTGGAGATCTCTTCAGCAGCTGGAGAGGGGTCGGGGCTGGTGAAAGAGGTTTTGCTGGGAAAGGTTCGTACCTCAAACATGTTCCCCCTCTGGCTGCCCTCCTCCTGATGGCCCTTCTCCAGGTGGGAGATGTCTATTTGGTCCTTCAAGGCAGTGTTGTTTTTGATGTTGTTCCCCTTCTTGCGCCTGTTGCAGGTGGTGGCGATGGTGATTATGGCCACCAGGAGGAGGGTGCAGCTGCCTGCCAGGACAATGATCACGATCAGAGGGATGTCCCACTGCAAAGCCTTTCCTTCCCAGGAGCTGGGCTTGGCTATATCTTGGATACTGGACGGAGCAGTGGCAGTCACCAGGAAGTTGACTGTGGCAGTTGTGGCCAGGGGTGGCCTGCCATTGTCTGTCACAGTGAGGATGACCTTGAATAGCTGTCCCAGCTCTTCAGAGAGGTCACCCCTCAGCACAATGTCCCCAGTACTTGGGTTGATGGTGAAAAGGTCCTGCTGGGACTCTTCCAGGAAGGCAAAGGTGAGCTCGGCATTGGCTCCATCATCTGCATCTCGAGCTTTGATTTGGGCCACCAGGGAGTCACGGGAGGTCTTGCTGGACACACTGATTTCCACAGTCCCGTTGGTGAGCACTGGGTGGATGATGACAGGGGGGTTGTCGTTCTGGTCCACCATTCTCACTTTGACAACCGTGCTGCTAGAGAGCTGTGGGGAGCCACCATCAGTGGCCTGGATCCTCAGGTCCAACTGTTTGAGGATCTCGTAGTTGAATGTCCTGAGGGCATAGATAGCCCCGGTGGCAGGGTCTACTGAGACGTAGGTGGAGATGGGGGCCCCCATGACCTGCGTCTCCAGGAGCCGGTAGGTGACCTTACCATTGTGGCCAAGATCAGGGTCACGAGCCACCACTGTGGTGATATAGGCACCCGGGGGGTTGTTCTCTGGTACAGCCACCTCGTAGAGGGGCTTGGCAAAGAGCGGCGCGTTGTCATTCTCATCGCTCACCCGCACTGTGTACTGGCGGACAGTCTTGAAGGGCGGCGAGCCCAGGTCCTCAGCCACCACGGTGAGGTTGTACTCGGGGATGCGCTCGCGGTCCAGTGCTGCCGTGGTGACGATCATGTAGCTGTCCTCATAGGCTCGCTGCAGGGCGAAGTGGTCGTGGCCACGGAGGCTGCAGCGCACCTGCCCGTTGGCACCCGAGTCGCGGTCTGTGGCGCTGACGAGGGCCACGAAGCTCTCACTGGCTGCCGCCTCACTGACGTAGGCCACGCCAGCAGCGCTGGCAGCACCACGGAGGGCACTGATGCTGATGCGTGGAGCATTGTCGTTGACGTCGGTGAGGCGCACGACGACCGTGCAGGTGGCAGCACGGGGGCTGGCACCGCGGTCCTGGGCACGCACGTCCAGCTCGTAGGTGCGGGTGCGCTCGTAGTCCACGGCGGCCTCCAACGTGAGGTGGCCCGAGCGTGGGTCAAGGCGGAAGAGCCGCCGTGCCTCAGGGGGCACCTGGCTGCTGAAGGCATAGACCACCTCACCGTTCGGGCCCTCATCAGGGTCAGCAGCATCCAGATCGAGCAGCAGGGAGCCGGGCGGTGCATCCTCAGGCAACTCCACCGTGACTGAGCTCTGGGCAAAGGTTGGACTGTTGTCATTGGCGTCAAGGACACGGACGTGCACGGTGGCTGTGCCTGAGCGCGCTGGACTGCCACCATCCTTGGCTACCAGCTCCAGAGTGTAGGAAGGCTGGCGCTCGCGGTCCAGTTCTTGGAGCAGCACCAGGTCGGCACAGCGTGCCCCATCTGCCCGCGTCTGTGCCTCCACACCGAAGTGGCTGTTGAGGGAGACCTGGAAGCTCTGGATGGAGTTGGAGCCCACGTCCTCATCCACAGCCACCTCCAGTGGGAGACGAGTGCCGGGTGCAGCACTCTCCGACACCTCCAGCGCCATCTGGGCATGGGGGAAGCGCGGTGCATTGTCATTGATGTCACGCACCTCCAGCTCCACGTGCACCAGGCGGTAGCGCTCCCGCCAGCAGCTGACCACATCGAAGGCTAGGACACACTGCGGGGCTTGGCCGCACAGCCGCTCCCGGTCCAGCCCCGCTTCACCGACGCTCAGCTGCCCGTCCTCCTCCCGCACCCGCACCAGCGAACTGTTGCTGAACTGCCGCATCAGGCGAAAGCTCATCTCTCCCGGCGCCTTCACCGGCATCTCGTCGGCAAGAGTACCGATCACCGTGCCCGGCGCGCCCTCCTCGTCGGTGCGATACCTCACCGTCTTGCAGCGGGACAGGGCCAGCAGGCAGGCGGCGGCCAGCAGCCGCAGGGGGCTCATGGCAGCGGCGCGGGCGGGCGGGACGCTCCGGGACGGGCGCGGGGACGGCCNGGCGCGCATTAGCGGGGTGCGGGGGGGCGGCGGGGGCGGCATTCAGCTGCGCCCGGAGTGGCGTGTCACTCGCGTGAGAGCCTGTGATCAGCGCCGTAAGTCGCCTTTCAGGAGGTGTCCCCGCATGCTTTAGTATGCATGTCACCGCCCGGGTTTCTTAAGCCTGGGGCACTTGCAGGCGAGGGGAAAAAAAAAAAAAAGAAAAAAAAAGTTCCAAAATGGGATTTAGCATAAGCTTGAGGAGATTTGGAAAGGTTTCAAAGATCAGGCTGTATCAAAGGCTTATGAAGCCCTCGTTAGCTGTAGAAATATAATAGCATGGCAGGCTATCCCATTCGAGGAACCAATGTCTGTATTATTTCACTATGACAGGCTAAAGGGAGAGAAAGTTGAACAGTTTCCACAGAGGAGTTGGACTAAGTTGAATATAATGAGCAAACGCCACATGTATCCATTATGTCCCTCTATTCATTCCCAATCACTGCCATAACTCTTTGACTAAACGATGATGAGCGCTGAATTACACACAATGCCCTGCTCATATTAAAATACATTTAAGACCTATCCCTCCTGGTGCCCTGTTACGCCTATTCACAGGATTTTCTTTTTGTCCTAATAGGGCCTCTCTGGGAAGCAACACCAGTCTCGTTCCAGAAGAACAAAATAACAGCATGAGGCTGAAACCTGGCACGAACCGGGGGGAACGAAACCATCTGCCCCGCAAGGCGCCGAGGCCCTGCGCGGAGCCCGCTGCAGCCTCCCAGCCCCGCGGTGCCGCAGCAGCCGTGGGGAGAGCGGCTGCCGGCCCTGGCACTCAAGGAGGAGACCTGACGGGGAGGAAGATGAGGGTCCTGAGGGGCAACTGCTTCTCTGGGAAACCTCATGCCTCTCCTCTCCCTCTCCTCTCCCTCTCCTCTCCCCTCNGCTGCGCGGGGCGGCACGCGAGCGGGGGGCGGCGGGCTGCCCGCAGCGCCGGCTTATGGAAATGGGATTTAAATCGCGCCTCGGCCCTGGCTGTGGGGGCGCGGGGAGGGGGGCACGCTTCGCCGCCAACAAAAGCTCCCGAGCGCGCGGTTTCCACACGAACAAACCTCCGCGGAGCTCTTTTTTCCGGCCCGCGGGAGCTGCGCGGGCGGCCGCCCGGCGGGCGGGGAGCGTTCGGGCCGGGCCGCCCAGAGCCGGGCCGGGGTCCGCACCGGGCAGAGGTCCGAGGTGTAGAGACTGGGACCGGGCTGCCTGGGAACGGCGCCGCTGGTCGGCAGCGGGCACTGGGCAGCGGGGCGGCCCCTCGTGTGTAACAGGATTATCTTTGCCATTTCAAGTTCCATACAGCATGTAATTTATTTTTAATTAGGATTAGATCGAGCAGGGAAGGAGACCAGACCTTTCCCCCCACTTCCCCCTCCCTGCAAAGGCATGGCTATTCCACGAAGAGCTCTTATTCTTTACAAAAAACCCCAATCAGTCGATAAACCAGGACCTGTGTTCACCTCCCACGCACTTTGCAGGAGAAAAGGGTGAAAAGGGCTGTATTTTCAATGTGTGCTCAAGTATCTGAATCAGAGGGGGAGGCTTGGAAATCCTTCCCCTTTCCCATCCACCCAGTCCCACTCTCACATGCTTTCCCTCCATTCTTAAGAGGGTCTTGCTCCTCATGAGTTTTTCTATTTTTTTTTTGTGTGTGTGTGTGTTTTGTTTTGGAGTTCAAATGCATTTTTCTGCTGTTGTGACTTGGATTTTAAAACACCCCCAATGTATCAGTCTCTCTGCCTTCTCCCCAGTAGAGTCCACCACAGAAATGTTCTGAAACGATAGTGAAGAATCCTGTTTTACAGCTCAAAATAAACATATGGATCAGCTGCATTAAAAGCACTTCTTTGAAATATTGTGGTTAAACAGCCCAGATTGGTTGATTGCTCCATGTGGGGACATATGTTCTTGCAAACTGTGCGTATTGTTACTAATGGGGATTCTCACACCACAGCCTTTCCTTTGAATCTAAGGCACTGGTGGTTTATCTGGAGCTGGTTGCAAGGTTGTTTTAATAATTTACCAGCTCTCTTGCACTTAGTGTTGTTGCGGAGACTCAGAGCGTGCAAAGAAGGAGGTGTTTTGCGGTGTCCAGAGGTCTGATCTCTGCTGCTAAGCTCCTTTCTGTACCTCTTTAGACAAAGAAATCAAAGCTGCTCCGAGAGGAGGGTGCCAGGCACAGCAAAAAGCAAGGCTTCTTCATGCAGCTCTGTGAACCTGGGTTCTTGGGTAATGTGTTGCTCCCAAGGAGGGGGAGCACTCCTAGACCACCAGCCTTCTGCCAGTATCAGTCAAGTAAGTGATTGCCAGCAAATCACTCCAGGTTTCTCTTTTTCAGCTTTAAACTTTTTTTCCCCCAAGTCAGCCCTTGGAAATAAAGTTTGTGGGTGCTTTTCCCTGTCCCCAGGTAGTTATTGCCTTACAAGGGGTGGCAAAACCCCAGGATCTCATCCTGTTCTTCACTGCTCCAGCTGAGCAATGACACTTAACTGCTTTTCCTCATCACTTACAGCACAGCAGGTTCACATATGTCTCAAAGCGTCAAGTGTTCCCAGTGCAACAGGGTAAGAATTCCCTCCTCTCACCAGGTGACTAGGATCCTGCCTAGGGATCTCTGTTCATGGAGATAAGCTAGAAGGTCTCATGTTTTAGAGGTGTGAGAGAAGGTAAGGCTCCCATTAATTCCCATCTAGTATCTCAGGACTACATGCACCTTGAGGGTACGTGCAGCTTCATGCAAGCACGAGACAGTGCACTTCCCTGTTGCACAATATATGTGCTTCCCTGTTCCCAGGAGATCTTAAGGGCATCATGCCTTGGCTATTGAAAGTACCCCTCTCTGGCCCCCTTAAGATAGGCTGTATGATGAGGGTACACCCTGGGGGTGGTGGGATGGGATCCCCTTGTAGCACAAGCCCTAGGGTGGTATGACTGCCTCTCAGGAGAAGCCAGGCTACCTAGGCATGGTCTCCAGCTGGTCCTGCTGACCCACAGACCAGAGGGTCTGTTTCACCCTCTCTCCAGACACGGAGTTGAGGTGCAACATGTCCCCCCACCCCTTGTCTCTGCATGCCTGCAGAGTGGTGGTGGTGTGGCCCTCCCTCCATGGAAGCTCATCTTCATGTTCAGGCCCTGCCTCTTCCTTCTTGGGCATCCCCATAGCTTGGCTGCCTTGGAGTGTTCTACAAAAACAAAGGAATTCTTTCTGCTTCAGGGCCTAAACAATCCCCCCTGTTTAATCATTTCTGCTGAAACTAAGGAAGTGTGGGTTAACCTGTCAAGCTTCACAAGCCTGGGCTGACCAAAACCCCTGAAAAACAAAAGAGTGGAACGAAGCGGCGAAGGGTTTTGTTGCTCTCTGACTGTTTGTGTTGGAGGGTGGCATGCAGCATTGTGCTTCTGTCTCCGGCCATGCGGGTCATAGAAGACACGGCTGCAAACCTTCCTGTGAGCTGCGGGTTGGTACCAGGGTTATAAATCATTCTGATCATTTGTTTATTCGCTTCAAATGCTTCCCTGCCTGCATCTCCCCTCTGTGAAATGTGGGTTAGAAGAAGAAGTTTGTTTTGCAGAAGAATTAAACTGTGTGCCCATACCCCCCACCCGGCAAGCAGTTTTGATTCCACAGGGAATTTATTTTTTAATTGGATTAATTTCTAGCCTCTCCCGGAGTAGCAGCTGGGGTCTTTGATTCAAAAGGTTAAAACAAAGGGGCATGAAACAAAAGACCAGTTTTCTGCATTCCTCACACAGCGTGGGCCTCATGTGAGCTGCCTGGAGGTATCCTTTGGCAGTGCATTCCTAAAGGTCTCCCCATGTCCTCCTAAGCCAGGGTCTACTGCAGGTTTTTGGGGGGTGTTTCCTGGTCTGTCTTGCCTTCAAGGTATCTGAATAGGAGGTTTTGCCTCCTAACCCAGTTTATGTTCCCACATAACCTTACTCCTTGGTGTCCCTTTCCTCCTTCGCTCTTCCGCCCACCCACGGTTTTAGGGAGTGCAGGTAGCCAAGTAGTTAGTTATTCATGTCTGTCCCCAGTCTGGACCTTTAGAAGAAGTGCTTACCTTCTCCATAGCTTGAAGTCTGATTAGGCCACCAGGATGTTAAAGAGGGGAGTTGCACAGCTTTTCTCCCTGGCTGTTGTGAATTGGTGCTCCTGCTCCATGGCTGCTGCTACATGCCTGGCTGGGATGTCTTTCATAGCACTTTGAAGGTGTCCGGACTGATATATTTGGCTTTCCTCCAGCAGCTCCTTGTTTCCTCCTGGGTCTCATTCACACTCTCCTCCTTGAAGGACTGTTTGGAATTTTAGACTCTTACAAATGATGAATGGGTAGAAGAAATCCACCTCTTAGCTCCCAGAAAGATGTACAGTCCTCTGCGAACACTTATGTATGGTGGTTGTGATGGGCTCCACTGATTTCTCTGAGAAACAGCTCCCTGGCTGTTTGGTGTGCAAAGTGCCTTTCTGCATGTCTTTCTGCTGCCTCTGCCCAGCCAGTGTCACCTACCCAGTGCCACACTGAACAACTATGGCCCAGTCACTCTTTTGGCTCTGCCACCTTCCTACAGTTTTGGAAGCCCTTCCCAGTAAGAGCATATCCTTATACAAGCACAAGGATAGTTACATACATGCCAATATAATTTTACTATGCTCATCAAAGTAGCCTTCCCATTTCTCTGCTGTCTATATGTGTTCAGTATTACCCTGCACGTGTGATTTCTCACCCGCTCCACTGATATACATCTGTGGCATAGGAGGGGACATTAGGAAGCAATCCTCGTTGAGGACCTGGAAACTGAGAAGTTGCATTAGCGTGATGCCATGCTGGAGCTCATTAGCCCAATATCACAGCGGGGTTAATGGGCTTGGGCACAGTGCCACAGCTTCTAATTCCCAGGCTGAAGAGACCTGCAGGTTCTAGCCCTGCTCTGCTCCCGTTTGTTTCCTGGAGGATTACAGTGAGAGGCAGCATGGGGGAAGAACACGACAGAGCATCAGGGACTCAGACATGTGCCATGAGTCCCTCCCTCCATCTCGCCTCTCCTTCTCCCCGCTGCTTTCCCCCTTGTCCTCCATTTTAATCGCGCCTCAGCTTGCAAAGTCAGAGCCCCCAGCTGTGAAGGACTAAGTCTCTTCTTCTCCCAAGCTCCTGAGCAGCAGCAGGCTGCGAGCAAGAGTGTGCCTTGTGTCACTTCTGTTGAAGAGGCTGTGAGAGCAGGGGAAGAGCTCAGACGCAGGCGGCTGCTGCACTTGGCCGCCTGCCAGGGCAAGGAGCGCACTCTGCGAGCATCCTTCCTCAGCCGGCCGCTTCCAGGGCTGGGAGTCTGCCCAGCTCCGAGTTTTGTTTTGGCACACTGAGGAGCACCCCGCAGCTGAAGGATGTGGTGGGAGTGGCGGTGAGTTCCATCAGGCTGCTCTCCTTCATCCTGGTTTTGGGATCATCTCTCTTTCAAATGTGCAGGAGGGCTCAGTGTTAAATGTCACTCTCTGCCCCCACCCTTAATGGATTGGTTGACGGATTTTATCTTCGATGTCTGCCAGGGTGTTGCTGCCTGACATGTGGCCAGCTCCAGGCAGAGCAGGGCAGGAAAACAGCACAAAGCTGTACAGAGGAGGATGGAGAACAAACACATCCTATTACGAGAGAGATGGAAAGGCTTTAGATATTCTTACTGAGTTGAAGAGAAGCAAACTTTTCAGAAGATTAGCAAATCTGGTTCTTAAATCATTTAGGTACTCTTGAACATTTTATCCAGGATTTTTGCTTGAAGGTTTTCTGCTACTGCATTCTGCTGCATTTCATGAGTTTAGAGTGTTGCTCAGGATTAGATCAGACTGCTTTTTGAGGCCATTGGTAGACATTTTTTTTTAACCATATCTGCCATTCTTTGACCTCTGCTGCACCTTCAGACCCATGAAACATTCCTGTACTCACTGTTCATCTTTCATGCATGGCATTTGCTCATTCTCCGCATACGCTTCACTGAAGGGGTCTGGCTGAGGAGGCAGAATGTTAGCCTGGGGTGATGTGACCTGGGACTGGAGCTGGTGACTGAGTGGAGAGTAGAGCTGTTCCCATGGCTGAAGGATGTATGTGTGCCACAGCCCCGAAGGGCATGTTTTCCCATCTTTAGGAGTTAGCCAGTCAGTCCCCAAATGTCATCCGTCCCTCCTGTACCTGTAAATGTGCATCACAGCAGGACAAGGAGGCAATTTGGAAACCACTGCAGTCTCTATGGCTACATCTACAACACCGAATAAAATGCTATATGGCTCTGCTTAGTTTACTTCTTCAGACATATTCTGTGAAGATATAGCCCTTTTACAGTTTGTGGGGAATTACCTGTTTGCCTTTTCAAGTTTAGCTATTTGGTGCCTTCACTTATTTAACTCACTTTGAAAAGAGGCACACATTGCCATCTGTGTCTGTGGTTTTTGCATGTGGAAATACAGATACCATCACATATTTCACACACAATCCCCAGAAAAAAAAAAAATCATCTGCCCCCAAAGTCTGCAGAAAAAAGTTAAATAAATTGTTATCGCTTCTTAAGTGCCATAATAAATGTATGGAATGATCTCACATAAAAGCTGGAGGCTTAGAGAGTAGGTGCTAAAGAAATGCATCAAATTAGACCAAAAAAGAGGCATAAAATCTATGTTATCCCAAAAGATAAGGGCTGGCGGCTTAAGCGACTTTTCTGTTTGCTGCTGTACTAAACATCAAATTCATTTTTCTGCCTAAAAGAATTTGCATCTCTGCAGTGAGAAGATCTGAAGGCTTTGTTTTTCCAGAGAGGTACATGGCGGTGGGGGAAAAGTAGGAAATGATGCAATCAGGCATGGTTTGTAAGCAAAGGGTCGCAGATGGGTGAAGCCTCACTGAAGTTAAAACTAACAAACAAGCAGTTGGAGATGCTCTTGGAGCATCCTGAACATTTAGAACTGAAGAGGTTTGAGTTTGCCTCAGCAACATTATGTATGTATATGCATGTGTTATATATTATAATGAATATGATAATTACAGGAGATAATTTATAATATATGTGTATTATATATGAGTGCCTCCTCAGTAGGCTAAAACAATGCCATGAGAGTGTAAAGAAATGTGAAATCTAATTACTGTAGCTGTGTAAGTGAAGTAATGAGGAGCTTGAGAGTGTGACTGATACGCAATTAGATACTAAACTAATGAGCAAGCTGTCTACAGTCCATCAAAAGAGTGAGGGAGGCTTGTGCAAGACTCCCCTGGCATTGCAAAGAGGACAATACATTACATCCAAATGCAGCTCACTAATGACTGGAGAATGTGTATTCAGCTTGGGGATAAATCCATTAACCAGTCAAAAAACCTGTGGCAGACCTGCAGGAGATAAGGACAGTAAAAAGTATAAAATATATAGAAGAACTGCAAGTATATCTAGGAGAGCTGTAGCTTGGATTGAAGGTTCTGGATTAGTTACTCCCCAGAATCAGGTTTGCTGTGCTATCTTATCCCAGATAAAACAGTCAGGGTGAGAAATTGGTGTCAGGTTGGGTTGTGTGGGTGGCAATGTAAGTCTTGCCTTGGGAGAGCCAGGCTGGGAAGGGGCAGCAGAGAGCCAGGCAAAGGTAATGGAGGCAGAGACAGCAGGCACTGTTGAGGAAAGGCAATCTGGGCTCACTATGTCCTGTAATAACAATACTTATGCTGGATAGATGTCTGTCTACAGGAGCTTATTCTTCAGCATGTATTAAGTGTTACAAGCTGAAATTTTCCATCCTGGGTGTTGACTTCAGGCTGCTAGTTCTTTTTCAGAGAAAATTTCAGCTGAAGCAGGTTAGCTATCTCCAGAATGGAAACTAGGGTAAATTTACCCTCGGCTTTTTTATGGTTGCTCTGCCTGTGGGATAAATATCTAGGCTCTTTTTTTTTTTTTTTAATTTTTTTTTTCTTTTTTTTTTTTTTCTTTTTAGTCATGGAGCTCTCTTGGTTTCATTTGAGGACTTGACATTTTGCAAGAAGATGCAGGCAGGTGACTTGCGCCATTTTGGTAAGCATTCAACAAAACTGGACTACACATTTTAAATGGTACAGCCTGTAGGAGTTGAGTAGGGATTAATCAGATAACCTTCTCCTCTTTTTTCCTGGTCTGCCACAAACTTGAATCAATTTTCTGGCTACTTGAGAGACAGAGCCAACTATTTGTCTGATAACAGGAAAAAGCCATCAAAACCCTCTAGCAAAATATCCCTAATGCTCTTAATTTCTAGATGGTTGGCCATGATAGCCCATTGCTGGTCTTGGCTCTGTGCTTCCCCAAACAGGACATGGTCTGTACGTTGGACCCAGGTTTGCAACTCTGGGATCAACTGCGGGAGAGTTGGTGGTGAAGTTGTGCTTTTCCACCATCTGTACCTTAAAGTCCAAGGAGATGTGAATAAAGCATCATGGATTTTGCAGTGTCAGGCCCTACAGAGTGAAAGGAAAGCTAGCCTTGAGTGTTTCAGCTTAGGTGTGCAAAATTAGCAGATATTAATCTACTAACTTGCAGCTCTGTGTCTCAGCTCACCAGCTGTAATGCGGAGTTAACGATACACCTTCCTTCCAGAGGTTCATTATGGAAATAAGATAATTAACATCTGTGAATCACTCTAATTTAAGAGCAGGGAAGGCCAAAGAAAAGTCTATGAGTAAATTATTGCTTCCATCCTGAGCAGGGCTTGAATGATGTGAGGAAATTATGACAAAGGAGCAAGGACCTAGAATGTGCCACTGAAGCTCTTGGGTCTGTGGAGCAGAGTAGGAGAATGGTGGAGAAGTGACACTTCTCTGGGCAGGTAAGGATTGTATCACAGTGCGGCTGGTGCTATAAAGACCACCTTAGCCCCCATATTTCCTAGTTTAAGTGCCTGACTTTGCAGTCTTACCAATGTACTTCCAGCGCAGCTCTCTTGGGTGTCATAGCCGTGGAAATATATAGGTCTGTGAAGGGAAAACCCTGTCCTATTTGGCCTGTAATAACACAAGCTGGCATAATGGAAGTTTAGATCAGTGATTGCTTATTAAGCTGCAAACTTTGGCTGCCCAGGTGGTGACTTCTTTTGTTACTGTCCTCCAGATACACAGTGACCTTCTTGGTCTCCTTTTCCCTGCAGCTGTAAGCCTTCTTTGCTCTTCCTGCCTTGAGGAAGAAACCTCTGCATGGAACTTTCTTGTTTTGCTGCCTTGTGAATGTGGCTTTAGAGAATAAATAGCAGCAAAGCTTTATTTGGAGGCTGCAGCTTTTTGAGGAAGAAAAGAGGCTTCTAAGGTGATCAGAGGCTAAAGACCCAGGTGAGCCTCAAAGCAGAGCTGTGCAGAACTCATTTTGGGTGGTCAAAAATGATGCACAGGCACAGTTTGGTTAAAGTGTGCCTTGTGAGTTTGAAGGTTCAGGTCTTGGGCTCTGTGTATGTTCTTGGGCAAGACATCTCCTTGTGTTGCCATTAAAATAGCACTTCACAGAGGGCAGTGGGTTCAGTCTGTAGCTAAGTCCTTTTGAAATCTTGAAATGAAACAAACCAAAACTATTGATTTTATTTTTCTAAAACCCTTCTAGACTGACTCTTTTGGAGAAAAAGTGGGCAGGTAAGGGGAGCTGTGGGTTTTCATCTGGTGGGGGAAGCTGGAAGCCTTGGGATGTCAGGCCTGGTAGCAGCATGGCAGATACAAATGGCAGGGATGCAGACAGCTAGGGCTCTCTGTATAGAGAGAGGACATAGCAGGGAGATGGGGTGATGGGAAAATTTGGGCTGGGAGAGGGAGGACCAGGTGGTAGGGACTGGGTGGTAAAGGAACTTGGTGAGTCTAGTAGAAAGGAGGGAAATATGGGTATACCCTGGAGGGAGGAAATGGAGCTGTGAGATGGCAAGTCTGTGGTGCAGGGTTGGGGAGTGTTATGGGGTTTTGGGAAGACTGGGGAGCTGAGGTCTTGGTGGGGAAAGTGATGGGAGAGATACGGTGAGAATGCTGGCTTTGCGGACAGCAGCTGGAGTGCGAGAGCCTAGGAGACGTGGTCTGGAAGTAGCTGGGGAATTTGAGCTCTGAGATGGTTTAAGAGGTCTGGGACCACAAATGCTTGGTATAGGAACTTTGTGGGAAGCTGAGGAATCTGGACTGGGAAGGGCTGAGGTAAAGCCCTTGTCTTTGGTAGGCAGCATGTATAGGGCTGAGTTTCTGGAAGATGGGGGATTTTAGGATGGCCACCAATAGGCATCATCCTGTCCTGGGGCGCAGGCAAAGGTCTGATCTGAGGCTTGCTCCCAGAAGGCTATCACATATCTTCTTGCTATCATAAATATGGTAATCCTAAACATGCTGGGAGCTTCATCGATGCATGCATCAGGCAGCTGGATTCTCATGTTAGATATACCACCTGCACAAACCCACTGCCATAAAGTGGGGAACAGACTGGTCTGGATGTGTTCGTCCCTCCAGCAAATCACCAGGAAATCCTAGTAATATAATAAATTCTCACCTTCTCCCTCTGCTCCCCCTTCTGTGGCTTGTCCCACTTTCTTTCCACCTCCTGTCGAGACAGCGCACTCCTGTCTTTCCAGTCACTCCTCAGCATGTCTGGCTTGCTCTCAGAGAGTAACCTTGGATAAAACAGTAGATATCCTTATAAACAGATGTGTATTGCAGCACAAAGCATTTCACCGAGAGTGCTCCCAGGCTGCAGAATGTGTTGTTTAAGGGCATGGTGTCAGGGCATGGGGGATGGTTGTAGGGTGGCTCTCAGGAAGCATTTAGAGCTGCACATGGGCAAGATGAAACTGCACATAGCATGTTGGCTACCATCCTGTGCTGAAGCGCCATGTCCGTCAAAAGGATGTTGGCAATGTAAACTGTCCTCATCGCCTGTCGATTTCAGTTTACAATATTTCACCTGAAATCCCTCTCTAATCATAAACAGATCAGAAATTACTTATTACAGAGTGCCATAGGTGTACATGGTGCTTTACAAACATATGAGGAGACAGATTGCTGCCCTGAAGAGCTCACAATTGGATTTAGACAAATACAATAAGAAAGGAAAAAACTATCGGGGTTGAAACTTTAGGCAGACACATAAATGCCTGTATACAGTTGCATTAGTTGCAGTCCATGGAAATATTCTCTTTTTTTTTTTTTCATTCAAGTGTTCAGCTGTATCACATCTACTGCTGAAGATGACAGACTGCTAGTTCCTTAGGTAGAAAATGCTTATATTTTTAATGGTTGTTATGTCATGATTTATTAAATCAATTTAAATGTAAAAATCAACTGAAAGGACAAACTTATGTTTAAGGATGACCTGCAGCATGGAGACACTGCAAAATGGAGACACTGACCAAACTAGTTGAAGCAAGGTCAGATTTTGTTTAGTTCAGATAATTTATGCTCAAGTTGTCATGCTGATGTAATTTATGTTGCATTTAGTTCTTTTTTTCTTATGAAATTTGACTGTGCAACAGTGTGATATGAGTAATATTTTTAAGACAGGATTTTTATAGATGAGGCTTGTAGCTAATATACACAGAGCTTTCACTAGTTTTTTGTGTGAAAGGAAGAAAAGGAGGAAAAAGAAAGGAAGGAAGTAAAAAGCACAAGACAATAGCAGTGTAGGATTGCATCCTTTAAATCAGGGTTAATATTTTGCTTATTCTAATTTTTTGGTGCATTATCCTGAAAAAAAAAAAAAGGTAAATATATTTTGAAAATTGTGGACTGACTAACGTAGCTCTGATCTCCAGAGCAGCTGTGAGGTAGCCCTCCCGTCCTCCGGTCCATGCCTCCTCTTTCAGGCTTTTTGTTTATCCCTCAGTGAAGAAGTCCAGCCCCTATGCTACAAATCAGCTGGAAAAGATCCTGCTCATGTGCTGTGAAAAAGTGCCACTGAAATATGCCCTATACGGCAAAGGGAATGGTCCTGAAAGGCAGCATGTAGATTTATAAAGTATGACAGCAGAAACAAGAGGTGTTGGTTATTTTTTATGGGCAGCCATTAAACAAAAAAGCCCTTATTTATCAAATCTGAGACCACAGTCATATAACGGATTTCTCAAATTCAAGGTGAATCAAAGGAAAACTGTGTCCAGGAGGACAGAGATGCTCAGCCCGTACCACTCTGGCATGGCCACATGACATACCCAGAGGCAGGGACAGGGCTGTGAGTACAGCTGCCCGCAGACTCTGCCAAGGAGCCAGATGATGCTGGAAGAATATCTTTCACAGCTCTGGATCTGGCTATTCTTGGCTTGTTCTCTGGCTGCAGGAGCTGGAGCTCATTGCTGGGCAGATAAACAGAGAGACTAATAAAGAAGATGAGGAGCTGTTGATCGTTCAAGCAAATCGGAGATGAGCTGTTAAGCAGAGGAGCATGACAATCCCTGTGAAAAATCACCTGGTGGCTGACACTTGGTCCAGGATGAAAGTGCCTTGGAATAAAAGGCTCCTCTCCCCCCAAGCAGTCCCTCTCCCCAAATGATTAAATCCTGTGCATAATTACAAAAGTGTAAAAAGCTCTACCTCTTTCATACACTGATTTTTTTTCTAATTCTCATAATTGGCAAGCGGGTATACATGGGGGAAAAAAGGGGAGAAAGCTTTGATTTTTTTTTTTCAAGCTGAAAACGTGCAAGCCCTGTGTGGGTTAGGTCCTTTAGATATTTAAAAAGATTGAAGCAACTTCAAAGGAGACGTTCTGTTCTATCAGGTTAAGTATATTTTAATATTAGAGAGTCTTTTTTTTTCAAGAACAGAGATCTGTTCTCTTGAGGAAATAAAACATTCTGAAAGATTTTATCCAGAATGGTTTTTCTTTGTTTTTAAAGAGACAACACAGGATTTCAAGCATGCTGAAGCTGGTAAATGTCCCAATTTCTGCTTATCAGTGTTGACTGCTCTGTGTTAGCAGGTTGATTGTTGATAGTTATGTAAATCAAATTTTGTTATCAACAGACTGCTGGGGTTTTATTTTGAAACAAGAAGGGAGAAGCATTTGGCAATAATGTTTTTATTTACCTGTTTATGAAAGCAAGCATTTTATGGCTGAACAGGGTGCAGAGTGCCAGCCCTTCAGTTCAGAGACACAAGGGAGTTTTCCTAAGGAGGATTTGCTGAATTCCCTGCATATGGCCAAGAATATGATGAATTACCAGAAGGCAGAACTATTCTTTCTCCAGTGCAGGTGTCTGTTTGAGCTACCCTGCCCTGATGGACTAAGTGCATTTCTTATGAGGAGTGTACTTCCAAAACAAACACGAAATGTGTGCTGGACAAATAGGAAGGTGAAGATTTACCAGAAGAAGCATGAAAAGTCTTTGGAGGAGAGTCACTGCGACAGCTTGAAGCAGTGGTGTGGGGTGTAAGACATTGTGAGGTCATACGGGGATGGAGCTGCAGAGGCTCAGGGCAAAAGCAGTGCAAAGTGTGGGCCCCATGGTTCCACAGCTTGTGATCCTTATGGAACTGCCCTTCCAGGGCCACTGGCATGGTGGTGCATGTGGCAAAGATCTTCTCCAAACCCTGAGGGACATGGTACCAATGGGGATATGTGACAGAGCAATATCCCAGGTGGCATCTGCTGTGGCAGATTCAGGCTGTGATACAGATAATATTAACTGTTTTTTTCAGGAGAGGAAAAGGTAGAGGCCATATTTCTGTCTCCTGTTGTCAACCCTGGCTTTGGCAGCAAAGCCTCTGTGTGGGTTTTGTAGCCAGCTGGTTTAACATCTGGGCAAGAAGTCTGCAGGGAAGTGACTGCCTCTTACCCTCTTTTCTCTCTTTTTTATTGTAATCCAGATAATGAAAGCAATGAGTGGCAGATCTGCCCCTTGTGAACCCCGAGGAGATCCAGCTGCCAGCTTCTGAACATCCTTGTTATTTTAGATTAACCTCCTGGCCTGTGTGCCTTTTGGGGGGTTGACACCAGAAATAAGGCAGTAAGACAGTTCAATGCTTGAGCAGGTTTTTTTTCTTCCCTTCTGGTTCAGACTCCACATAATGTAGCTGGGATGCTTTTGTTTGGGAATAGTCTGGAGAAAGTCTCCTTGCCAGGTTCTCCCAGTGTGCAGAATCAGGGACCAGAAACATGTGGCAGAGAACTGTTCCATAGGCTTTCCTCTGTCCCATCCATCATGAATAGTAGGTTTGGGAGGAGGCTGTGTGTTTGGTGAAGGTGCTCCTGAAAATGGCTATCCAGGGGACATGGGATGGTGGAAGGGGTGACTGTTCTCCCCCTGGATGCCTCTCAGTCTGTGGGAAGGCAAGCTGACTCGGGACATTCTCTTGCTGGGATCAACACAGCCAGAGGACAGAGCATCCTGTTTTGTTAGATCCTGTCATTACTAACAGTGGTTAAATGTGTTTTCATGTATAACGTAGTGCATCTGTCCTGTTATCCAGTCTCCGGTAGCTGAAATAAGGTCACGTCCCCAATCTGTATTAGTCACTCTGAAAATTTCCTCTGTATTTGATGCCTCCTTGTCCTTCAGGTCATTGTCAGGGGGATTTTAGTTTTACTACTGGGGTAATTTTAGGCTAGAGTGGTCTTGAATGAGATCTTGATGAGGCAAAGAAGGAAAAAACCAGCAACCTCAGAGCTTCTGCAGTGCTCATGTGTGCCTTATGATCTCTGCATGATGTCTTAATGGTGCACAGCAATGAGCAGAGTATATATGCTCGATAAAACAGATGCTAGACATGTTTCCTTAAACAGATCTTTTGCTAATTCAGCTCAGCTTTGGCTCTCTGCTTGCTCTGGGTGTCCAGTCCCCTGATAAAGTAATTCCCCTGATAAAGAACTTGCTGGGGATGCTGTAGCTTGGCACAGAACTGTGACCAGGGAATTAGCGTCCCTCAGAAACAGCAGAAAAGGAGGATGCCTCAAAAGGAGACTATCCATAAGTGACTGTAGATAGCCTCAAGCCATAGTTTTCATCTAAAGGGATTTGATTAGCTTCATTCATAAACTGGATCAATGCAGCAAAGGAAAGTTAAGATTTCAATGGCAAAACTGTCTCTTTTTGCTGCTTACTTCTTAGCAGGGACATCCAGGTAGTACCAAATTTACTCTGTTCTTTCCTGGATACCAGATTATCCCACAGAAGATGTATTGGAAAATCTGGTGACGTAAACACTGAGTTAGCTGCACAAAAATTTATGGTTCATTCTGTTCTTGAAGTGGTCTGATATATAAAATATGCAAAATGATTTAAAAAGTCAGATAAATAACAGTGTGTGTGCTCTCATTATTCACCCTCATGTTTAATTTAGAAACATCCTTCATTTTTGTAATGAATGTGACACTGAATGCTAGAGAATTTCCAGCCCAGGGCACTGCAGTATCCAAAAACCAGAGGCAAGATGTGGAAGAAGTGCTCCAATCCCACGGGGCTGGTCTGCTGCCCATCTTTCACTTGCCAGGCTGAAGCTCTCAAACATGGCTGTGGGCTTAGCTTCTCAAAGGGATTTCCATGGCTTGCAGGGCTGACTACAGCTGTGAGCTGGGAATGAGTAGCTAAGGGCTGCAGAGTTCAAAACCCTCCCGGCCTGCAGCCCCAAGGTGCCCACCTCCTCCTGGCTGCAGTAAAGGAGCAGATCTCACCTCACTGACCTTTTCAAACAACAATTTTTATTTTTCCTAAAGGATGGAACAAGTCTCATTTTTCTGCAAGAGACATCTAGAACATGACAAAGGGGCTGTCTCTTGCATGGTGGCCTCCAAGTTATGACAGTTATCCAAGCTATAGATCCAGGTTTGTTCGCTGCTCTCATGGAGAGGGTTTCAATCTGTAGGTCACAACTACTAGATTATGGGCTTATGAAGTGAGGAGGAACACTGCAGGAAAAAAACTCCTTGGACAGGATTCCAGGGAGAAGGGATGGAAGAGGGTACAGGAATTGTAAGAGACAAGATAATTGTGTGAACCTCTGTTAAAACCCCTTCAAGCTATTATATAGATGAAGGGTACCATCTTCAGCATCTCCTTTTCCAGATGTTTTTAAGAGCATCTGGAAATGCCTCATGGTGCATTTTGTGAGCACTGGGTCTGCATCAGTGTTAGGTGTGCTTTGACAGTAAGTCTTGGAGAGGGCTGCCCAGGGAACTTTGTTGTATATTTTGCTTGCATCTTGTTAGTATATATGTCAGAGGTTCCTACACCTGGAGCAGATCTAGGCATGCCAGGAACCAGAACTCTAAATTTTTTAGAATGTTTTCCATTGGAAAATGAATGTTTTCAATTGGAAAGAGAATGACTACTGAATTTAGGTACTTCCAGGGCTAAATAGCTTTTGATTGGGACACCAAAACCCCTAATAGAATTACCCCTTCACCAGTGAACTGCTCTGGCCCTTATGTAAATATTGCTAGTACAAGCAGAGAGACTCATTAAACACAACACTTTTGCAACCTAACATGAGCTGCAACACCAGGCTTCAAAAAGTTCAAGTTACCTTCAGCAGATTCTGTCGATTGCCATTCCAGTTATCTCTCTTTAAAAAGTACAGCTGATGGTGAGCAAGCTTGTTATATAGGCAAACAACACAGGAGAATGAAAGTGTGGACAGTTAAGGCCAGCACCTTGTGAAATCCTCTGTTTTGTCTCCAAGCTGGTATGTGACAAAATATAAATGGATGAGGACAGCAAGAGACTGAAGCAGAAATGTGCCTGTAGTTGCTGGGGTTGAGGCGAGCTGCCCCAGCAACAAAAGCGTGGCATCGTGACCAGCCCAGTTATTCCACCTTCTTATCAATATAGAACTGTTTTCTTCAGGTAGAGTAGCAGGGACGGAAGTAGTTATTTTCTGATGTAGCTGTATTCAGTTGAGATTTTCTGTTAACACAGCTATGAACCACATGCCTCTGTAAGCATCACTATAGCACCACAGCGAGAATCCCCTGAGTTACTGGACAGCTTTTGTAGCATCATCTGAGAGACAGCTCAGAGTAGCCTGGAGCATTAACTGGTTTCTGGTGGCTTTGTCTTGTGGTAAAACTGATAAGCAAGCAGTTAAGAAGATGCTACACTGGAATATCATTCCTGATTCTGATGGTGAGAATTTTATACATGACCCATATATCACAAGATTTTATTTTTCAGCTACAGTGAAAGACTTAAGGAAATGACGAGTGGTGTTTTGGTGCTGGATTTCTTTTTGTCCCTTTTGAGGCTGTTTGGAGAGAAGTGAACTCTTGTTTTCAAATTCCCTCCTAAAATTTTAGTGTGCCTTTTGACCTTTCTCAGTAAAATAGACAGAAAGATTTGCAGAGGAAGAGAACAAGATCTTAATAGTGGGTAATGGAGTTGGAAGTCCCAATAGCAGACTGTTGAGGTGCATTAACTCCATTTACTATAGGAAGATTCAGCAGGAGAGAAGACTAAATGGGAAAACCTGAGAAAATGTATTAAAATAAATAATTAAAAAGATAACTTTTAACTTACTGTATTCAGAGACTTAGTGTTTCATGAAACAGAACAACAAAATAAAAGATTTTCCCGAAAAGTGTGCTCCCAAAACAGTGTTCTCTGTGTATGTGCTATGATTTCATTTTTTTCCCCAGCCTTTGAATTAATTAGCTACCATGTTGAATTCTAAGTGCAATAATTAAGCAAATTAATGCTGCAGTGAAGTTATTAATGAGGCAAAATATGCTAATATACTTTTGATAAAGAACTCTGTTTTTCTCTCTTACCAAGAAACTGGAAAAGCTCTTTTATTTCAGGCCAAACACCTTATCTGGAGTTCTTAGACAGAGGGTTCTCAGTCAAATGCTGGTGAGCAATTGCTTAACGCAGGGGTTAATATCTGCATTTTTAGACACCTGTAAAATATTTCAGAAATGTTACAGTGACAATGAAGTTATCAGCCTGGTTTCTAGCAGCATAAATAATGAGGAAAGGAAGGTGTTCTATGACCTGTACTTCCATTATGGAAGAGGATAATACTTATTAAAGGATTGCTATTTTTATGAGGATATTTAAAATATTCAATTCATATGAAGCAGTGAAGGCAATTATTACCAAGACATAATCAAAAATACATTTCACTATTCAGTGTGTCTGGTGCCATTATGTTTTGAGATTGCAAAAAAAACCTTCTGCATTGAAACATGATGGTAATTATTTAGTTGCTTGAAATATGTGCATATAACAATCATAACAATAATAACTGGTTTCTGCAAACTTTGCCCAAGAGTTTGGAGATGGGCATGTAATCTGTAAAGCCATTTAAAATATGACAATAAAAGAATGTTCCCTGAAATACTAAAAGTAGCCATCTATGAAGAAAAACAGTCACGTTATAACTCAGAGATCCCTTGTATGGCTCCTGCTTTCTCTGTCTCTGCCTAACAATCACTTCTTGTAATCCCTAACAATCCAACAGACACTGAATTTTCCCCTACCGTATTCTTGTTTATAAGTAGCTTCTATGACTTTTAGGTATAGCTTCTCTGGGAAAATCTTTCAGCCTCCTTTTTTCATTCCTTACCTCTCCTTGCTGTATTTTATCTTTCTTGTTATTTGCATCAGTTTGGTTGGATTTCCAAGTGCTGAAGGGCTTCTAACTGGTTCAAAGAGGCCCTCGAGCCAAGCCAGGCAGCTGTGTTCATTAGTTTCTTGTTTTTGTGTTTCATACTTTTTTTAAAAAAAGAAATTATTTTTATGTTCAGCAATATACATGCCTTGGAGATTTTCTTATCAATCTCATGAAAAGATGTATTCTTGCTAGGAATACATCTTGCTAGGAATCCTGCTCCTAGGATTTAATTTCCTTCCTTTAAACCTTCAGGATATTTTCCTGTTCATTTGCTGACATGTTTTTTGTTTTCAAATATGGTGTTAGCAGGTCCTTTTTTGGTACCAAACTAACCCCTTGGACATATTTTAGTTATTTTGCAGCCAGTAAAAGTGGTTCAGGTAACATTATCTACTGTATTTTAACTCTATGCCAAGAATAATCTCTCCTCTTGACATGCCTGTTTCCTGGAAATGCTAATTTTAGAGCATTAAAGTGATAAGAAATCATTTCTCTAAATTTTCTCCCAGCAGGCAGTTTGACTGGTTTACTGGACAGTGGTTGAAGTTCCCTGTTTAAAAAAAGAAATGTTAGGAGTTTTCTGCTGCTTTGATCTGTAACTGCAACATCTACTTCCCTTTAACTTGTTCCAAGGCTAGCAATTCATCCATATATTTATGTCCTTATGGGCTGGATCTGTATCGGATGGGCTCTGCTGTTTAGATCTCATCACTCAACATTTTTGCATCACTGGAGGTGCAGGTTTCATTTGATTACAGCACAACCCATGCATGTGTTTACCCTCACCTGCCTTTTTGGTGCATGCTGACTCTGACATTATGGATCGCCACTCTTCCTCTTGCCATTTCTGCAGTGCCCTCTTCTGCAGCTCTAAAACTTCTTGCCAAGAGGTCCCCATGACAACTGGTGAGACTTGCTGCATGCCAGAATGGCCTTGTACTCTGGAGCATCAAAAACTGGTCAGCGTTGAAGGCTGACATCCAGTCTCAGGGAATGAAGACAGACTGAACACCAGTTTCTACCACCCTATATTTGGGTGTTTAAACATCAGTTGTTGGCCTAAAAGCCACAGTATATAAACAGTGGGTAATTTTAGTAAATTATCTTTCAGTGGGGTTTTAAAATATGATACGGTAGTTGTTGTAATCTAAGTTAGGGGACGTGGGAGGATGTAAAAAAGCAGGGCGAAGTATTTGATGACATCTAGCAGGTAAATTGACAGGACACTTGTCCTTTATGGTCTGATCCTGAAAATACTATTTGTGCCTTTATCTGGTCTTATGCATGTGGCTTGAGGTGAAGACAGCCAGAAGAGAGCCTGGTGGAGCTTCTCAACCCATACAGCTCCTGCAGCTACAGGGAATGCTGTAGTTCCTAAAAGCCATGTACACATGCAGACGCTTTTCATGGAGATTCACTTCAAGAAGAGCACCCAGCTACAGCATTTGGTGTTAGTTTCAGTCTGGTCATACACTGGTTAAAATTGGACTGTTGCTAGTTGTTTGTGCTCCTGAGTGCCTTGGAATCTTTGTCATGGATCTGGACTTTGCTGTGCTCATACCGCACAACAGCAAGGTCACCTCTGCAGTAAAGAATTCACACTGTATGGAGCTGAAGTTTGCACATATCACCCTTTTCCCCCTGAAGACTGTCCTCTTGGTTAAATACAAGAGCTCTGATATCAAAGACTGAAGGTCTTTCAATTCAAAGGCCAGGATATTTTTCTGTAAGGTAAATAGTGGCAGTGCTTAAAGAGGGTCTAAATATGCCAAGAATGTCTGCAGCCCTTTGTATATTAGTTTGCTTTTCTGTATGATTTTCTTTCATCCAAAATGTGTTGTTGCTTCACTTATTGTGGAGGTTCTCACATGATTTTCTCAGTCAACAGCAGAACTCCATAAGGAATTCATTAGACGGTGTTTGTACAGATGTAAAGCTCCCTCTAAGTGATCATATTATTATTTATATTGGGCCTGATCCTGACCTCTAGTCACATAAATATTTCCCAAGAAGGCAGTCAACTGATGTGACAGAGAGGACTGCAGCAGTGAATTTAAATTTATGCTGCTGAACCAGCAATAAAATTTTTCCTTAGTACACATCCATTTTGTTATTAATCTTAATTTTGTGGGTTTTTTCCTAGTTTTTTAATTGATTATTGTGAACTACACTTCTATATTGTGCACTGTGCACACTTCTTTAAAAATACCTTAAGGTAAGTGAGGAACACCTTACTTTTCTTGTTCCCAGGAACCATTTTAAACCTTTATTATATGTTTTGTCTGGACTTCTGTAAGGTCTTTGACATGATCCCCCACAACGTCCTTCTCTCCAAATTGGACTCATGTGGATTTGATGGGTACACTGGTAAGTGGATGAGGAATTAGTTGGATGGTCTCATCCAGAGGAAAGAGGTCACCAGTTCAATGTCCAGATGGACATTGGTGACGAAAGGTGTTCCCCAGGGTTTGTAGTAGGACCAGTACTATTAATATCTTTATCAATGGCACAGACAGTGGGATGGAGTGCACCCTCAGCAAGTTTGCAGTTGACACCAAGCTGAGTGATGCAGCTAACATGCCTGAAAGATGGGATGCCATCTAGAGGAGCCTGGACAGGCTGGAGAAATGGAGCCATGTAAACCTCATGAATTTTAACAAGACCAAGTGCAAGGTGCTTCACCTGGGTCAGGGCAAGCCCTGGTAGGAGCACAGGCTGGGGGATGAATGGATTGAGATCAGCCCTGCTAACAAAGAGTTGGAGATGCTGGTGACAAAAAACTGGACACAACCTGGCGATGTGAGCTTGCAGCCCAGAAAACCAGACCTGTCCTGGGCTGCAACAAAAGCAGCATGGCCAGGAGGGCAAGGGAGGGGATTCTGCCCCTCTGCTCTGGTCTGGTAAGACCCCATCTGGAGTGCTGCATCCAGCTCTAGGATCCCCAGTCAGGAAGGACATGGACCTGTTGGCATGGGCTTGGATGAGGGTCACAAAAATGATCAGTGGGATGGACTACCTCTGCTGTGAAGACAGGCTGGAAGAATTGAGGCTGTTCATCCTAGAGAGGAGAAGGCTTTGGGGAAACCTTATTGTGGCTTTTCAGTATCTAAAGGGAGCTTATAAGAATGACAAGGACAAATATTTTAGCAGGGACTGTTGCAATAGGACAAGGGGTAATGGCTTTAAATTATGAGAGGATTAATTTAAAGGAGATACAAGGAAGAAATTTTTCACAATGGGAGTGGTAAAACACTGGCACAAGCTGTCCAGAGAAATGGTAGATGTCCCATTACTGGAAACATAAAAGGTCAGGTTGGATGTGGCTCTGAGCAAACTGATCTAATTGAAGATGTCTCTGATAATTGCAGGGGAATTGGACTAGATGAACTTTAGACACCCCTTCAAACCTAAACTATTTCATGATTCTCTGGTCACTGATGGACCAACAGAGATGTCAACCTTATGTGATATTGTCAAATTTTGGGTCATTACTGTAGCACATTTCTGAGGTCATACTACCCAGTTACTTGGCTGACAATGCAAAGAGAGAAAAGTTACTTTCTAGAAATAGGGTAAGAAAAGAAGAACAAAGAGCTTCTTTTTCTCTTCAGAGAGTATAGCTGTAACCATTTTGAGGTTTTGGAGTCAGAACATATCCTCTCAGTTGGAGTTAGTGGCTTGTCATCTCAATGCCAGGGGAAACAGCCTGGTTGCAGTGGAAGTTGAAGCTGGTGATTGTTTTCAGCATTAAGCTCTGGGATGTTGGATGAGGTGACCCCAGAGGTTCCTTCCAGCTTAAGCCTATGATTCTGTGGGGATTTATTGCTAAATCAAGGTTGGAAATGGCATTAGATGTTTCTTTGGCTTGAAAAAGTACTCCCACTGTTGTATGTCTGAGTGTGTGTGCACATGTGAAAATGGGAACACTCTTCCTGCTGCAACTAGTGAATGTTTTGGCTCTGTGTACATGAGGCACCATGGTACTTGTGAAGGATAAAACTTGCTCCTGGATGCATACCAAATCTTTGCTGGAGGCAAAGGCTTTCCAATGAGGGGGGTATGGCATGACCAATGAAGATGACTTCTGTTCTTCAGAGCACATAGCTCATCTTACAATATTCAGTTTGAGACAGGTGGCATAGCAGATTCACCATGCTGCTGCTTCCCTGCAGTGTTGAGTTGAAAGCTTTGTGAAGCACTGGAGAGTTACCACTTTGGAGGCAGAAAGCTAATGTGCAATAATTAGGATAGAAGAAGTCTCATCAGGGATATAGAGGGACCTGGCTTCCATATGTCTTCATAAAACTACTTGAAAATGGCCCTCTTGATTCTGAGCTCCTGTTAAAGCATATTCCTCACATGAATGTAATGAAAAAAAAATCATCTGTCAATCTGGAGACACTGAGCAGCACAGAGAAGAAATAAAGCGTTAGGTCTTAGAAATGCACATCTTTCTTAGGCACCCCTGGGAAGCTTGGTCTGTGTATCAATGTTGAGTACAGTTGGCATATGAGGGCAGAGCTGTGATTTCCCTTCCCAAACACCACATATCTTTAGCCCTTATGGAGCACAGCATGGTTATACTTATGGTGACTGAAGGCTCTGTGAATGAATCTGAGTGAATGCACTGAAGGTTCCTCCATAGCCAGCTATTTGCATCCACTGTCAGGATCCCTCATCTAGTGACTGATGGCATGCTGGTGATGACAAACCTTTGCACTGATGAAGCTTCACAGTGTACGTGGGCTCTGTCTGGCTGTGTCCTCTTTAATCAAATGATTTTATACAACACAAATACTTCTAGGCTGGTGCTTTTATTTCAGCACAAATTGATCTGCATTGGGCTGACTGCACGTGTCTTGTTGCCTGTCTCCCGCCCAGTTCAGGGCACCTTAGAAGGAATATCTGTTTGTGTTCCAACTGGCTGAGACACAGACTTCAATTTTGTGTGCTCCTTTGCATCCAGGCAATAAATCTTGTAATAGCTTAACTTTTTATATGAATGCTGCCTCAGGCAAGGACTGTGTGGCCTAGAAAACAGGAGGTTTAATATTTTATAAAATCTCCAAATGCTGTTTTGCTGCTACCTCTCCTTGAGTGAATGGAAGCCACAGTGATTTGATAGACCTCCCGGCTCTGAACAACATCAGGGAACAGAAATAACCATGGACCATCTCAGTCAACTGACATTAGACAGAAATCAAACACTGGGGAAAAATGAGTTGAGTGAAAACACTTGAGGAAATCAAAATCCGTTTTGGGAATAAGCAAAATCTAAAAAAAATCCCAACCTGTGCCCCACAGGTAAGTCAATTGAGGGAAATTGGTCACTTGTCTCTACTAGTAGCAGGGCTGGGGTGTGTTTTGAGCTAGGCAAACAGTTCACATGAAGGTAGACATGAGGTCAAACAATGAAGTCAACAGCCTGGCTCTGTTCTTCAGTAGTGTTAGAACTTTGAATTGTTGAGAGGACATTACTGTGGCCACTACATTTCCATTTATTAGGCACCACTTGCAGCAAGCAACTGGGGAGCAGCTGGATTTGTTATGCTGGAGGAGTACCTTGCATCCCTCAAAACAGAAATAGTTCCCTTGTTGTGTGTGGGTTAGGACTGATCCTTGTGACAGTGGCACTTACAGATTCATCCGTGAGATTCATCAATACTGACTTAGGGCTGCTTTTAGACTTTGATGCAGTTGGGGCCCTTTTGTCTTCCTCAATTGTCTCTCTGGTCTCAGGACAGAACTTTTTAAAAACAAGTGAATAACAAACCACGCAGAATTAAAAGAAGCCAAGAGACTCCATTATGAAGCTTAAGACTGTAGCAATTTGCATTTTTCCAGGCATAACATGCACCTTTTTTGAGGTAAAAAAGATTCTGTCTGTAGCTCTTGGTATCTTATGCAACCTCTTCTCAACAGCGCAACAAAGGAAATAGTATCCTGTGATGTACTGCAATGATTATACCTTGGTTGTGGGCTATGGGCTTATTATTGGTAGGAATTGGATCAGGAGAGCACTTGCATGTGTTTCTCCCATAGAATTCCACAGACTTGAATCAAAGAGAGGGAAGAGGTAGGGGATTGTGCCTTCCCCCCTGTCTTTTTTTTATGTGATGGACTAAAACATTTCACACGCTGTGGTTGCATCCACTCCTCAATTTTTCTCCCTCAAAATGACTGAAGTCAGCCAGGAAAAGCAATAGGGTTCACTTAAATACTTGAAATGAAACACAGGATTAAATGTTTAGCAGAACTGTATTTGTACAGCCCCTCTGGAGACTTGAATGAATTGGTTTGAATCAGGAGCTCACACTGCCATTTGCAAGCCCTGCTCAGGATCTCGCATTTTAAGCATAAGCTTAAATGGTCAGGGAGGAATCCAATGTTGCAGAACCTGAATGCATTTCATCATTAGCTTTTTTTTCTCTTTTCCTTTTTTTTATTTAAAACCAAACCGAAACAAAACAAAAAAATCAGTTGCTGTTCTGACCACATTTTCGACCAGAGCCATCTGATGGAGAGCAAAAATTAACAGAATCACTTGGAATTTGCCATCTCCAGGTGGCAATAATACCAGTCAAGAAAGATATCGGGTGGGACAGTTTGTATCAGTTTTTCTCAAAAAGAGAGAGGGAAGAGATAAATGATGGCTCTTGAACATGCTTCACTTATTCATCCATAAGAACTGAATGGGTCAAAACATGAAATGTGTTCAGCAAGGATAAGTGGGACTAAGATCTTCTACAAAGATTGTGATAAATTACCTTTGGAACTCTGCCCTTCACATGGGTGGCACATGAGGAGTCACCAGGAAGCTGGCAGTTCAGGATGCTAGGCCTTCAGGCTGCTTTTTTCTGTACTTCCTTCCAACCCTCTGTCCACATTCTGTATTTTTATATCAGTGCAGCTGCTCAACTTGGTTCAGCATTGCCTCTGCTATCTGCATTCCTGCCTTTCATTCCTGCACAGATCCCTCACTCCCTGTGTTTCTCCTCCTTCTTACATCAACCTCTTGCAACATACACCTCAGGACACCAATCCTACAGGATATCCTCCATGAAGCTTGTTGCCTCTATGCAGAGATAGTGGTGGGGGGGTTGCAAACACCTCCAGAGAGAAATCCCAGACAATTAACAATGCAGAAAATAGTCAACCTGGGCTCTGTCTAGTCTCTCTCTTTCTTCCCTTCCCCCTCCTTCTCCCTCCCTGTTTCTTTCTTGGGGACTTTGTCCTTTTTTCTGGAGCTGTGCTTGGCATGTTGATGCAGGTCCAGTGTGTGAAAAAACAGGCTGGGTCTGGTCCTGCATTTAAGGGGGATTTCTTTAGAGCCATCTGCCATCTCGAAAATTAAAGCAGGGAAAGGTCACTGGGATAAACCGATTTGCTAAACAAAACGGTTAACAACTCATGAATAAAACTTAAAAAAAGAGAATATTCTGAGGGGAGGGGCAAACTTTGTAACAAGAAAGAAACACACCCCAAAGATCCCCCAGTCTGCCCATGCTGATGTCCACCCACCCCCTTCTAGTTCATGTCCATCCTTTTGGGAAAGAGACTGGTCCCCTTCTTTCCTTCCTGGACCCCTCTCCCTCCTCCTCCTGAGCCCCCATGCGTTGTGTGTCTGCCTTGGTAGAGGAGGACTTGCAATCTGTGCTGGGGCTATGGCTGTGAGCTTCCTAATGACTTTCCAGTGGTAATGTCCAGGGGCTTTCTGCCTCCCCTTAGCAACTCTGCAGCAGCAGCAGCAGCAGTAGAAAACAAGTCACTTTTGTCCCTTGCTTGCTTCAGCAATGCCTCCTCCTCCCTTTTGCTGGGTTTCTTGCAGGTCACACACAGGACCAGTGAGCCTGCCCCTGGGCAGATAAGAGAGAACTCACAGCCCTGCATAGGCACAAAAAGCAGCAAAGTCCTCCTCCTCCCCCTCCCCCAGTTCAGTAGTAAGGAATAATAAGCATTATAGGGAAAGCTGGCTGTTGGAATATGGCGTGCTGGCCACCGTCACTGCACTGCTTAGCTGGGATAAGCCTGACAAGGCAGCAAGCTACCTGAGATGGAAAAGAGGGGATGAGAGAAGCTCACAAGCCACCCATCATCTGCTTTTGTTTCTCTGCCCAGCACTCAGTTGTCCATATTCCCTGCTGAGACCTTAGCACAAGTGGTAGATAGTTTCCATGTTTGTTTCTACTCTGCAGGGCCTGCTTTAAGCACCAGTTCTCAGGAGTCCCCAATGGAAGAAACCCTTAAAATGGATGCTGTCTGCAAAACCTGCTAGAGGCTATGGGGGTCTTCTTGGAGATGGCTGGCCCCTAAAGATCTGAAAAAAGCTCTTGCAAGGAGCACTGTGAGACTGTTCAAAGAGACTGTCTTTGAGGGTGAGTGTTGCATCTACCCACACAGCAGTGCTCTGGATCCTCGCCCTTGCCCCACCCTCTAAACCACCAAGGTCATGTTACGGCCCTCACTATCTTCCCCTTAGGTCTGCAGGAATGATAACTGCCCATAACCTTAAGAAAAGATGCTGAAAACATCCAATGCCAAAGGGATGCATGCCTGCCTCTTTATGGGTGATGAGGGTGCAAAGGGGCTGTGTTTCATTTTTTCCCCTCATGTTGTTCTTCTCACCCACAAGTTCCTGACATGGGAAAATTTCACCCATGCTCTGGCAGTTGCTAGAGAAACTCAGGCATCATTTCATCCAGTCTGCAGGGTTTTGTCTATGTGCGGCCCAAAAAGCTGTTAAGTGTTTTGGTGTGGGACCTCTGGAGTTAGCTTCTTTCTTAGACTACCTGGCCATGCTGGCAAGCAGCTAGATGGACTGGTTTCTCCCCTAAACCATGACTAAGCCATGTGCCACCAAGGCTTTGGGAAGAGGGTCTAAGAGCGCCAAGTTAAGGAAATGAGAAGCTAAGATATTGGGAGATGGGATGTAATCAGACCTGGATCCCATCCAAATCACACTTGCATTGTGGATCAGAACCTCTGTCTCTGCTCCCATGGTCCACTCAAGGCTTGCCAAACAGCAGTTTGAGGTGGGGAGTGCTGCCTTGCCTGAGCTGCTGAAGTAAAACTACATGGGCTATTATGTAAGCCCTTTCTAAAGCTACTTTTTGTTGATATTTTGGGAAAAGTAAGAGCACGTTAACAAAATTTAGCATGTATTTGTCTGAAGTTGGATGACATCAATTGAAAGACATCCATTCAGCCAGTTTTTTTATAGTGGCTTTTAGTGTGTGCTCTTTTCTTTTTTCTTTCTCCATTTTATTTAGTTTTAGAATGGCTAAAATGAGCAATATTAGGGGAAATTGGAAGTACTTGACTGAAAATAATTATTGAATACTGTTATAGCTATTGCTACAGCAGAGTTCAGTTTTTCTATTGGTCTTGCAAGTGAAAGCATTAAACTGCCAGAGCAGACAAGGAAGGTCCTTCTGACCATGCAGCTTGCTTTAGCATCAAGCTCAAGTGAGCAGAAAGGCATTTTCTGTACTTTTGTTTAACTTCCCAGTGTAAATGAAGTTGGCCTACATTGCTGATATGCACCTATATCAAACTCATACTTGACTTATAAATTGTTCATAGAATTCACACCATGAATTTTGCATAAAATAGTTGCAGAAGAATTGTGCCTGGACTATATTTGCTTTTGCATGAGTAAGGTGGTGAGTACTTAATGTTTAATTGATTAACAAGCAGGACTGTCCAATATATTTTCTTTCTAAAATGCACAGTATAAAACAAGAATCTGTAACAACTAAGGTCAAAACACCGTATCTGGGTTAGAAAAGACAGGTGTCTGCTAGGGAGGGCAAGACCTCCCTTTGGAATGGAGAATTCAAGCCCCTTCCCTCCGAATTATTAAAACTTTGATATTAAATTGCCTCTCAGGCAAAGATATGGGGATAGGAATAAAAGCTCTTTACCAATATGTATAACAAGGCAAACAAACAACAACAACTACAGCATTAATGATAAACAAAACCAGGAACCTCGAGGGGCTTTTGTTTCACAAAACCCAGGGCAGTCTGGTCTCAGTTCAGGGCTCCAAGAGCGCCAAGCTGGAACGGTGGAAAATCCCGGGCTGGTGGGTGGGGTGTACCAAAGCTGAGCGGTGGTAGCTGGAAGGGCAGGGATGTCCTGGCAGGGCCGGGCAGTGCAGGGACACAGCGTATCCAAAGCGGTGCCGAAGGAAAGCGGCGGCTCTGGGACGGGGCCGGCCCAGCCCAGCAGGGCAGGAGAAGAGCTCAGAGTTCCTGGGCACACGAGGAGATGATATGAGATTTCCTCAGGAACAGACCCGGTAGGACAGTGAAGTCTTCCCGCAGCAAGAGCGGCCTGTCCCTTCTCTCTCCAATGCTGAGAGCAAGAGGGAAACTGTCCCCACGCCAGCCCTTGTATCTCCCAAAACCTCGTGGTATCACCTTTTTCCCTCAGAGGGAGGAAACTCCCTGCAACCAAAAAAAGGTGTAGCCTGGTGCAACGCCTTCCTAGACGTTTGTATTGTTTTGGTCAAGCACCCATAAGTACCCAGCAATTAGTCTCCTAGCGACTTTGTGGGAAAAAATTCTATAGGAAAAAAACTCCCAAATCTAACCCCCAACACACCACCAGGAGAAAAAATCACAGGAAGCTTGAGCTGCAGAAACATTTATCAAGGGAAAACTTCAGAATGAGTGATAGAATAAAAAAAATGTTGTCCCTAGATTAATTTTTACTCTCATTATGTCTCATTATCCCTTTCCTCATCCTACATAAGAACATGTAGCTGCTGTTTACATTTCCAGGTGATTTTTCCTTTGGTTTTGGGAAGTAGAATATGCATTTAGTATGTTGCTTACCTGCTTTGATTTTTGACAGTCATTGTTAAAATTTTAATTTTAATTTTTGGACTTCCATGCATATATTTAAAGTATTAACCCTGAAACATCATTCTTCTCCAGGGAGACAATTGCTCCTGACTTGATCTATTTAGAGTTAGAAAGAATCAAAGAGCCCTACAGGGTTGTGGCAAAGCACTCGAGATAAGTGTTTTTCCCCCCATGTATTACTTATTTATTAAAGCTGGTGGAGCATAACTAAAGTGGAGAAAAAAGACCGAAGAAATAGAGAATACAATGGCCTTCAGATTTTAATGGGAGATATGGCTGGAAGCAATTTCTAAATTATTAAATAAATCGATTTTATTCTTGCAGTCACCCTCCAAGGTGTATTTGTCAGCCTTGTTATATTCATCTTCAGTGCTATTCAAAACCACTTACAGAGAAACATGTTTTTCCTGGCCACAATTCTTCAGCCCTCCTAATTAAACATGAGAATTACATTATAGGTACAACATTCTTTCCTTTTCTTCCTCTTTTTCAGCCTTCATTTTTCTTTTCCTCTGTCAGTTCTCCTCGTGTTTGGTTTCTAAGCCCAAAGACAAGTAGATGCCAGGCTAGCAAACCTGTAGGCAGCCCTGTTCCCATTTAAAATTCTGGACCTATTGGCTGCAAACATTTTTTAAGGTAATGTGTGCAGCACAGTCCTGCTTCTACTGTTCACAGAGGATGACAGGGCACAAAGCGTTAAACAGCTTATTTGTGAAAGCAGGGTTGTAATAAAAGGTTATTGCACAAAGGAAAATACTTAAAAATATATTTGATTTATCATTTAAGTGGTTCTGTGCTCTCTCACTCTCTCTCTGTGCAGACGCACACTACATAAAATCCATTTGCTCAGCTTTTCCCAAGAGTAATTCAACCACAGTGGTTTGGAGCAAAAACCTGAAGAAGCAATTGAGAAAATTCCGGTATTGAAAGTTATTATTAAATGCCCATCAATAAACCAAATGTGCTGGCATGCTGAGAGGGGGAGAGGAAAGTAGTAAAGTATTTATTTCCCGAAGATCAACTTTACAGTCTCCAGCAATTAAAAATGGATAAAGGCAGTGCATTCTTCCCCCTTCCCTCAATTGTCAGTGGTGCTGGTGCTCAGCACATTGAAGCATGGAAGGAAATTGGGAGCAATTTTTGCTGCTCCCTTTATGGAGGAGAGAGAAGATGCTCTGCTGAGAATGAACACTTCAGAGCAGTGGCATGGGGTGTACCTTTTGTGACCATTCCCTCTGCCAGCATCTTTGCTGGAATACAGACTGGGAAAAGTCTGTGAAAAGATGAGTGCATGGAACTCAGAGGTGAGGTACTTTACAGCACATGCCTTGAGGTTGTGCTTTTAAACAGGGTTTCTTTGTATGTGCAAAAACATCGCTAGTGTTCTGCTGCTTTCTGTGTGGGTTTACCACAGTGAAATAGAGCACAATGCTACTTAAAATAGATGACTACCTCTCTAGAAAATATACGCCTACTGTGTGGTGTTCTTCCAGCTGACTCTCTGCTCATTGTTTTTTCCAATAGATGTAATTTTTATTATTACACATTGTACCCATAAATAATATGCAACTTAAGAAAGAATGAAAACATTCCTCAGCTCAATTAAAAAAACAGGTTATCTCAAGGCTAGAGCCCTTGCCAAGTACATAATGGCTGTTTCATTTTACTGCCACAATCACTTTATTGCCAGAGCCAGGCTCATTACTTCGGGCTACTATGCATCTCAAGGCTTTGCTCTGAGCAATACAGAAGCTGGGTAGCTGCCTCATCTCAGGAACTGCTCTGGGAAACACTGTGCCTCTTGCACACCTCCCCACTTCAGCTTTGCTGCAGGGGACAATAATTCACTGTTAATCTATGGGCAGCAAATTACATCAAGCCTTGTGCTGAGCAAGGTGTTTGGGAGCAGAGCCCATTCCCCACTTCTCTTTATTCCCTCACTGCTGTTTCCCCCTCCCCACAGCCCCCAGCTCTGTGAGCTGACAGATGGGCCCATGCCCACCGGTTTTCATCCTTTTGGATGCATGGTAAAATGAGCCTGGGAAAGGCGCAGCCTGGAAGTTCCTCTTTTGTGCAGCTCCTCACCTTAAGTCACAGCCAAATCCTCTAAAGTGAGGCTGCAGGGTGGGATGGCCACAGGAGCAGACCCACATCGTGCCGTGATGCACCATCTAAAACTTTTTTTACTTTGCAAGGTGAGTTTAGTGGGTGGACAGTGATTTTTTTATTCCAAGAATTCCATTCTATTACGTACAGAGGTATGACACACATGAATTAGACCCCCAACCTCACTCCAATCTAGATGAGCAATCTGGACCTCGGGGTGCAGATGTTTGCTCTTACAGGGGGACATGTCAGGTCCTTGGTGGCAGCTCAGCCCCTATATAGGGTGGTTCCACCCGGGGCAATTGCTGCTTCACTGTGTCAGCTGTCCTAGTACATACATTCTCCTGCCCCAGGAGACTGCTGTTTTTAACTATTTATTATTTTCTAAATTAGACTGTTGGCATAAGCTGCCAATGACTTTGCTAATTACATTGCCCCAGGCCAATCTCTCTGACTTACTCCTTACTAAGGCCAATTAGCAGTTGCCAGAATGGTTTCTGTCACCCGCTGGCCTGCCGCTCCAAATGTGAGTTCAGCGACAGTTATATAACAAAGTTCACCTAAATCTCTGTTTTCTGGATCATTATTTCCATCAGACAGAGCTGGGCAGATGCAAAGTCTCACAGAGGGTCTTTTGAGTGGGCTAGTGTCTACCTCATGGTCCAGGACCTTCTCAATAGATATCTCACCAACAATTTTGAAAGAAATGTCTAGAACCCTACCTGGTCCTCTTCTATCTCAGCCTTCCCATGACTTCTTTTGAATACTTTGAAACTAAATTGAAAGTAGACACAGGAAAAGTGCCATCTGCCCAGAGCATGAGTGCATGGGGATGCAACTACTTTTCCATGACACATGACGTCATATAACACACATTGCTCTTAGTGATTGTAACAGAGAAACTGCTGGTTTTCCTGCCTCCATGTAAATCTGCAGGACATGCATGAAGATAAGGCAGTGACATGGAACAGAAGAGGGAGAATATGTGTTTCTGTCCTTTTCTTGCAGCCCCTTAATAATGTGGTGCCCCTGTTTAGAGGTGTAATGGCTGGTGATGCTGACAATGAACACACTGGTCAGTCTCACTTTTCAGTGGGGCACTCCACCAGAAAGCTTGAGAGGCTTTGAGGAGTTCCTGCAGACAGAAGCAAGTCTTGTGTAACACAAACTCAGTGAAGAGACTGTACAGCCATGTTGGTAGGTGAATGGTGCTGTTTTTTAACCTTGTTCTATTTAAAGCTTATTTAAATGATGCCAATGCAAGGGCCTTGGTGGGCCAATTAGTCAAACATTGCTCTTGATTTTAATCATGGAAATTACATAAGGCTGAATCTTTTCTCCGTTGGTTTTTCTCATCTGTACTCCACTGTGGAATGTGGTTGCACTGCTTATGTTTATGATATCAGTGCCAGAGCTAGATATAAACTAGTCCATCTGGGTTCTGCTAGCGAGGTAGCAACAGGAGCAAAAACTTCACCCAGAGTTTGCATGACCCTCACTGTAACACTTCAGACACAGGATTTAGTTCCACTTTTAGTAACCAGCCAGCTGGGGTGCGAAAGGAGGCATGGTCAAGACCAGGGAAGATGACAGTTGGCAAGGATGCCCCTTTTACTGAGAATATGGGGAAACATCATAAAAAAAGGACTAAAAGGAGAGTTGATCTAGAACAACATAGCTTTTGCCCACAAGGGTGGCAATGGTGAAATGGATATGGTTTATTGAGGTTTTCAGGTGGAGGGGTGTCGCCCTGATTTTTTCAGCCTTCTCTTCTGTTTCACAGTTTCATGTTTTGGGTTCTTTCTCATGCTCTGGTCTGTAAACACTGGCAATTGTTTATCATAACTTCAAGGTAGTTTACATTCTTTGTCTTAGAGATATGGAGAGCTGATGGACAGTTGTCCGGACCAACGGGATGGGGAGAGGTATCAACCCTCTCCCCCAATCCCTGGCCTTTTTAGAGATACTATAGATTGGAGCCAGACTTTCAAATAAAGTAGAGTTTTAATTCATGCCTTCTGATCAAAGTGTGAGTGTGTGTTTATGTGTGTGTGACAAATTGCATCAGAGGGGTGTGGGGATTTTTAATTCTGACATCTCCCTAAATAGGGTTTTCTGTCTCTCAGAGTCCCGTACCAGGGTTGAAAGATGAGACGGATCCTGCAGCTCAGTCTTCAAAGATGTTTATTCTATTTCTTATCTCAAGGTCTTACAAGAGTGTCAGCATGCTAGGAGAAAACTTTGCTACATGAACATGGAGTCAGGCGTCAGGGTAATTTTAAAGATTTCTAATCCAATTAACTCTTAAAATGTACTATATTTATGGTTTTATGCCAATTACTATCACCTATTCTAAACACGTAATTTCCACCTCAATTTCATTCTACCAATGTCTTTGTGCCACCGTCACAGCAGAAAATGGAGTAGATGAAGAAGAAGAAGAAGAGACAACACCCCAAATCCTCCATCTTGTCTCAATCTACTTCCATACTAAAAACCCAAAACTACAATTTTTCACCCTGTGACAAACTAAACTAACTATATTTTAAATCTTTATTATTTCTTAACTCATCTATAAGTGTTGGAAGCTTTTCCCATGGACTAAGGTCAAAGACTGTGCTTTCCTGGGGTCTGTGCCAAGGTTTCTGCCAGGCTTTCAGACCCCCCCAGGGCAGTTTGAGGTGTTTTCCACCTGTCCTGGACTCCAACAGAGGGGAACTAGGCATGATTTTTATAACATGCTTAACAGAACCAGTGGGAGCAGCCCCATTGCACTTATGCCTTTGGACTGCACTCTGCACACCAGCACACAATTTGTACTGAGGATATATGCCCTCATGTCACCAGACCTGTCCCAACTGGAGCTACAATGTGGCTACTTAGGATATACAATAAATTCCAGTCCTTGAGGACCGGGGTGCTGGCAACTCATACGCAGAGATTCACTTCACTGAATTACTTCATGCAGCTGTTTGTGTAGGCACCAATAAAGTCTTTGCACATGCCTTTGAAAGTAATTTACAGTGGGCACTGTAGAGTTCGCTAAATATTCGTGGTGCTACATTCTTTACAGGGAATCGTTTGAACATGATGATGTCCTTATCCACTTTCAAAGGCAGAATTGGAAAGGTTTTAATTATAGCCACTGTCTATACATTTTATGCATTTTGGCTGAGTTTTTCAAAGCATGTAGGTAATGAGGACATCCAATTCTCATTAATTTTAGAGGCACCTTAAAAGACTTTATAAATCTCAGACTTTATGCTCTAGCCAAGAAGGGAAGATTGATTTCCTTAGTGAGAAAAACTTTAGCAAAGTACTGATAACGTACTATAATAATGTCCAAGATAGCTCACAGAAAAATTAACCTCATTATCTGCACCATGTATGAATTTCTCTTCTTAGTGGCTTACCTTGCATATAAAGGTAGTTGAAGGCTATGATTGCTGGTGGGGTTGATGTTACATAAAGGCTGAAATTGCTAAGTACTTATCTTTTTTTCTATCCTTTTGGACTCATGAAGTTGCTTAGATTGCTTTACACAGCAATGTCACTTAGATTGGACTAAAATTTGTCTAGGAAACAGTTTCCTATTCCTAGAGCTTCTAGACATGTTTTGTTTGGAGCTGAGGTTTTTTTGGCAAGATTTTTTCAGTTCAGATCAGTTCAGCTTTGATCACTTTTGACCGCTATTTTTATGGTATTTTCCTCTTCCTCTAGATTTTTCTTTGCTCTCCCTTTGATTGAGTGGAATTTGTGCTTTCTTCTGTAAATCTGTGATACTTAAGCAGGCTGGAGAGTTTATAAAAATTTCTGTGAAATTCAAGCTTATATATAAGCTAATATATTTCATTCCTCAACGGCTGCTTTCCAATAAATTTTACTTTATGTTCATAATTTTGAATTTGGGCTGCTTTGGTTGTATATAAGGGGTAAAATGATATCTTTGCTAAAGACAGTGATATGGGAGAGCGAGTGCTCTTAGTTCACATGCATGTGTTTGTGTATAATGCAGGAATTTGTTCTTAATTCAGAAATTGCATGCATGTAAATTGCAATTTATACACTTCTCTATTGCTGTAGAAACACATAGATATGGATATCTGTCAGTGCGCAGTGCAGCTCTCACCACTGCTTTCTCTCAGCACCTTTGGCTTCACCTTCCAAAACTCCCAGTGCTTCTCATCTGCCATCCCCAGTCTCATGTGGGCAAACTGAGGCCCAGGTCACCAGCTGAAGTAAGTGACACTTTTGCATGCACCATGTAATTTAACAGGTGAGGGGCACATACACTCATCTCTTGATGTATGATGGTTATATCCAAGTGGTGGGTAGGAACTGGTAGTTCCTCCTGGCTGCAGGTTCTGGTTACAGAGCATGGCTATGCTCTGCCTCTTGGGGTGGGAGGAACACTTAATGTGGAGCAGGCCCTTGTGTGTCCCAATTTCTGTATAGTGGCAGCCTCTCCCTGCCTCCTGCACCTGCCTCTTCACTGCCCACCCATCTTATGAATGGGTCTTGCTACAGAAAGAACTACCATAGTACATATAATGTATTTAACACCTATACTCTCAGCTGGGTAGGGTTCAGCTGGCCCAGCTTCAGCACCACAGCAGGTTTGTGCTGAGTGTCTGAACTTCCATTATTCCAGATGTAGGCATAACAGCTCTCTAGACTCCCCTGACCAGAGCATGACAGGGACAATACCAGATCACAAGGGAAACCACAACATATAACCATGGCATGCAGACTTAGCTCATACCTATGTCATAGACACCTCATGGTAGGGAAAACGAAACTTTCCCACTTGCCCCAAGACACTCATTGCTGTTGGACTCATTGCTGTGCAAACATATCAAATGACAGAGTTTGGGAGAGAAGCTGTATAAACTCAGCAGCTCTGTACGGATAGGTTTTACTGGGAGGTGTGGTGCTGTACTGTGCACTCTCCAAAGCAGAGCTATGCATCTAGTTCCTTCTGTGGAAGTTTGCATGGGAATGAAAATGTGAATTATTTGGCTCAGGTCAGTCGCTATTATGTGGCTTGCTGAAAAATGTATTGGTTTCTTACAGGCAAAGCTATTCCCATGAATGCACAATACTAAATTCATCCTTGTTATATGCCCAGTGAGGTACACTTGGGGTGAGTTTCATCCAGAATTTTTATAGGTATCAGAATTATATAAAGCCATAGTTATTAAATGCTTCCTTTTTTTAGAGCTGCAATATGTAATTGTCATGTAGGTTGCTGTGGTTTATGCCTTTAGTTACATTGCCAGGGTACTTAATGTTTAATAAAATCCTTTCATAACCCTTTGTCATTAATACATAACTTGAAAGAGCTGGGACAACAGTCTTGGAATATAAATGAAGCAGTAAGCTTGGCACTTTTTAGTCTTCATCATTATCTATCTTTCAAAGTAGGCTCATGCTAAAACAAACAGACTTCCTGGAAAGTATTATTAAGATGTACAGGACTAGTGCTATAGGAAGGAGCCCTGTGAAACAATTGTACATAGGGTAATTTTTTTTATAGGGTAATGTCTATTTCTTCCAAAAAAACCCTGAAAACAGTACCTTGTTAGAACAAAATATTCATTGTTTCCCTTTTTTTTTTTTAAGGTACCCTGTTGCTTAATAAAGTTCCTTTGCTAAGCAATTATGGCATTTTGTTCATTATGCATTACACCTTGTCACATGTGATGAAGGAAACAGCAAACCCTTTCTCTGTCCTTGAAAACCAAAAATGTAAATAGTGGCATTAGTCCCGAGGGAAGAGCTGTGTTAACTGTGGAGCACTGTGTTAGAAATCCTGGATATTGTATGTCCCCATTGTTTTGTTAGTGCAGGGTGGTTACTGTGGGATTTAAACCATATGTCACTTGAATTCCAAAACTGGCCTTTTTAGTCAGCTGTGCTTTATCATTCAGTATTGATCACAGATAATATGCTTTGCAAATTAGGGGTGGTTACAGTGCCTTTGTCCATAATAGATGTTGTCATTCATGTAGAATAGCCTGAAAGTGAAGAACATTTTAAATGGGGTTAAAGCTTCTATAGTCATCATTAATGAATTTTCTAATGCTGTCTGGATTCCATAATCGTGTGAAGATCAATAGCTATTACAGTACAATGTAAACAAACAGAGAACACATTAGGAAAGGAGGGGTTGTGCTGAAGCATTTTACTTCTCACCTACAATGGTACTTTACTTATTATCAGGGCAAAACTGAATAACAGAGTGTATAGAACAGCCTGAACGAGATTGTGATTAATGAAAGTGAGGCTATAGTTGAACAAAGACAGTCTTAGTACCTTTTTAAAGTGAAATGAATTTGAACAATTTCAGCTGCAGTAACAGGATCCCTTTTAGGTATTGCTGTGGTACTGGAATACTTTATGAGCTAGATGCTTGAAAACGGTGAAATAACAAGACAGTTTTGTTGTCTCACACCAACACTTACATTGAGGCAGTGCATAGATGCTCCGCTGGGGTGGGACCTGCATTACCACAGACACAGGAGAAATGCTCAGGAAATTGAAGTGCTTGTCCCTGAATGGCATGGTCTGACATATAAAGCATAAGAATAAAAAACAAACAAGGAGGTGAAGGGATGACAGGAAGAATGGCTAGTGTTGAGCTTCTCTCAGCATATTTTAGCATAGTCTGGATAGCTGTGAATCTTTCATCCAGCTGGTGATAACAGCTTCCCCCTAAGTCCGTTGCTGAGTTGTGGCATTGTGAGCTTTCACTGCTGCAGAATGACTGAAAGTTGAACTCAGATGACAGAACAGCAAAATCCACCACAATGGAGCCTCATAAATTGCATTTCTTTTGTACAGTTTGTGATACTGGGTCACATGTATGGTTTCTTTAGAACTTCATTAGCTTGATTACAATGACAAACACGGAAGTATCTCTTGCAATGAATGTTGTATTTTTTCTCATTGTTGTGTGCCATTTACTGAAGCTCTCCTTAGCAGATAATAGGAAAGGCTCAGACCTGGGCACTTCTCAGGGCAGTGGAGGCCTACTGGTGCTCCAATACAGCAATGCTCTACAAGACTGACAGTGTATTTGCATGGACAGAGGATAACTGCCCAAGACTGAAATGTGTGTCACACTCTACCTGCCAGCCTTCAGTGGGAAATGTCACCTGGAATATCTGTCACGCTGCAGAAAACTGCTCCAGTCTATTTCCCTGTCTGCTTACCTACATTACAAAATAAATTAGAGATGTGTGAGCCCAGGATGTAGCACAGCCCCAGTTTATTAATTGTTTGTTCTGTACTGCTTTGTGGTTGGTTGATTTTTAAGGGGAACTGTGGTGTGATACCAGAGGACCCACCTGCCTTGAGTGCAACAGGATTTCTCAAGGATTCCAAAGGGTTTTTTCCTGCTGTAGTGCAAATCTTATTGTGACCTTGTGATTAAGACATTCATAAACCCACATGTCCCACATATTTAGAGTCGAGTAAGAGCTGACCTCACTCGGCAGAATTTACTACGTGGTGCCATTAATGTCTTTACTAGAACCACTATTTTCAGGAAATTTACAGGAACTTTGGGTTGGCTATTCCTCTGTGATGTCTGAAACAGCTTGAAGACAGGCCATATGGAGCTAACAAACAGAGGGACTGAATCTCCATGAGAACCTGAGGAACAGAAAAGGGACAAGAGACTTCTCTCTCAAAGAAGTTTCAACTCCATAGCACACCACAACTGAAATAGAACACAGCATGTCACTTGCATGAATATAAAGTTACTACTTTCCATTTGCCAGCCCTGACACCCTCTGAGGAGCCCAATTGTTTATGAACATATACTGGGGAGCCTTCTCTGTCCTGTCTGTGATGCTGAGATCCCTAGTCATGTCACTGCTTCCATTTCTGTGGCGAGGCACGGAAGAGTATTTGGCTTAATCTTTCCTGAGCTGACAGTTTGCTATTTGTGGCATTTTCTCAGATTACATACTCTGTGTATCTGACAGTAGCTTGGGATTTTCAGCAAGTGAAATGCAAGGGAATGACATGCATCCCTGGAAGTCTGGTAACACATTCACAGTGGCCTGTCCTCAGAACCTTGAAACATTGAACCTGTGTGAACAAAGGGCCTGGAGAGACAGGATCCATTGATGCCTCCAGCCAGGCACAATTGTTCCCATGTTTCCTATCCAGCTTCCAGACTATTGCTTGATTTTTGTCTGAGTGCAGATTTGCAGGACTGAACCCAAAGAGTTGACCGTATTTCAGACCTGGATTTTCTTTTTTCCTGTACCTAAGAAATAAGCCTGCAATTACCCCAGTCTGAAACTTGTCTGAGAGGAAAAAAGGGCTAAAGCATTGTGTAATTTTCTGCTATTTCTGATTCCTGAGATCTTTCTGGGGCCTTCAAATTTTGTGCAACTATCATGTCTCTTGGAACATTTTTCTGTCATTTGGAATTGTCTTGCATTTGTTGTAAGCTCTTGAGACTAATTGCTGCAGAGCTGCACTCTTACTCCTCAGTACTTCACATCTGCGGGCTGTGGACTGGTCACGTGTGGGTGCAGATCCACCATGACTGACTCTGAGCATAACTGGTTTGGCTTGAGTGGCTTATTCTTTCAGACACAGCAGTGGCAGAACAAGGCTATATCCTTTCCTTGCCCAGCAGGGATAGGGAGGCATTTTTGTCACTTAGTCACTTTTGCACTACTGGGGTGCCTGTACACTGCAGGCAGCCCAAGCCTGTGGGCACTGTGTGTCCATGCCCTGGGAATGGCAGAAGCCTGCGTGTAGCTCTGCATGGAGCTAAGCCCCATAAAAAAATGGTCATCCCAGCTCTGCTAATAAATTAGACAGAACCCAAGGACAGGATGCTGGCTCTGAGGAGAAGTGACACAACCTGGCTTTTGTCCATAGACCTCTTCTCTTCTCGCCAAACCAAAGCAACCTCATGCAAACTGCGTATTTAGGGAAATCCAAGGTCTGTGCTAGTCTGTTAAGGGTGCCTAGGCATTGCGTGGGAGACAGTAAATTGTTATGGGGCAAAACCTTACCAGGGAATGTGCTAAGAATTACTCAATATAAACAACTGCAGGGCAGGGTGCAAACCTTCACCGTGGCCCTGGTTTATTTTCCTGTACAGTCAGCTGGAATCAGTGTGGCTCCTGTAAAGGCTTCAGGTTTGCTTGTACTCTGCAGATGTGAGCTCACACTTGGCAGTGCTTTGCAATGAGGTGAGCTTGCTCTGCCTGCATTTTAAGTGGACGTGGTTTCATTCTGCCTCTGCTCAGAGCTGAAAGCAAGCCTTGTGACCATGCTGGTGGCTGCTTTGACTGCATAAACTCTGCACAGTTCCGGGGTTTATTACTTTTGCCTCTGGGCTGGGCAAAAATGTTACCCAAACTTCATTTTGTCCCTAAGTGAGCTGGATGCTAATAACATCTGATACCTGGCGTCAAAGTGCCACAGAAAATACATCCTGTGTCACTCAGTGCACCAGTTTGCTGGGACAGTGACACTCACTCGAATTAACAAATTGTCCAGAAATTCTGCACCTTAGGGAAGGTTGTAGGGAGCTACTCCAGGAACAATGAAGCTCACTAGCTCTGGGTCTCTACCAGGTCCTGGTTTTCCCAGGGAATCATACAGAGTTTCTCCATGCTTTCTTCTCCATCATGTATATTTTCCAAACTTTCTACATGGCTTTTGATATTTTAAATTCCCATTTTTCTGAAAATAGAGACAGAATATTTTTTTCTGATAATAGGTAACAAATAGCCAAATTGTTAATATTCAGAATTTCAAATTCCTCAGTGTCCTGTACCGATTTGAAAAGAACTGCTCCATTTAAAAAAGAAGTTTCTGAGTAAGTGCTGCTGGACACCTGTCTTTTTGGTAGCATTTATATGGTATGTGCTTCAGGCTTATGTCAGGTGACAGTGGGACTCAAAAATCCTGTAAGTTACTGTATTTGACTAGATTTTTTGCACTGACATTACGTTTAATTTTCTATGGTAGGGTGGTTTTTGTTGTTTTTGTTTTTATAATGTTGTATTACAATGGTTTTACTTGTGATCTTAAAAAACAAATTAAGGGTAAGGTCTGAAAAGGGTAAGCTACAGGTATCATATGGGGTCTACACTGCGAGTTTGGGTTTGCCTGGAATGGCAGCACATGGAACCAGGACTACATGAATATCTACTGAAGTGTAAATGAGCAGACTGTTCACGTCACTTTCGACTCAGACTTGCTTGGGAATGCAAATCTCAGTTGTTTAAAATCGAAACCTTGCTTTTTGGAAAATATTTAATTGAAACAGCTGATCTACAACAAAAGCCAAAATTTTCAAAAATGGTTTTGGATAAAAAAGGGAAAGAAAAGGATATCCCTTAATTTCTGGAATGTGAAGATTTCAGATGCGTGAGATTGAACGAGAGAAGTTGTAGCTACTGTGCTGTTGGGTGTAATTAGTTCTCAGATTATATAATTTTTGATAATTAGATTGACATGAAACCTGCAGTTAAAAACTTCACAAGCATTTCTTGTATGTCAGCCTGGATATGTGCTAGTTGGAGTGATAGATCTACTGGATAGATCTAGGCTAGTAGATGCTTTGGGAAACACCTTCATCTTTCTTTTAAGCTGGCAGATGGTTTGAGTCCAGGCTGGACTGCCTGCTGTTGTTTTCAATGAAGGAGTGTTACCTTTTTGGACTCATGAAAGACTCTTAATCAAAGCTAAAATGGCAGGCCAGTGCAGTGAATCAATAAAATCTCTACTTTCAGCTGGAGTGTCGGATAGTAATTCTTCTCGTGTCACTGCCTGGTTAAACAGTCATACTCCCGCTGAAAGCCCTATAAGACATAATAGATTCATGTGGCGTTAGTCTATTGTACTGCATTTACCCAGAAAAAGGGAGAGAGGTTACTGTTTCACTAAAACAAACCAGACACTGATGCATTGTGTATCAAAATGTATTCACCCATTTTGCTCTGCCTCATTAGAGCAGGGGGAGCTTGTTTTCTATACTGCTTGTGGAGCAGTGTTAAGACATCTGACATATTCATTGCAAATCCTAGTTTAATGATGACTTAGACATCAAATCCCAAATGATTTTATATACTGGCTGTCTGATTTGCCATTACAGCACATATTGTGTGCTTTCTGTTTATTAAACTACAATAAAGATGTACAAACTGGATGTATTAGAACATTTTCCAAGAGGCTTTAGAATAAATCAGTTGGCCCTGTGGAGCAATTACCCAACTGTATCATTTCTAATTGCAGGAAATTAGCTTGCTGCATCTGATTTGATGTATTAAATTTCCTAGTATATCATGTTTTAGTAGAAAATGTTTATGAAACAAAGAGTTTGATTCATTCAAAATGAATCTGAAAGTCCTTAAATGTTAAATATCAAGGTTTAGAGCATGCAAGAAGCAATGGCTGCTATATGCCCTGCAGCTGGAATTTGGTGGCCCTAAACCAGCTCTATTCAGATGCAGGCAAGTTTCTGAGCCCTTGGAGATTCCCCAGTTGCATATATCAGCCGTAGATACCCTTCCCCTATTCACTCCTAGAGACTGACCTTGTATCAGAGAACTGAATTAAGAAAACATATGCAAAGATCTGAGTTAAAACTCTGCTTGGAGGCCCCTCATGTACATCACACTCTCCTGAGGCAGCCAGAAGTTAGATCCAAAGTTAGACCCAAGGGCAAAACAGTCAGTGCCTTAGAGGTGGAAAGTTCATGTTCCAAATTCTGTCTTCTTTGTGAAAGAAAGCTGTTCAAGCTGGGGAAATTTTGCTGCCTACTACCCACATGGTGCTCACTCATCTGCCATATCTGCTCACCTACCTACCTATCCAGCTACCTACTTATCTTCATGCAAATTACTAATGGGAATCGTTGATTATTTTGAAGAAAACCATTAAGGGAATATTTTCCTTCCTTATTTTGGAGAGAGTCAGATTACCCTTGCTAGTATACATAGTGCAGTTTGCTAACATTGTAATTCAGAGGTGATGTGCAGGATTTTTATACTTAATGAGACTCACATACCACATTATCTCACCATCTGTGTGGATCTGGGAATTGTTGTAGAAAGTTCCCATTAGTCATATTAACATCCATCATTCTTTGAGCTCACTGTGAGGGTACAACCATGGAAATGTTTCTTTCACTGTGGAGGTTATTTTCCTTTGAAAGTCCACTAAACTTTTGCATCTTGGACAACTTAAATATCCCTCTCTGCTGCTAGGTCAGGTATGACCCTGGCTAAACAAGGTCAGGCTACAAAATATCCAGGGTCCCCTCCTCCACCTCTCTGAAGCAAACCTCAGCAGATGCAGACAAGATTTTAATAGCTACAAAAAGAGAAATGCATGACAACCTCATTAAGGGAACTATAATAGGCTGTCAGAATATCTCCAAGAGGACAATATATCAATGTCTAGTTTGTTGCAGCATTGCTAACTATGGTAGTGTGCCCCTCTCATAATCTTTCGTTCATCCCCTATTGGTCTGGTTTCCAATAATACTTTACCACCACATGCATCCACTCTCCTTTTCAGCTGCCTCACAATTGCTGACATAACTCTTTAAGTACAGAAGAATTGGGACTAGTAAGTGACAGTAATAAAAAAGCAGTTAGTGGTCCACCCCACTGCTTGCCCTGATACGGTACATTAAAGGGGTTTTCATTTTCTTTCCTTTTCTACCATCCTGAGGACCATTTTGTCCCATCCCAACATCTGCAGGAGGTCAAGGTCCAAAGGGCCCAAGGATTTTATACCATCTGCCACAAAAAAAAAAAAAAAAAAGAAAAAAGAAAAAAGAAAAAAGAAAAAAAAAGAGCGAGAAAAGAGGGAAAGGAAGGCCCTAAACATTGCTCTAAAGAGCTATTTAAAGTTATTAATCACTGTAATGGCAAACCAATCATTATTAATTGTACACGCCCATTGTCTTTCATGTGCACCACAGGCCATGAGACATTATTAAAATAGATTTAAGCCACTGCAGTTGTAGTTCTTCCTCCCTCCCCTTTCACTTTCCCTGACCCTTTAGGAAGATGAAATGGAGTCCAGTGATTTTGTTTCTTTTCTTCCACGGTGAAGCTGGCTCTCCTGCTCTGTTGGGGATCCAGCATTCCTCTGAACTAGGAGTGCTCTGTAAGGGTTGTGAAACAACTCACCCTAGTCTGTGCCTACTGCTGAAACTGCTTCTGAAGCTGGGCTGGAAACACAAGCAGAAATTTACACCAGAGACCTCATAACATTGCTTCCCCCTGTAGATTTTTTACCCCCACTTGCCTAGGAAACATCATTCCCAGTCAAAAGGCAAGGAGACAACAATAGACTTTGAGGCTTTTCTGTTCATGTTTCAGTAAACAACACTTTCGGTGAACCTGGCTTTGTATATATTAAGCAGCTGTGGTTACAATAATGTGTCTTGAATGAAATGTGCCAATTGGAGGAAATTGTCAACTCATTATTGTGGCTAACAACTGAGATACAAATGTTTCAGTCAGAGCAGGAGGCAATTTTGTAAACAAGGAGCGTTCCTGAGGGGATTTTTTTGCTAAAATCCATATGAAGTAGACCTGAAATAATTGTAGTGACAAAGGGTACAGCTCTGCTCCAGCTGAAGTTGATGACAAACCTCCATCTGATTTCCACAGGGCCAGGATCATGCCCTTTGGGGAAACACACCTAGCACTGGTTTGTGCTCTGCAGGGTTGCTGACGTGCCCCACTATAACCTGGAGTTCAGCTCAGCCAATTTAAACTAGCTGGTTAGATGGCCCAGTGCCTACATGGATGCTGCATTTTCTCTACTTGTCCAAAAACACTTCCAGCAGCAACCCCCCCACTGCTTGCTGGCTGTGACAGCTCGGGGCACAAACTTGAACTCTGCTGCCCAGTTATCCCAGTGCCCAGACACTGCCTGACCTACTTTCAGACTCTACAGTGCTGTTTTAGAGATGCCTCTTCTCTTGGCTTCGATTAAATTTATATAAAATATTTTATGTATATATATATAAAATATTTGATTATATGTGTGAGCACATGTGCATGGCTCCCCAGAAAGCTACTCTGACTCTGGTGTCCTTGTGCAGGCAGAGGAGACTGGGGTGTGTTTGTATGGGAGGACGAGAAGGAGAACAGAAGGAATGGGACCATGAAAACTTGGAGTTACCAAGAGACTAAAGTTGCCTCTGGGGAGAAGCTGAGAAAGGCCAGGCAAGAGGAAGGAACTGTGGCAGCCCTGAGCACTGAGAAGGCCAACAGAGAGTTTAACACTGTCTGCATACTGTTTGACACAGTGAAAGAGACATTAGTCTTTCTTTTCTGAAGGTTTCATTCTCTTGGGTCCCTCATACAGGTGAAGAACCTTGGTCCAAATCAGGAGCAAAGGGTGCAATGGGATTAGTCAGGGGCACAATGTCTTTGGCAGGGACTTCACCGTTGTCCTGGAAAGTGGTGGAAGAAGGACTTCTCAAACCACAAACCAACAAAAAACTTGCTGGAGCTAGAGAGCGAGAAGAAACAAAAACAAAGTTGAGGCTTATCATCTCTTTGCAGTACAGCTGGGATAAAAAATAGCGTAGTATTGTAGAATTGGGATGGTTTGGATTGGAAGTGACCTTAAACATAATCTAGTTTCAAACCCTCTGTCACAGGCAGGGGCATCCTGCATTAAACCAGGTTGATGCTTTAGTGGAAAACCCCATCTGACCTGGCCTTGAACATTTCCAGGGATGGAATGAGCAACCTTAAGTTGCTCCATAAAGAACAGGTTTTTACTTAAGGCAAGCGAAAAATTAATTTCGAGTTGCAAATCTCCACGTATAACACTCAAGAAGTGCTTTGCATAAATACTGTTGCTTCAGAATTCATCCATAGCCTATGAAATATTTAAAGTAATCTTTGCCAGCAACCCAGTCACTGGTCATTAGTATTCTATGAGTTGCAGAACAACCCAAATGTAAACAGGTAAATGCTGGATACTTTGTTTCCATTTGTCCAAGTCCAAAACAGATTATTCGCACATTGGAAAGTTTGCAGTTGGTACTTATCACAAAGTGAATCATGTTTTAGAGTTTGAGCACATAGGTTCCTACACCCAACCTGTGCTGCTACTTGGGGAATGCACATACATTGGGGAAAGCACTGGGACTTTCAGGCACCCCTGCACTGCAGGGTCTGTCTTTCACTGCAGCATAACTGGCTGCAGCAGCAGATGCTGATGCTCCCCAAAGGTGAGAGAATTGTCACCAGGGACAGTGCACTATCACACGTGACATCCAAGCCTCTGCTAAGGGAGAGCGGGCAGAGGCATTGAATCTTGGCAGCTGGACAAGCAGATTTTGGAATGTGCGTGGGAGGAGGGATAGTGATTGAGTTGGTGTGACTGTGGAAAGTTGTCTCAGTGGTCTCACAGTTCCCAGAGAACAAGGCTGATCTCCCACCAAGTAGACATTACTGTCCCACTATGTAACAAATATGCCAGGGTGTGACTTGGCACAGATCAATGAATCCTTTTCTGTAAGAACTCAAACTGAGAGCACAAGCTCTGACAAAGGACCACAAGTGCCTTTTCTAGTGAAACAGCAATTTCAATCAGTCTGCATCAGCAGAATCTGTCCTCTGAGGTAGGAGTGAAAGCACAATATTTCCAGGGTCATGCCTAAGGGAAGACAGGTTTGGGATTACAGACATCATACCAACAAAAATTTTATGCCCTTCCCTCCACTGCCTTCTCCTTACCAGTACAGATGACTATGTTCTTCCCCTCATCCTCTGCACCCCCGTCCCTTTTACTGATATCACTATCACTTGCCCCATAATATCCTGTCCATGCGATATTTCCAGGATGAGTACAAAGAAACTGAGGCTGTGGTATCATGTAACATACAATATTCTTATGCAGCAACTTGCTGTTACCAAATGGTGAGGTTTTTGTAGCTCCTCTGCTCTCCTGCCTGGTTCCTTTGTGTCTACTCCTGTTTGCCAGACCCTTCCCATAGCCAGTCTAAATCACTGAAATGATCAAAACCTCTTAATTTTCTTTTGGATTTCTTCTCTGCCATTTTCATGAGTTAGTTCAGCTGCTACAGGGACCCTTTATGTAACAAACTGGATGAGAGAGAAGGGACTTTTTGTACAGGGCTGAATGTTCACATTGACTGTCCAGCCTTCTAAAAAATGATTTTGAAACAAAATGAATGTAAAAACACATTTGCCAAGATGCCAAGCAACTGGCATTCTTTGCTGAAGCCACTTCTGTTCTGGTGCTGGTTCTGTGGGAGATGCTTCATGCGGTGAGTTCCCAGACCTTGGCACAGTGGGCAGGAAGTTGCATGCACATCATTTATAGAGAATCACAAAATGGAAAGCATCCGCAGACCTGACTTTTCCTTTTATAGAACTATACACACACCTGGATACACAATGGCTTGGTGAATGGCTCATAACAGGTGTTCTGAAATAAAATGGAGATAAGTGTTTTTCGCTCAGGCACCTGGCAAAAATAATGTGCGTGATGTGGGAAATAAACAGTAGCCCTCAAATCATGTGCGGTAGAGGTGGCTGTGAGCTCATAACTTGTTTTCATCCACAAAAGAACCAACAGCTACATCTGGGCAGAGTAAAAAATTGTGATGAAAAGCTTGACGTCCAGCCAGTTGAAAAATCTGGTCTAACTTTCCAGGACAGGATTCATCTCTACCATGTGAATGTATACAGGCAAAAACAGAGGTTTTCCTTCTGTAGTATGAACATGAAAATAACAAAAAATGACTGCTTGTTTTGTACTTGTTTTTCTCCACCTAAATTATAACTTATCTTCTCTCCCTTCGGGCAGTTCAGTATTCCTGATTCCTTCACATGCAGTTCTAGTCCAAAGGAAGACAATGAAGTCTTTGCAGTCATAAGCAGGCACATGTATCTGGGATGAGATTGTACCTTCTTGTTTCCTAGAGGGCTCAAGCAGGTGGTGCCTTGCAGAGTAGCCTGAGGAGGTTGCTTTGACCAAGGTAGGGCCCTCTGTATTGCGCTGTGGCTCTTGCCAATGAAGAGCTTCAAAAAGCCACAGGTGTGGTTTATAGCCCTATCCTGCCCCACATTGCTTACCTCATTTATTCAAGACAAAGCAAACCCCCTTATTTTTTGACATCATAAAATGCTGCATTAAAAAAAAAATCATTTTATTTGATCTGTCATTTTAAAGATGAAACAATTTTTTCAGTTCAGGAACATTTTGTTCTTTTTTAAAGCTCAGTGTTATACTAGAAGTATTCATGAAGACATGCCAAACAGAGAACTGCAAACCTTGAGAGGAGATTCTTTGTGTGAAAATATTGATTTTACCTGACATACCTGCAGTGAGTGAACAAAATTGTTCCACTTGTATAAATGTAATTCCTATTGAAATCAGTCTTCTGGCCTGAACTGAACAATTAAGAATCTGAAATGAAATAACTTCCATTAATTTTGGTGGTTTTGCTGCTCAGCTTCATTATTTTGTTTTTTTGCAATTATCACCTTTCTGTCAGGCCTCCTTTATTTGACATGGCATGAAGGGTGTTAGATATTTTCAACTTAAAGGCTGTCAGTATTTGAAGAGTTTTTGGTTAATATGAGTATTTATTGCTCTTCATTAAAGACATAAGGTAATAAAGAAACCTATTTTCTTCAGATACTAATTATACAGGTGCATAATTAAACATCTTAAATAATGAAATAGAGGCTCTGTCAAAGGCTAAAAATATGTGGCCATAAATTAGTCATTTAGACTATATTAATAAATAAGTCCTGGATGTCAGCTTACAAAGATTTTCTTTCTGTAATTTGACCACTGGTACGCACATGGCAAACACATCAGACTCCCCATCTAGACACTGCACAGCTGCATTTCTTTGTGTTCCTGGATCACTGCACCTCACAGAGATGGAAGGCTTTGTGTACATTTTGAGTCTGATGTGATTCTTGTGTGGACAATGGCTTTGTGCAGAGGGGTAGGGTGGCTGTGTCTGTGGAGGATGCATATGAGGCTTGCAGCAAACCCTTCCAAGTGCTGACCTGCCTGGGTGTCAGTGAGGGTGGGATTTCATCCCCAAAGGCATCTGAGAAATCTCAGTGCTTGCCTGCCATAGGTGCATTGCCTTCTTAGGGAGCTAATTCCCTTTGCTTCATTCACCTTTGCAGAGTGAAGGTTATGTGTATGTAAACTACCCAAATGAACTGCTATGCAGACTCAATAACTGATATTCATACTGGACCAGGAAGAGTTCATGCTCCAAAAAATGCTAGTGGTTACTTTTAGCCAGGCTTCCTATGGAGATTAGACTCCCTTGATCCCACAGTCTGTGTTTACCTTACTGTTGTATTCTCTTCAACAACAATTGAAATGTCCATTTTAAGCAAATTCAACACAGCAGTAAAGGCTCTAGGACACTGTGGTCCTGCAACCGCTGTGAAAACAGGTAGGTAAATAGAGGAAAGACAAGCGGATTAGTGCTGCCACCGAAGGAAAACCTGCAGTGAGAGCAGAGCCAAGTAGCAGGTACTAGACAACCCACTTAGAAAATGGCCACTGGAAAAGCTGTGGACAAGGAAGAAAGTTTATAAAACGAAGTCACTCAAACTGTAAGCGCCCTTGCACAAGAAGGTACTTGTTTAATTTGGTTAACTGAAATGACAGGGAAAGGGCTAATTGTTTTTGGAAGAAAAAACCCTCACCACTTCTCCACGGACCTTTTGCCCTTTTCTAAACCCTTGCTCAGACTGAATATTTGTGACGGTTCTGAAATATTTAGCTACTGCCTATCCTTATTTTTCACATTTTTTTCTTGTGTATTTCTGTGGACTGTGGCCAGAATGGAAACAGATTGCTGAATACAGCAAAAAAAGCTGTTCTCAAGGTACTCCCATGCCATCTGAAAGCTAGAAATGCTGTAAATCTTGAGCTAACCTGCACTTGAAACCTTGAAACTTGCTGACAGTGCACTTCATCTGTGCAACCAGGTATAACCACTGACTGTTCTTGTATTAGCAAGTCTCATCTTACCAGGGCTGGCCCGCAGGTATCAAAGTAATACTGCTGTTCTGTGTGATACCAGACAACTGTAACATCATTCAGTGCTGCTACTTTGCAATGCACACTCCTAGCGTCAGCCAGGCTGCATTGCCTGTGCTCTGCTCTTGACTCTGTCCATTTCATGCTCTGCTCTCTTAGAGCTGAAATGTCACTTGCCTGCAGGCTCCTATAAAATCCTGTTTGAGAACAGGAGACAAACTCTTTCTCCTACTTCTCTGTATCCTGTCTCAGAGCAAATAGGCGCAGAAGAGCAGAGCTGCTCTGTATGTGAAACCAGTGCAGGACTATGCTTGTGTTCAGGACATGCCTGGAAGAGGGTCTTACAAACCCCTACAAAGGCATGGAAGTTCCTGTAATGCTACTCTCTGTTGCAAACTCCATCACTGTGTCCTAGAGACTGGTCTTTGCTTCTGTTATCCAGCAGGATCAGGTGAGCTGAGGTAGAAAGAATTGTTCAGCTTTTAATGTTTGTCCCCTCAAACTCTCTTCATCTTCTCAGTGCTAGCAACGTGTCATGGTTGTATTACACTACAGTACTTGGTGATACTGCATTGCTTTTTCATCACTGTTATGGAAGTTCCAATCAATACTGCCTAAAGTCTCTTATTCCTTCTGCTTGTTTGGTACAGCTTTGTCTTACTTTGATTTAAACATTAAAGATACAGGCTGGGCCTTTGCTAGGTTGTTCATCCTCAGAATAACATATCCCTGATGACTCTCAGGATCTCAAGAAACTTCTGTAAGACAGACAAGGAACAATGCCTTTATCAAAACTTCAGAATTTCTGGCCAGCTTTCAAGATCATGTAAATTAAAATATCACAGATAAGTCTCATAAAGTCCCAATTTCATCATACCCCAAATGGGCATATTTTCCATGATTATTTGATTTGTTTTTTTGGTTTTTTTTTTTTTTTAGCAAGCACAACCAAATCTAGCCAAGAGAAATGATGAATGTTTTTGCATCTATTTAATGACGAAAATTGAATTACTAGAGAGTGCAAATTGATTCCAAACATGTTTGCTAAGAAAAGTTCTTAGCAAGTTCTAAGAAAGTTATTTTGTTCTGGATTTAATTCTCCTGGACAGTCAGTCTCATAAGGGATAGACTTTACTTGCAGAGATAAGTCTGTATTCACATGAGACCTCCATTGCTTTCCTGGAAAACGGCCTAGGGAGCTAAGTCCTGCCACTTCTGCTGAGCACTTAGCAGATATGTAAATGGCAATAAATATAAGTAAGGTATGTATCACTCAGGTCTGTATCATCTATTCATCTGGAGTGCCCCTTGTTGATGTGAGTGTCACCAGATCTCAGAGCAGCATGCGAAAACATGCCACAGAAAACTGTAAAGAAACATTTTTCCTCTGATTCAAAGTGAAGGAGGCACAAACCATTTATTTCATTTGGTGGTTGACAGAGACAGAGAGAGAAGAAAGGGCTGTTTCAGACACTCTGAGAAAGCCATTCATGAAGTGGGTTTAGTTATGCTCTCTTAGGCTGACTGTTGAGCCCAGTTTACCCTCTTTATGGCCACAGGCCCTTTGTAGGCTGACTAAGCATTTGATATTCTTGTATTTGATAATTTCTGCAACTGTGATTCTGAAGATTAATATCCTGCTGATGAAGCACCCTGCACATGAAATATATCCTGTCCTAAGTAATTATCTTTCTAGAGAAGCAGGCAAAAGCTAGGTTTTTGGTCCCTTTTAACTTTTGGGTCACCCTGAGGCGAGGAATTGGACATAAGGAATTGGCTTTCAATGGTTAAAAAGGAAGTCTGTGTCCAAGCCAGGAACTGGTTTTGTGTTTCCTGAATCCCAAACTGCAGTTTTAGCTATCTGTTCCTCTCAAGTAAATGGAAACATTTATGAGTTAGTGATGCTGGTAAGGTTATATAGTGATGGGACACAGGCCAGTGAGTGAGTGAGTGGGGATTTATGAGGAAGGGCACAAACATTAACTATGTATGTGCCCTACTACATACTATACAAATGTATGCCTGTTTTTTTCTTTATAGTCTTTTAGTAAATATGGTTTGAAAGTTTACTTCTCACCTTTAAGGTATATGTGTTAATATCTACAACCCAATCATGTATCCTTTTGAGTTGAAACAATATTGGGGTATTTATATGAGTTCAGATGAAACCTCAAGCTCATAGGAGTAAAATTTGTTACGCCCTCTTGCCTGTCCCTGAACTTTGTGAGAAGAAAGGTTTCAAAGGAGGGAGAACATAGTGGAGATGTTCTCAGTACAGAATATTTAGAGGCTGGATAGGAAAAAAAAAAACACGGAAAAGACATCAGTCATGCCAAACATACTGCAAATTTTTCCATGATTTCTATAAATGAGTTGCATTAGAAGACCCAACCATTTAAGTTATGCAAAATCAATATGCTGCGGATACGAACATATCTCAAGGACAATTTCATTTCCACAGAGGAGGTTGATGGTACTTGGAAAGTGCACATTGAGGGTTGGAATTAACCCAGAAGAGCCTGTTTCCTATGAATAGCACTGAAGTCCAGTAGGTGAAAGATCTACATAGGGGTAATCGGGGAGAAATAGAAGTTTACCTCCATATCCATGAATTTTCACATAGCCTTTTTTGTTTCTTTTCTTTTTAACAAAATAACATCACGTTAATCTGAGGACCCTCACAAACATTTAATTATCTTTACATTTCATGGCCAAGATGGTGGCAAGGGTTCTATTGCATTCCATGTGGTAAGGTCACCCTGATCTGGTGGTTGTGTTTCAAAGCCTCAAGGTATTCAGAAGTGCTGAATTCTCACAGGCATGGCATGACTGGAAATCAGGGCAGGCTCATCCTCTGTTGTAAACGTGTGTCACTGTCTCTTATTGCTCATTGGCCAATACTATTTCTAACCAACAAGGTTGGAATACTTGGTGCGTGCTCACCATTTGCATTTCTATACAGTGGAACATGTTTTTGAATCCCAAAAACAAACAAATCTGCATTTTAACACATCAGTATCCTTTTATTTGTACAAAGCATTTTTTTCTTTCTCCTGAAGAAAGCCCACCCAAACCCACCCTACCTATCCTTGCTTGAAAATATCCTAAGTAACACTGGATTTACTTACTGAAGTGTTAAGTGGGAGCACAGAGATTCATTTAAATTTCATTCGTTGTCATTTTTAAAAAGAAAATGAGCATCACAGAAAACGTAACATTGGAGAGTATGAGGTTCTGGCAGCTTGGCACCTCTTTCATACTGTTATGTAAAGTAACTATCATGCTGAACATTTTCTGCTTTGTATGGACCACATTCTTATAAAGTAGAGACAAAACCTGATATTGGATGGAGATAGTAAAGCTGAGTTATGATGGAAAGGAATTTGGTAGATTCATAAGTTTGTTTGAATAAAGGAACCTGGAATGTCAGGAATTTGGTAGGAAGCAGCAAAGAAAATGACAATGTTCTTCATCATCTTGCCTCATCTGGCCCAATAAGAGTGTTTTTCAAGGAAAATGAGGAGCCATCATATGCAAATACATCTTTGATCTCAGTGAATAATTGCCAGCTTTTTGAAAATGGAGGTGACAGCATTTTGTATGATGATGTTGCTGCTCCACATTCCCTTATTGCTGTGTATATTTTTATGGGTTCTTCATAAAAGTGAAATTGATGGGTGAAGTCAGCCTTGTCCCACAAACAAAACTACCATGTTAAACTATGACTCTGGTAGTCAGTGGATGTACTTTTCCTTCCATTTTAAGTAAATCCTACTTGGTTTCCATTTAATATGCAATAGATTTTTTTGTTTCTGTAAGTCTGTAGCTTTTTAGAACAGCAGCCTTATGAGTGGCTTACAGAAGCATCACAAAATTTTTCCAGATCAGAATCCCAGGCAGAAATTTCCAACTCAAGAGAGCAGTACAGTTATATCCACAGTCCTTTTTGGTCATTGTCTGGTCTGACCATGGTGCTCTGAGTGCCAGGAAGGTCTGCTATACAAACAAAATGTGCTCATAGAAATTCCTTCCTATTTGTATCCCTGTCAGAAGACTTCTAGCCTATACCATGAACCAACAGTGATTTTCGGCCTCTTTCCTAATTCTCTCTTTTGTAATTGCAGGAGCTGGTACGATTTGGACAAGTCTAGGGTCTTTGAAAAATCAGCCAACTACTGTCTTCTGAGATGTCTTTGATAGTTGTCTTCTGATATGCAGTGGCTGTTTTAGTTAAGGTGGATGATTAATTCACAATTTATATTTCCCTATATCTTTTGCTGGTTTATATTTTGATATGGTATTGTTTCTTATTAATTTCCTTCCAGAATTAAACTTCCCTCACATTTTCTACTGTCTTTATACAGCTTTTCCTCTACTTTAGACAGTTTAGTTGTATACCAAAGCACTGACAAGGTTGTACAAGGCTCCTGTGAGACCTCATCTGGTGTAACTTCTGGTTGGGGAAAGGGGGGGAATTATCTTATGGGAGAAAAATAGATTATCCTGGCTTGTTTTCTTTCAAAAACTGAAGACTGAGGGAGGATATAACTGTTCTGTGTGGAGCAAGGGGTTAAACACCAGCAATGAAAAAAGAATTTTTTATGCAAAGGCTAGTGTTGGCATAAGAATCACATGGGAATAGACTTGCTCTGGATGGATAAAGCCTTGGAGTTATGAGAATGTTCCTAATGGTTGACACAGTGAGGTTCTGCAATGGTCTTTCCATCAGAGGGGGACGGGCTAACTGCTTCCAGGATGGTTATAAAGGAATAAAGCACAATCTGGTGCTTGAGGTGCTAAAAGACCAAAGTCAGTGAATTTGCAGATTAATTCCAGTTTCTCTGTCTGGGAGTCCTAGGTCCAGACTGTAGGTTTAGATTTCTAGAAGAGTCTTGAGTGTTTTGTCTCCCATTATATTCCACAGAGAACAGAGAGCAATCCAGCTCAGCCAAACATAAATATGAGCATTTGAACAGTCTCCACTTACTGTAATGAAAAGACACCTCAATTTAGATGTTAGCACTGGAATCTCACTGTACTCTGAGTTAAGTAATTGCATAACCCATGGGGGTTTGACCCAGATGACTCAGAGAAGTGTCTCTGAGAGACCAGTGGGAAATCTGAAGAGGCAAGCAGATATGGCATAGAACTGGCAAAAAACCTGTTCTCTTCTGAAGGAGAAGCTGGGCCTTCAGAGACATGAGGGCAACTTAGAAAGCATAAACTGCCTATATTTTGACAACTGGATTGGATCTCAGACAGCAGGAACAGGGAATCCAAAGTCATAACCTTGATAACTCCCCTTCCCTTCCCTTCCCCCCTCTTTTGTTTCTCTGATTTTCTGTTGTATTGGTTTAATTTGGTTACTGCAGCTACATACTTCAGAACAGACTCCAGAATCTTGAAAAGCAAAAAGAATTATGCATATTTAAACCAAAAGGAAGTCAACTAAGAGTGTAACTTTCCTTCCCAAGTAAAGGCTTCCCTGTACAATGGGGATGTGGATTCCCTCTGTTTAGCTCCAAACCTTCTCCTGATTTTTCACTGATGTTTTCAGCACAGTAAACTGAGCATTTTAACATTTACTACCAGGTTTCTCAATGACACCAGTGAGTTTGTTCTTACCCAGCAGAAGTCTTTTCATAATGTAGGTCAAGAAAGAACTTTAAGGAAGGGCAAACAGCACCAAAAGGTAAAGTGATGGTTCCCTGCAGGATCCTGGTTGCCAACCATTATTAATATGCTCATTTTTGGATTTGTCTTTGGGGCTTTCCTTGCACTGTGACATTAAAAGTCTTGGCAGATGTTAAAAGTAAACAAAATCTGCAGTGTTTTTTGCCTCTCTGAATGGAAGGAAGGTGTGACTGATCACTGCCTTGCAACCCCTTGATAAGAACAATTGGTGTTACTGAGGCACATGGAAGGAAAGAAATCTAAGCCAGACTGTTGTGGGAGCTACTTGAGGGAGTAAGAAAGAAAGGAGAATAAAACAGAAGACTTAAGAGAAGACAAGAGATTATGCAAATATGAGCTGTGAATAACATCCTGGCAGTACAACCCCTCCAGAGATAACTTGCCACCTGCATTTCCCAAACAGGCACCTCCAAGTCAGTCAGAAAAATAGAGTAGCTTTTGAACAAAAAGGTAAGGGGTAGAAATCAAAATCAGACTAAGTGTTCTTTAATTCTAGCCACGTTAAACTCTAAATGCTGCCAAAAAGCTGGTAATAAAATTTAATCCTTTCTGAGGACATGACGATCAGTCATCCGACCAAAAATCAAAGTCTCCTGGGAGTGTTTCTTCCATTGCAGGGCTGGAGTAGATTTGACCCTCTCAGCATTTCATATTTCATAATTGAACTCAATGTCCCGCACACTTTTTACATCTACCTAGATTAAAAAAGAGCATTAATCACTCTCGCCTTGGAGCAGCTCTGAAGAGGGAAGCAGGACCTCAGGTGTAGTTTAGAGAGGCCTGGGAGATTAAGGTGATCGGTGTCTCTGTGGTGCTAGTGTGTCTCCATGTCTGTGTCAGAAACAAACAACAAACTCTACAATAATTGCTACAATATATATGATCTACCACCACCTCAATAGTTTGACAAAATTGAGCACCATGCTTCTGCGGCTTATCTCTGGAGAAATAATAATAAAAATAGAATTTAACAAGCGCTTTTTAACTGGTTGCTTTGTTACGATTTATACAGTTCTTTTTTGAATAGGCGAGGTTTATCTCTTTCAGCTGCAGAAACTTAGAGCAAATGATAAACGGAAACATCAAGCCAGAGCCTGTGCTAATGTCTGACAGAAACATGTCATTCGATATTTAAGTATTTATTTATTCATTTATGTTTTTGTAGTTTCTTTTTAGGCGCAGAACCTTTGTATTTATTGTAATAATGGTGACAAAATGTGGGAATGGGGCGGGGGTGCGGGGGGAAGAGTGAACGTAAACGCAAGGGAAAAAAGAAAGCAGAGACATCAGAGACGGAGGACCGGTCCCCGCGAAGGTGGGGCCGTCGCTCCCCCTCGTTGTTTTTGGTTTAAGTGAGGCAAGCCCGGCTGGGGAGCGGGCTGCGCCCCACGCCCGAGGGGAGCAGGGCCGAGAGGGCACTTCGGGTCCCGGCCGGGAGGGGAGACCGAGGCAGCGGGGGCAGCCCGAGGGCCCCGAGGCAGCGGCGGCCTCTGAGGGGCCAGGCTGTGTCTGTCCCACGGCCCCGGCGGGGCCCGGGCCCCACGGCGGGGCGGTCCTGCCACCAGCATGGCTACAAATTGCCGTGGCCGCGGGCCCGGCAGAGGGAGAGCGCGGGCCCGTGCCGAGGGAGCGCTCCCCTCCCGCTGGACGGCCGGCAGGGAAGCCAGGGCGCCGGGGGGACACGGGAGCGAGGAGGGGACAAAAGAGGCGGCTGGGGCTGGTTGCCGGAGAGGGGTGGCCGCCTGAAATCCTTCACAGCCCCGGGACACAAAACCTCCTAAATCTTCATCAGAAAGTCATTAGAAATCTGTCGGCGGGGCCGGGCGCAGATTGCCAGGGGAGGGGATTCCAAAGCCCCTCCGGGCTCCACAATACCTGAAATGAACTGGAAGGGATGGGGTGGGGCTGGGAAACAGATTTCCTGCCATAACTAAAGACCCCTTTCAACATGCTCTGCAACAGTTTTACGATGTGTTAGAATTTACATTCACGTGTTGTTAACCATTCTTTGGTGCAATGAAACGTTTTATCTGTCTGACCTCAACCTTTGCCATATGCTGGTGCAAACTGTTCAACTTAAGCCTGGACGAGTTTAAGAAAAGGAGGCGAGGGGAGAAAAAAAAAAAAAAAAAGGAGGGGGAGAAAAAGAGGGGTCCAAAAAGCACATTGCTGGGTAGCCTCTGTTGTTGCTTGTGATAGCTGCCTTCCTCTCAGTTTTCCATGGAAACGTTTTGAAAGCCAACTCCAAAAAAGGAAAAAAAAAATAAAAAAAAAGAAAACGGAAAAAGAAAAAGATCCATGCCAAATAATGAATAGGAGTTCAGAACATGCCAGCTCTTCACTAATTGTCCACTTTACTTGTGCTACTTCATGTCTGGCGATTCTTTTTATACTGTAGAGAGATGGCAATGAAACTTCATTGTGCTGGGTTAAGGAGAGGTATATGGAATACATTTGAAAATGATCAGAAAGAGTTTTGTAAGGTTTTTATTTATCTTATTCTAATTCCCTGATTTCTTTCTCAGCCCAGTTATTTTGAAAGAATAGGATATATGGACTGTGGAAGGAGAGTGATAGTTGTGTGAGATAGCCTGGTAATTCTGTAATGAAGGATCCCATTTTATGCTTTTGTAGATGTGCCTGGTTAACTTGTGAATTCGACCTTATTTTTCCCAGAGACTGGCATTGTGGCAATGCCTCAGGCTTGCTATTCTTTCCTTCTGAAACTGTGGTTATGGATTTGTCTCTACATCCTGCCTATGGTATTTAGATGTGGTTAGGTATTTCTCATCTTACGTTTTGGATGCACTAAACAACCCAGGGTGTACTTCCTAATACCTGGTGTGATGGATGTTCATGGTTATTTCTGTTGTGAGAAACATCAGATTTTCGTCATCTCACAGATGCCTCTGGAATCTAGTAAGAATGGTCTTGGATAGGTCCCTCAGGAGGATGTCCACAAAGATATTGTAATATTGTCATGTTCAGCAGCAGGGGGACTTTGGGATCAAAAAATCCTTAAATTCAGCCATTTAGCTGTGAAGCCCATGCCTGAAGAAGGTTTGTTTGCACACATATGGAGTTGTTTATGACAAGGCTTTGAATGCTGGAGGTTATTAGGTTATTTAGGAGTTAGGCAAGTCCTTAGTGACTCAACTGGTAGCACTTATGTTCCTGGAAGGCCCCCATTCTTTTGTGAGCCTCCCTCTGTAAAAGCCATGCTGACCTTGGGGGGCATCCAGGTAAGAGAAGTCTTATGGCTAGATAAGGCTCATATACTCACCATCATAATGAATCCCCAAATTCATTAAATTCAACCTAATTAGATGTGTTAGCATTGATACAGACCATCGGTAATCCCTGTCCTGGCCCAGTCATTGCTGCAGTCTCTTGCAGTATATATTTTTGCATTTCTTGGTATGCAACATGATTCTCAGGGAAATAAAAATCATTGTTGCTTTCTGTGAAACCCTGCCACATTTTTATAAGTAATTTCCATTCTGTTATGGTCTATTACACATGATTTTTATAAGAGTGAGAAAGAGTTAAGCAAAATGAAGACCATTATCAATATTTCATTTGTCACAGCTGAAAAACTACATTTATAGGTCAGTCCTTTTCAATCCGCGCATTGATTTCAGTACTTAAGGCCCTTCGGGGAGTGTCTAAAATCCACTGATGTTTCAGAGTGCTAAGTTTTGTGTTTGGATTTCTGATAAAACTGAAAGATGTGTCAAAACCATGTAACAAGCTCTGGATCTGATTTACCACTCTACACTTTCAGTCTCTACTGGTGTTAACTCCAGTGATTTCATTGGAGTGGAGCTGGTATTGATTTAATTCTTATGTCGATGTGACCCTCCAGAGACATACTTCCCTGCTCTTATTCCCACTGACTTCAGTTCAGAATATAATCAGGATCATAATTAGAAATGATGACCTGATTCAGTCAGGCATAAAAATACAAGTCAGTCTTCAAGCTTCTCAGTAATGCTACTGACTGCAGTGGCACTGCTTTCTTACTTAAAGGCAAGTGTGTGTTTACATCCCTTGCAGAGGGTAACCTATGTATTTAGGTTCTCTTTTGAATTCTCTGAAAGTGGAAGTCTTTTGACTGGCTATAACAAGCTTTGGAACAAGTCCATAAACAGAAGAAACTTGGTAAGAGATTTAAGGAGACTTGGGAGCAAAACTCCTCAATCCCCATCTATGCAATTCCATTTGCTTCAATTAACTTTTATGTTTGCAACTGGAATGCTTGGAATTTGATCAAAGTCCCTTTCAGAACATATTCATGGTATTGTCTACAAACTTATCACTCTAAGAAAGCAAAGTAGGATAATGCATTTCTTCCTGCAGATTGTGCTGTCTATACTAGGTGCCATTTAATTTAAATATCTGGTGCCTCATCAAGCATACCCAGTAGGATTCAGATGCCTGTGTTTATATATATTTTTCAGTCAAAAACTTGCCAAACTGCAATTGCAGGCTTCTGGGGAGAGACCTTGGCTTGGAATTCAATACTCTGAAAGTGGGCTGGATCCAGGAATAAATAAAATCGTAGTTGAGGTGGAAACACCTAATTACAACCATTGTCCAAAAATTCAATGTAAAAATAAGGAAAATATTACTCATCACATGAAAAGGTGAATTTTTCTAGTTCCATTAGGAGATTTTAAAATCAGCCAAAATATCAAAAGCTAAATGATCTAAGTATCCATAATCAATATTTGTATTCAAGTGAAAGAGAAGAGGACTGAGGCAATGAAATTTAGAAATGCACGTATTGTAATTTGATTTGAACAGTCAATATTGGTAAAAAGCCTAACTGTTTATTAGAAGATTACTTTCTGATTCAGCATTGCCATGCAGATCTACATCTGTTACTCTTCATTTGAATACTAAAATTACCTCTAATCTAATTAAAAATAGAAGGCAAGCAGGAGCTTGCTGTCCTTTGAAAGTCCTCAAACTTGTTAAAGCCAGAAGTAATTCAACAATTTTAAGGAATTATTTGGATTAATTAACCAGGGGTTAGATTCTGGCTAGTGAGCTCCTGCTGGAAAGGTAACTGTGAGGAATAAGATTTTTAATCCGATACCAACAATGTACTTATTGCATGTTGGCGTCAAATAAGTACCTGTGATATATCTAAGTTACCTTTGGAACAGCTAAATTGACCTTTATTGTCTTTGAAGTGGCTGATTTGTGTTGGCCTTGTGGCAGCAGCACCAGGCTCAGTGTGGCTTGGTTCATCTTGTACTGCAGGAGACCACCTTCTGGTATAACTGCAGGCTGACTCAGATCTACAAATTCTCTCTCTAAGGAGTAAGGGGTTAGGTGAGAGGAAGAGAATGCAGGTAGGCTGGGTTGTGTCTTGCCTGGTATCCCTTTCCTTCTTTTGCAGATCTTTAAACTGTGACCTAAAAAGAACTTGCATCAGAATTTCCCCTCCAACATAGTAAAAGCATTATTTTTCTTAAGTACATTAGATTGCCTCTAAAAATTTAATCTAGCATCCTAGCAGTAACCTTTTTTTTTTTTTTTTCTTTCCCTGTAGTAATCATTCGCTTGGAAAAGGCTCCTGTTCCTGAAAGGCTATGAAAACAAACACAGGCACATGCAGGGAACAGAGAGAGAATTCCTGACTATTACATCTTATGATAAGTGACTAAGTAAAATAGGTAGAAACATAGTAGTCTTAAGTATTCATGTAACATTTTATATTCATATTAAAGGTCTCCACTTTCTGTAACTACCAGAGGACACTGGTTTGTCTTTTTTAATGTGGAGATGAGTGAAAACAGTATAATAAATGTCATATTTGTTCCTGGTCTTCTAGTAAGTCTTACTGATTAGCTTTGCAAATTTCAGATGAGATTCATTTCACCCAACTAGCTGTTCACAAAAACCAGTGACCTTTGGTGAGCACCAAGAAATCATCACAGTGACTCTGGAGGAGGAAGCCCAGGGAACAACTGCCTTACATCAGTTGCTTCATTCTTTGGCAGCTAGAGTTAGCTGAGATAAAACTCTCTCATTGTGGTGCTGATGCATTTCTGTGAAAGGGAAAAACACTCCAGTTGGTGGTTTTAGTAGATCAGATGTAGATTGCTAGATGTAGGTTTGGTAAGGTGAATGCTCTCTCTGCCATTCCTGGAAGAAGACCTTCTTATTTTCCTTTTAGGGAATGGTTGTGGTACATCACAGCAATTTGTTGTTCAGCATTCAAGTGTCATGTCTTGATGCCATTTCAGAAGTGGGGTCAGTGGGTAGTTGGCTACTAAGAGGAGCTATGATTCTGTAAGTACAGCCTAGGGCACCTAAGGCACCCTACTGTCACAATGAAGGAAGCATGGTATTGCCATCCTGCTTGCCAAAGGTAGAGGCTTGCAGGATCTCTGACAGAAGCCGTTTGGCTAGGACTGAGGTGGGACATATTGTAGATGTGGCTGCTCTGCAAATCTCTTTTATTTCATAAATGTTGAGCACCTTGATGTAATTCCCCAGATAAATTACTTACCATTAATATTGGATTGTCCTTTCAGAAAGTGTCAAAACAGAAAGGATTATTACTACAGGGGTAACTTTCAAGGAATTCACACCAAATTATTTAAAAATATGACATAGGATTCATCTCGTCTGCCTCCATAAGCCTGCAGTTTAAATGATGTCTATTTGTGAGCTAGCACTACTAAAGGGCATATCTTCAACACCTGCTCCATGAGAGATGACTCGCCCAACTGCAAGTGCTTAACTCTTCCCATAGACTAGGCTAGCCTGGAGCAGTGAGGTCAGATGAGACGCCTTGGGTTTAGACATTCAGCATTAAGAGGGATGAATCCTGTTCTTAGTCTGTAGGTACTGCTATTTAAACATTGCAGATAAAATTAATGGAAAAGTTGTTGCTGATTTGCATGGGAAATGTCACCTTCCAGTCCCATGGGACTAAGTCTTGTGAGTAAAACCCATGTGACCATTTCACTGCTCAAAGGATCTAAGCCATGCTTACTACTGTTTAAATATAAAGAAGTCTCAGTTGATTTTAACTGGATTCATGTTACAACCCCTTATAGATCCTTCCCCAGTATAACCTGTTGTGTACCAGGATGAGTTTTCTAGTTTGACATTGGCACTTTGCAGAGCACTTAGGGGAAGATTCCAAAGTTTCGATTGCAGCCATGGAGTGCGGCTGTAGACGGCAGGTAGCCTTGCAATACCTGTGTGGCATCCTCTGGCAGGTGCTCTCTGTGCAGCAAGGGGCTGCCCTGCAGTGGACTGCTGTGGCTGAAATTCGAGATCTGCTTCAGCCCACACACACACATGGGTTGTGCGTCTTGCTGACTGCTGCTGCCACTGTCCTATTGCTGCCTGCTCCTGTCTGCTCTCCAGCAGTCCCTCTGGTTCCTACTGCTGTGCAGGCAGCAGGCTGGAAGGTCAGAGGTGGCTTCAGGTGCTGAGGGTTGTGATGGGTGTATGATGAAGAAATGGTGCAAACTGTCTGTCCCTAGCAGCCTCACCGTCATCTCTGATATTCCCTCTCTGAGTCCTGTTGCTTCTGCTGCTGCCTGCAATTGAACTGCCACCAGTTATTGCTCTGAGTGGCCAGAGGAACATGCGAGAAGCTGAAGAGTGAAAAATACAGAAAGATGGCAGTATCAGAAGGCTACGAGTCTTGTTACCCACACAGCGTGTCTCCTGCTTACCCACCTGGTGTAAATATCTATCTCTCACTGTCGTTCTTGTGCTGCAGAAGTTTGTTTGCACCAATGATCATCCTATTCTTGTCATCTCTTTCATGAAGGGTGGCAGAATACAGTGAAGAAAGGGAGTTGTTTTACCGTTTTGGGATTTCAGGGCATGTGTCTCCCTTCATTCACCCCCGATGTCCTTCAGGGAGTGTAGGGAAATTAACCCCATTCACAATGAGTGCTTGTAATTAGAATTCTCATTCACTCTTAATTGTCACTGGTATCCATCAAAGGCTCGATTTCCAGGTCTGTTGCATAGTGCAGTGAAGAGGAAATGAGCTGAAGGTACTAAGCTTGTTGGTAGAATGAGGGGAGCTGCTCTGTTGGCTCTTGAGAGCAGGCTTGAGAAGGCCCAGCTATGCTTGACATACCCCAGGGTGCTGTGTGGTCTGGAAAAGCCGGTCAGAGGAGTGAGAGTGGGGCTTTTAACAGCATTTTATTAGACACTAGGGGCAGGCCAGGAATGGGTTTATAATCTGTTGTCATGGTTCAGCTGACAGATGGCAACTGGTGAGCAGGGCAATCTTGAATGTTTCATGGGACTGAAGCCTGTGCTAGCTACTCCAACCTGATGGTAAACTGATGAAAGCGCCCCTGTGCAAAGAAGCTGTGCTAGCTAAAGGCTGAGTCAATCTGAAGACCAGTTTTAATTACACCAGTGCAAATTTTGTGAGCAAGCACACAGTCACCTTGGCAGTAAGCAGAGAAATGTTGTTAGTGGTGTGGAACTCTGGTTCATGCTCCCTAGACCAGGCTAGCACATCCTGGAAAGAATATCAGACACAAGGTAATCACCATAATATAAAGGTTAAAGGTTCCCCTATATTATGATGGTACATGTTAATCTATCCCTTCTTAACAGCATCTAAAAAAAGAGCTGTAATTCAGACCTGAAAACCAGGAAAAACCCACTAAATAGAGCTCTGTACGGTATAGGAACAGTGAATTAACAGGGTACAAGGAAGCCTGCCAGATTTGTGTTGTGTATCCTAAGCTCCACCGTGCCGTTTGGCAATCTCTCTTTACAGCTCAACAAGTGTCATGAGCTGGCTGCACGCTGACACATCAGATCTGTGACCTCACTTTTCAGCCCCGTGCAGCTGAACTGACCCCTGCAACCAGGGATCAGATGGGAAGCCATTAGGGCTGATTCCTCACCAGCACCATGTCCAGACTCATGTCACTGCTGCTTCGAGTCATCCTGGGAGCAATCATCCATGCATTGATTTTATGGCAGTGCTGACACTTGCTTTCATTCTTTCGGAGCCGGGGAGAATTGCTCTTAACCAGGCCCCCTGCTGCCTCGGGATATAATCTCAGGAGCATAGTTTAGGGGCACAGCCAGCTTCAAGGAGCATTACTTTGCTTCAGTGCATTTTTATAGGTTTTCTTTTCCCTGCAGGCCTGTTTCTGCTGAGGGGGATGCTTGAACCAGTGAATGCATTTCTTTTTTCTTCTCTTTAGTAAAGTGACAGTCAAAAAGTCTGTGTGCTGTTGTCAAAAAAATACAGACATTTGCCCCATTTGCTCCTGGGTAGCATACTGGGCTTGTCTTAGCATTTGGCTTGATAATAATACCCTCCCCTAAAAAAGAACTTTGCAAGCAAATCAGTTCATCAACACAATTTGAAGTCTGCATTTGCCAAATGCACAATCCCAGGAATAAGTTTTAAAGGATAAAGCTTCAGTAAGACTATTTATGCAGACTTTTTTTTTAGCATCAGGACCAAAATAAGATTTTTTTTTCATAGGTTAGAAATCGTTTGAAGTACTTGTTTGTTTGTTTGCTTTTTTTTTTCTTCTCTGTAATTCTCATTAGCTAAATTAATTGTTGCTCTCTTTTGAAATTAGGGAGAACAAATTTTCTTGAAAGGCACAAGCAAATAGTTTCCAACAGTCTGTTTGTACCTGAGTTTTTATTTTATTTCTCTTGAATGGAATCTCAGAAAAAAAGGGAAGAAAACTGTTCACAGAAAAGAAAAGCCCAGTATATTGAAGAAAGAAATAGATTTGTCTGATGATTTCTTGTGGATGCATACAGCATTGCAGTGTTCTGATAATGGAGACAATTAGTTTTAGAAACAGTATAAAGCTTGCTAATTTCCAAATAATGGGAAATGGTCTGCCTGACAGGCTTTTCTTTTTGGTATTTATACTGCTTATATAGTAACAAAATAGAAGGAGCAGAGGCAAAGCTGGGCAGGCAGGGCAGGCTCTCCAACAGCTGCATCGGACCCCTGCTGTGTCTCTGCCAAAGCCCGTGCAGTGGAACAGCGACAAGGAGACAGGCTTTTGGGGTCCCCTTATGTGATTAGCCCTCTCCTTTTGGCCTGAAAAGGGAGAGAAATGTCAGGGTTTTTTAAGAGGAAAATGAAGGCCACACCTACGTGGGCAGATGGGTTGTTTTACATATTTTTCCATTCCATGGACAAATATCTCTGAAAGAAAAAAGCATGATTTGGACAGGCAACCTGGCTAAGGGTCTTGCAGAACTACATTTTTACTAACCATTTTTCATTTTCCTATTTCATTTCCTGCATCTGAAACAAAGGGAGGGAATTGTGCTTTGCTTTTTGTTGATGTATAAAGCATATGAGGTTGGAGGTCTGTGGATTAATAGAGCAGGAGGTGGCTTCCTGCCTTCTGTCAGTGGAAGATAAGGGCGCCTTCTCACTTCACGTGTCTTTCTGAACAAGTCCATGAAGTTTGGTGTTCATAAGAAGTGTGGGTGAAGTAGGTGGAAAGAAGCACATTTCTGGAATAGAGTGCATACTTTATACTGACCAATGATCTCACGAGTGTACTGGTCATATTGCTCTGGCAATATTTGGGATGAAGGGCAATAGTGGACTATTTAGGCAGCTAGAGTTGATTTTTGGGAAGAAGAGTGTTTAGCCTGGCTCCTATTTAGCTGAAGAGAGACCTGAGATGGGAAAGCATGAAAAAACCATCTGTGCATACCCCCTTTACAAGAGATGGAGGTTGAAGAAGGGCTGTCATATCTACTGCCTTTGGCTGCTCATTTCTTCCCCTATCTACATTAGAAAGTGCTCAGGAGGCAAAGAAGGATTGGTTCCCCATTGGTATGTGGTGAAAATATGTGATGGCACTGTAAGTCACTTAAAAGAGTCATATATTTCGTGAACCATCTATTCTGCTCTGTAGAGATAAGGTCAGGTGTTCAGTCTTTTCAGTTTCCTACTGAATTCCTTACAGTGACATCTTTTTGAAATCTTTTAGAAAGGTTAACAGTCCCTTAAGAATCCTTTAAACTTCTGGACTTGTAGCAATAGAAGATCTTGAAATTTACTGTCCTTTGGGATCTTACACCCCCTAAATCCTAGAAAGCTTTACATGTGACCCAAACTGCAAATATATAGCAAGTAAAGGGTGGGACTCGCAGGCCCAAAGAATGTTGATAGCAGGAAGATGCAGGGATTTCCCCTTGAGGACTAGTTGAGTACCATCTTCTCAAGAAGGGCTAGAAAGCTACCTGGTCAAGGAAGGCTTAAAAGGATGAAAGAACAATGAAAAAAAAGTTAAAGGAGTGTTATGAAATGCCCAAGAGAAAAGGGTGAGAAAAGAAGACTCATATACTTGTGGGCTTTTAAGGCTCTGTGGAGCAAGGGCCAGTCATCTTACACGCTGTTTGGGAGGCAGAATATACTGCCTTGTACATGGAAACACACAAAACAAATCTTGTTATCATTTCTTATATGATTATTTTGATTGTTCAGTGCATCACGGATGAGAATGAGCAATTAAATAAAATCTAAATGTAGATTTTGTTTGCACAGATACTGAAAAGTATCTCTCTTTAGCAAAGCCTTTTGCTATTGCTCTTTGCACCCTAGGGAGCTTCAGATGCCTGATCATTTCCCTTGGCTCCCCAGCTCTGGGGAAATCATATCTTTTTGTTGGTTCCCTTGGCTTCCCAGGCAGTGTGAGGAGCTGGCTCAATGTGGGACGTGAATGACAATTCATTGCCAGAAGGGAAGTAATTTTCAGGCCTCCTCCTCTTCTTTTCTTGCTGTGAATGTAATAATACACTTTGGAAACATTACTGTGGTAATCTGAAAACAGCAATGCTGTCAGAATTCAGAAAATGCCTGATAGACCTGATCATTCACATAGCTTAGCTATGATGTTTAGAATCACTGTACATCATATTTCATTCTTTACTAACATCCTGATGGATTTTTCCCCAGTGAGTTGTCTTTGCACTAAAGCAGTGTAAGAGCACTACAGGTTGGATGTTGTTATTTTTCATCTCCTTCCTTCCTGTCTACCTTGCCTTTTTTCTTTTCTCTTTTTTCTTTTTTTTTTTCTTTCTTTCTGTTTTTTTTTTCTTTTTTTCTCTTTTCCAAAAAGCTACTTCATGTTGCAAAGATCATCAGATGAAATGAATGCAGCCCAGCTGGGATTTGCTGGAAATGTGTTCAGCTTGGCAACACCTCTCTCAGAGTAGCTGGGTCCCTAAAAGCTTTGTTTAAAACGACGAAATGAAAACAAAGGAGACATAATTAGCTGCTGTGTAATAATAGAAAAGGCATGTATCCAGTTACTGTAAAAGTCATTTAATGAAGGGTAATCTGGACATAAGCCTGCACACTATGGCTGTAAAATATTTAAGCTTTTTAATGAGAGGGAAAATGGAGAGAAGGGTTTGCTAATGTGATTAGGAAAAATGCCTTTCATAACCATTTTTACAGGGGCTTGCAATTTCTAAACTGAGGTTTGAAGCTTTCTTCAAGCCAAAGCAGCAATAAAACTTTTATGCTGCACCAACACTTAAAAGCTACATACATCACATTGGTTTTATATGTCTGAGTGGGAACATCAGCGTACTGCTTTTTATGTCTGCAAAGGGCTACACTGGCTATTGAGTAGCAGCTCCAGTTTCTTCCACTTACTTCAGATTGTAGAGTGCTTGTGGATGAGCAGTCATTAATCTTAAACTGCAGTAAAAGTTGCTTTCAGCAATGCTCTTTCTCATCTCCCTTTCCTTGTTCTGTTTTTGCTGTCTCTGTTCCCTATCCTCCCCTTCTTTCTCCTTCCTGCAAAGCTCCCTTTTCTCATACTCTCTCTACTATTGAAACTAAAACAGATGCTACTTGGTCTGAGGTGGACCAGCTGCTCTGATGTGATGAATACATAGCATTATTTTTAGTCCATTGACAGGTTACTAGGCAAAATGCAGGAATCAGTTGGGGATTTTCAGATGGGACAATCATAAATGATGTAATAAAACATTATTGTATGCCTGTGTAGTATTTAGAGGTAGGATTTACTCTCACTATGGTATTTACTGAATCTGAGCACAAATGTGTCTATGTCTTTGCTACGTATACCTGGTAGGAAGGGATAATCCTGTCCCCCTGCAGGGGACACCTTCTTTCTAATCAATGGAGAAAGGTGGACACCTGAGAAAGGTGGGCACCTCTGTAAACCCCCTGGATTATAGATGTTCCTCTCTTTGTTCAAGAAAATGTATTGAGTCTCACAGTGGTACACCAGATTTCCCAGTCTTTTCTAAGATACAAGAACTGCTGAGAAGAGCCACATGATAATCAGATGGTGTGAAGGGTTATCCATGGCTATCTGACATCTAGGGGGGAAATAATGGAGACAGGATGGTTTCTACCCTAATCCTCTCCATGGAAAGTCTGATGGTTGTTGATAGCAGGATGGACACTGATAGAGCCTTCCCTGTGGTCCTCAGGGCAGTGACTGGCAAGAGGGAAGGAAGGCTTGGCAAGGAGGAGGAGCTGCTGGGTAGCGGTTGGAAGTTTTTCCACTGAAAATTTGAAGGGTGAAAAGGAGAAAGGACTGGGAGTTCATGTGCCCTCATTGTGCCAAAATATCTCCTGGCTTATGTTCACTGCCATGGCTCAGCTGCCTTCAGCTGTGCTCTTCCCCTGGTTTCCTAGCTGCCTATTTTCAAGGGCTCCATGAATTGTACTCATTGTCAGTACAGCCAATTAGAGTAATTGTTGCCATTATTTCAGTGATATCTCACAGAAATAACGTGCTCACAGACACAGCTTTTTCACTCCTTCAAAGTCATTACTGTGCCATCAGAATTTTAGCTCAAAGGTTTTGCTACAACATATAAATAGTATTTGTAGGTCTGCCCCTCATATTCTTGCAAATTCTTCATTTAAGCTTCCATGTGGAAATGGAGATAATAAATATTCATGCATTTCTTCCTACCTTGATATGCTAATTCTGGTATGAATGGTAATCTAGAAGCAGCTGAAATGGATGGCTCGATTCTGGTATTATTTATGAATCTTGCACCGAAGTATTGGGCTGGGGGTGTGACAATGCCAGTTAAGAGTAATTTAACAAGAATTGTTCTCTGCAGATACTGTCTTTGCTTTATCCATTGCATAATATAATTTAAGATTATTGAATTCCCTATTCATTACTTTATTACCTTAGTGAATTGTCTCAAATTAAGTGAAATTGATTATTTGTTCTTCTCTCTTTCACAGCATTCTAAATAAGGTGCTGAACTCATGTGCTTTGAGGTGTGCACCTAATAGTCCCATTGAATTCAATGAGCTAGTTTAACAAAACCTAAATATTTGTAGGAGTGAGGGATTTTTATTTATAGTTACCAGCTGCATAGTATAAAATGAAGAGTTTGTTTCTGAGCAAGATGAATGGATGTTCAGGTTGACTCATTTAGTGTTTGAAGCTGTCACAAAAATTTTTTCATACTATTGCAGAATTAAGGATCTGATTCAAATGAATCTCAAGCACTAAGACTCTCAGGCTTTGTTTTAAAAGCTTTGTATTTGAAAAATCTGGGACAGAAACCCAGGGTCTTTTTCACTCATATTGAGCAGGGATCCAAGCACTTACACCATACTTGATACTGGTGAATATTTGGATGAAAATACACTGTCTCTCAGCCAGTTATTTGTAGTACAGACCTCAGGACTCTGCTATTGCCTTCAGTGGCAGCACAGACCTACTTTCATCTGTGCCAGAACCTAATGGAGTTAGAAAAGCAGCAGTGGCTCAAACCAAACCAGTCACTCAAAGCTAACCTCTATGAGAGATGCTTGAAAAACAAAAGACCACTGGAGCTACTTCTAAATTGGTAACTGATCAGTGTGTAAACTCTGTCACGCACCATTGCATGTTTGCTAGAAGAGGTGTCATGCAAATAGACAGAATTATTTTTCTTTTATTTTTTATTTTTAGCATTTCAATGTAATTTCAAATAACAGGAAGGATCAGAAAAACATATAACCCTGTGATGGTCAATTTTACATGTCACTAACTTGACATATCAATTTTACATGTCACTAACATGTCTCCATTTTTAATAAATATGAAATTGTGTTTGTCATACCAGCAAACCTTTACTGCTGAAAGGTCAAATGACCTTTAAATGTAAGGGGTTAAAAAGACCAGATGTTCAGAATTAAGCTAATTGTAGATTCCAAGTGCATAAATCTAAAAGCTGAAAGACTGAGCTTGTGTTTTCTCATTTGATGTTGCAGGTCACTGAGGTTACTTGCTCTTAACTATGTGAAGGCCTTGTAAGTATGAAAATTTCTTCCTTTTCATCCTAGTGGTTTGGCAGCAGAATAGCCCATTATGGTTATAAATGACAATTTCCTTTTTAAATGTCTGGAAAGACAAGAAGGGCACAACTTAAAACCCTGATTCACATATGCCCAGCTTCAAGCTCTTTAACATGGGACTTTGAGGATTGTATTTAACTTGTGGTAGATGACACTCAATTAAATAATATCAGTTTGGCTCATGAGCTGCAGCATCACGAGATGTAGCCATAAACTGCAAACATTCTCTTTGTTTTGTTTTCCCATCAACATTGCCTAGGTTAAAGAAGATTTGCCTTTGTAAGTGGTCAAAAACTTTGAAGTCCATAAAAATGACAAAAAGTTAGTAAAAAATTGTTTTAAACATATAGAATAATTAAATTTTACTTCTCTGTGCACTCTGTAACAGAGTTACTGTAAAATAGCACTACAATTTTCAAATAATGCTTTCTGTTTGTGAGATCAGTTGTATATCATATTGATTTTATTGTGGAGAGGATGGTTTGCCTAATTAGACACAAAATATTTGTCCTGGGCCTAGATTAGCCGGATCCTAATAATAAGGTTTATGGAGACTACAGATGTAAAACTATTTTTTGTGTTTTGTCTAGACCAATCCTAAGAAAAGTGGTATTCACTGCATCAGATTTATTCAGCCTCACTATTGCTATTTCACCATGCTGCAAGGAGGGCCTGAGTGGGAAGGACTCTGAGCGTGTAAGTTTAATAATTCTCATCAAAGATGTGCAAGGCAATGGAGGGAAGAGTGGGACCTCTGCCAGAGGTATCAGTCAGAGAAAGTGGGTCATTGATGCCTTCTATCAAAATGACAACTCCCAGTAAGAGTTCCTCATCAGAGGCTGCTTGGGAGCACTGGAAAGGTAGTCAGTTTTATTGGTGACAGGGATGATCAGGAGTTGGTATTGTATCCATTGCACCCTCCCAACTGTACTACTGTATGACCTGCTGGTGGGAAATGCACTGTACAAACACAGGCTCTGCTGGCATGGGAGGAGTCCTGCAGAAGTTGAGAGGTGTCAGGAAACTACTGACATCTTGTGCTTTTCTGATTTGGTAACCAGCTGATGCGTGCCTTGTTTAGCTGTGCTGTGAGGGTAGCAGGCCTTTACATGCTGTTTTGTGGTAAGTGTGTGATTCTCATAGTTTGGTTTGGTCTGTTACTGCTTGACGTTTACTTGTGTTTTTATTACTTTCCTTGTTTTGGAAAGCAGATTATGAGAATTACTTTTGTTTCAGCAAAATATACCCTTAATCTTCCCTAATCTTCAATTTAAAGATGCTGTAGGCTATTTACTGCATTGGTTTTACCTAAATATTACTGTCTATAAATGGGGTATCTAGCCTATAATTAGATAGCTTGCCTCTAAACTCCACTGCCAGTGGGGGGAGAGAGAGAGTTAATCTAGCTAGCCTGTTTTTGAAAGACTTGACCCTCTCTGAACCAGCTCATGCTTCCCCTCTTTATGAAAGATTTGGTGGCTACATCATCGATAGTTAACAGATTCCTTAGCCTCAGCTTTGCCATATGTACTGAATGAAAATGTGTCCTGTCCAACATTGCAACACTCCACAAGAAATCAAGTGTCACTGCTGAAGGTAGACTTAAGAGGTGATTTGCTCCCATTGTTATCTGAGGGAGTGGTAGCATGGGTGGACTTGAATCTGTGAACATTTCTTCTTGTCTGTGATCCAGGTGTGCACATTTAAAGTGCTTTCCAGGTTCTGGCCTTATTACTGTCTTCATGGAAAATTTTTACACTGCAGCTGTTTTGTCCCTAGACACAAAAGGAATGAGTTCTCTGTAACACACCGTGACACATTTTGCTAGAGGGATAAAAATGAGTGTTTTACTGACAAAAAGACCCTGTTAAACAATATCCATCTTCCTCTTTGCAAAATGGGCAGTTATTATTATTTCTGTGAATGCCCCTGCTATAATGCATTTCCTTTTGCATTTAGACTTTAGTGTCTTTTCATTAGTGTTAGAATCCTGTTCTGTTAGATCCTTAGGAAGAGTAATCCGTTGTACTAACTGGATGGGATGCCAGACACAGAGGCTGGCACAGAGTAAAACTCAAACGGTCACTGCCTGCCAGGAGTTGGATTCACCAGGAATGCGAGTCGTTTAAAACATCTTCTAAAAGGAGCCCATCTTTTCTTGGTGCTCATACCTATTCCCCTCTGCTCAAGTGAACACTTTTTGCTTTATCATGAGTGTGACTGATCCCTTTGAAAAAGTTTGTTGACACTTGTAAAGTCTCTACAAAAATATTTTATTCTTGGCCTCGAAAGATCACAAATTTTTATACAAAGCCATAGGATTTTTGGGTACTGAATATTCCTAAATTTCAGCATCTAGAAATGCTGGGGTTTTTGTGTACTTCAATCCAAAAGAAGTAAATCTTTGTAAAAGAAAACCAGCTTTGATGCAGGCACCAATAAAAGGATTTATTTCTCCTCTGAAAGTCAGATGTCCAGTTCAAACTAGCTTTCTTCCTCTCTGATTAACAGAAGGAGAGTCGTATCATAAATCTTTCCAAGACACTTGCCTTAGTGTGATGTATGCCATTCCTTGGAATTACTTTGCTGTCTACTTTTTTTAGAGATGAATCCCATCCCTGTTTCCCATTGTTTACCCCTTGATATCAAAGTGAAGCTGGATGTTGACATAGAAATTAAGCATCTAAATATATTTATGGATATAGGTCAAAGCTGGAAATTTTTGTTTTATGACATTTAAATTCACAAGTATTATCTTACCTTTTCACAAGGAAAAGGAGAAAAATCTCTGTTCAAATCCTATCCTTTGAAAAATACCACAATCTGCTGAACAGCAGTAATTGTGTTCTAAATTTTTATAGCCTTAGTTCTGGCCCCTAAAGTCTATATAGAATAACATATTTAGCTGTATTTCTTCTCTTGCCTTTAGAATGCCAGGCACACCAATAGAACTATATGAATAATAAATTATAATACTGTTTATCATCTAAATTGTTATAGTTTAGAATTTTTCTTTCAAGTGTTTCTTCTAGAAATCTATTCAACCCTCCCTGATGACACATTTGGATGAACATTTTTCAACTGTGAATGCCTAAAGTTAATCATCTAGATCTAAATTTAGGCACAAAAATGAATGACCTGATTTTCAGAGTTGCTGATTACTTATTTTGATGCATTAATATGAATTTAATAGCTTTGCTGTAGGTGCCAAAGTCTTAAGAATATTGGGTTTTTTCCCATGCACAACTTGTCTATCAAACTGCAAAACACATGCAGAATTAAATTACTAATGAACGATGACAATATGCCATATAAAAACAATGTTACATTGATTCATTTATTTGTTTACATGGTTGGGCAGGCTAATATTATGCAGAAAGTTCACGATGAAAGCTGATTTATAGTGATTTGAACAGAAAAGCATGCATTTCTCCCATTTCACATTGAGACAATGGTGAATTTTATGTGAAGAAAGCACATCCTCTGGTTGTTCTTTGTTGTATGCCAAAGAGAAATATAATCTGAATACATTTTGTTCATTCTATAGAAAAGTAAACTTATTTTTTCCTGATGACTTTCATTGTGCTAAAAATTGTGGAAAACTAAATACTGCACAATAAATTGATGCGTATTGTAAAACAAAAGCCTTTCAGAGAACATTAAAAGCCATATGCTCATTTTAGAGATGTATGGCGCTGCTTTGAAATGTGGCTTCCTTTCTGTTTGAAGACTTGAATCATCTAAGCTCTTGGCTACTTACATTAAGGGGTCATAAGGATTTGCTTAAAGACATTGCCGAATAGGGGCCTAATAATCTGCTTTGCTATACCTTGTCTAGCTGAGTTTGAGAAGGTCCTCAAACTACTTTGAGAATGCAGAAGAGTAAGCACTGTTGAACTGTAGTGTGAGTGGCAGGACCTAGACTTCAAAGATAAGGGTAATAAATACCCTTTGTTCAGCGTGTTTTCTTTCTTCATTGAATTATTTTGATGCACACAAGGGCGTTTTGCAAAGAAATTGAAAGGACGACCAGATGCTAATTTTCCTCATCTTTAAGAATTGGTCTCTGGGCCCTGATCAAACCAGTCGGGAGATTCTTTTGAGCCACAGGGAAAGTGGGTGCAGGATCCCACCAACTGCACTAAATTTGCTTGTAAAAGCTTTAAGGAGAATGTCTTGAATAGAAGTAAGCTTAGTGAGAGTGGCACAACTCCACCTGACATTATATGACAGCAGGTGGCAAACGGGGATGGAAGTGCCTGACTATCGCTGAATTAAGCACACAGTCCCTTCAGCATCAGCAGCTGTGCATCACTGGGGAGTTGTTTGGTTACGTGTGGTTTTTTCACATCTGTCAATTTATCTAAATTGGTGGTCTAAATGAATAGTGTCATGCACAGGAGCATTATATGGATTTATGACAGCTGAAACATATAGCACCTAGAGGATTTGGGTCCGTGAAGCAGTGAATGGATTTCAGAAAAAGGATGATTTTCATCCGTGGTAGACATAAACTTGATCCATTATTCAATATGCTATGCAAAAGAGAATTGCACACTGGGTTCACAGGGCAGTCTTCTGGCATTTCAAAAAGAAGAAAAAGGAATTTGAGAGAAAGATTTATATATTTATGTTGCCTCTGTTTATGATGCTAGCAAAGGAAGTCCAATTTCCTCCTAATTAGATTGTAACAGGTGCAAGCAAATCCAACGGAAGGGAAGCTGCTTGTATAATATCTATAAAGCATTTGGTGTGACTCTAGCAAGGAAACAGGAAGCATCTCTCAGCCATGGTTTTCCCATGGTATGGTCTGAGACCTGTCGTGCATCAGCACTGTTACTTGGCTTGGAGACATGACCTCACCCTCAGGTCGGGTGGCTGAGTTCAGCTGAACCAACTGGTGAAGTTAAGCCCCCTCCTGAGACTTGTTTCACACTATGCTTTGTTCTGCTGAGAGCTGTGTTGCCTCAGGTTCTCCTGTTCCATCTTGCACGCCCTGTTTCTTGGAAGCTTGGGGCTGTCGCTTTCAGCCACGTGGGAGGCACTGCATTCCTTGCCGGTTCTTCACTGCTGATCTGCCTCATCTTCTCCTTCCCCCTACCAAACCAACGAGGCAGCAAGAAAAGGGTAGCACATCCTGCATGCAGGCTTTGCCTCCAGCCGTTTAAGCTGAGGTATGAGCGGAGAAGGCTTGGAGAGTGTCACATTTTCTGCTGTGTTGCCATGTTGGTACTGCCAACACAGTGGTGCAGGGGACAGTTGGAGGCAGAAACCTGTAGCAGCGTCATGCCACAACTTGCCTCTCAGAGATTTCAGGTTGTCTTGGTGTGTAAAGCTGGCTGAGTTTCTTCTCCTTTCTCTTCAGACTTGCACTGGGGAAGCTCTCTTGACTTGCCTCTGATAATGACAGGAGTCCAGATGGGCAGAAACTGAACAAGTGGTGTAAGAAGATGGATGGATGTTTCACTCCTGTTTTTAAGCAACCAGGGAGCAATGTTACTTTAATTAAAATGAAAACTAATGAGTTGAGAAACTTTAATTGCATTTTAAAGGAGGGGCAGACGTTCTACTTTCATTTTGAATCTATAACTTAATATATAAGAAGGGTAAAGATCTACTTTTTAATTAAACAACTGAAGAGATCAGGACTGAGCTCCTAGTTGACTAGGATGCTAATGCTGTTCTTTAAAATCTCCTAATGAAAAATATATGATTTTTATAAAGGAATGCACAGAATAATTCATGATGGTGGATTTAATAATTTTTTTGTGGACAAATGGAACTATTCTTATATAATGTTGTGTATTTTTGAGGAAACAAGGTAAAATCTGTTTCTGTGTAAATACATTTTACTATTGCTTCAGACTCCTGGTGAGATCATAATGATAAAGCTGCATAAATACTGTCTCAAACTGGCAGAAACCAGCCTGGCAGGAAATTTCAAACCCAATGGCAAACTTCCACAGGCTATTGGAAATTAGTTGCTGTATTGCTAAAACAGACATTGGGAGTCTAATGGGAAGAGGCCCGAGTTTTTAATACATAGACATGCAGATAGGTCAAGTTCATGGTGTGGCACTCATTTGCCTTTAGGGAGAAGCTGAAATCTGGACTATAAAGAAAAACCAGGTTCCAGAGTCTGGATCTGTGAAAAAAATCCCAGCTTTTTTTTTTTTTTTCAGATTTGTTCTTGACTATTCAGAAAGGTATGTGAAGAAGTGCATTTCCAGAAATTAATGGCTAAATAACTGAACATTATAATTACTTTTTATTTATTTATTTTTAACAACCTGGATTTTCTCCCTACTTCTCTTTCTTGTTGGCCATAATTTCATGTGGTGCTACACTCTTATCTGTTTTTTGATGTGTGTTTTGAGAAATTTCTTCAGAATATTTATATAAGGACCAATTAACAGCAATGCATTCTTTTGGCAGATGCACTAATTCCACTGATTGTCTTCTTTTTGAGTTAGCTTAACTCCATTTGGTGTGGATTTAAACAGTTTCACACTAAACCTATTTTGAAATAAGACAGTTTCTCCAAAAATTGTGGAAAAACTTTCTTTTCTTTAAAGCTGACACTATCTCAGTTTAAACACATTTTGTGGTGTAAACAAGCACGAGAGAGCATACCATGTGTTTTGAATTACATTTGCAAGCTCTTGTGAGTACTCCAACTCACGTTCATGCACAAGTCAACCTATAGGAATTCAAGATGTTATCACTTCCCCACTTTCCCTGCTCTTTATCACAGTCGGTCTGTTGGAAGTTCCTGCCAGGGTGGCAGACAGCAGACTGGAACACCAGCTCATTCAAGTTCCAGTGAGAAGTACACTGTCTTAGCACAAATCTGGATTCAGTCATGAGTTACACTGGACTATGAACTGGAATGTGATTGAGGATGCAGTTCTAGGTTTTTGACTCTAATTTTGGGCTTGCTAAGCTGGGGCAGGGCAGCAGATGGATGCAACAGAAGCACTGCTGGAGTGAGATTAACAAGGTGCAGCACTTTGTCAAGATGCCTGAGAGGTGGTGTGGTTCAGTACCTCACCTGGGGTCTTGGCATTATAGACTCATATTCTTTCTCCCTTCCTTTTAGAAGTGACCTTTCATGGTGTCTTTGATGTTTTCTAAAACGGAAACAGGGTTTTTTGGGGGTCAACAAGCAAGTTTTTTCAGCCCCTGCTCTAGGTTCATTTGAATATCAGATTCCTCTGGATGCCAGTGAAACTGTTCAGAATTCTGCCAAAAAAATAGCATTTAGAAGAACTGCTTGTTCTCCTTTAACCTTGTTCTCAAAGCAACAGCAACAAAAATTGTTCTAGTCCCCTGGAGCCTTAAAAAATCATTAAGGCAGGCACTGAGCTCAGACACTTCAAATTTGGCTGTATTACAAAGGACTGAAAATGAGACATTTACCCTAGTAAATGTCTTAATAGAGGGGTCATTACCTGTGCTCTCTGTGACTGGATTAAGCCCACTGCAGCTGAGGATGGATTGGACTAATAAACTCTGGAGCCCATAGAAAGCCTGCTGTAGTGAGCAGTGGAGAAAGAAATCAGGGTGTGTGTTATAGTGTGAGCATTATTGGAGGAAAAACTTGCCTTGCTTCAGGGTCCCCAGGGTTGCTTGGGCAACTCTATTTCCTTCAGTTGTCTGAAAATTGAGAGCTGGTATGTTAATTTGTTCTGAGAAGCAGTCGGAGTTACATAATAGCACCTGCAGGTGATCCAGTGCCTATCCCATCCTAAGGTTTTCAGAAATCTGGCATGCCACTATATTTACAGTTCAGGTCAATCAGCTGCAGAGAATATTTCTGAGCATGATTCCTCTTTGTGCTGCCCAAGAAGCACATTGTTGTGTGGTCCATCTGTTTATTTCTGGGAGAACAGGGCTGCTTTGGCATTGCTTGCAGTTACCATTATGCAAATTATATATCTGGTCAGAATGGACCGTTGTGTCCATTGCAAAGCCCAAAGCACACTTGTCCATGTCTACAGGTACTGCAAAATAGAACATTTGAATAGCTTATAAAACCAAATGATGACTTTCTTTTCCAGCATCAAGTGTTATTTGGGTGTGAGCTTTCTTTCCCCTGAGTGATGAATGTGGCTGAAATGAAGGGACTAGTCAAGAGAATAGCTGCTGGTCTGGTCTATTTGTACAGCCAAGCCCCTGTACAGCCTGTCTGACATGAATAGATCAGCCCTGTGCCACAAAGTGTTGGGCAGTTTGAAGATACAATGGTCACACCTCGATCCTGGACATAATAATGCTGTGTTGAGGCAATGCTCCAAGGAGGCTGAATGAGTAGGTGTAGGATTGGTTTAACTTTGTGTGCAGGCCACAGGAAAAGGATGAGAATATTCTCCTTGCCTGGGATCAATAATGCCTTTGAAATACATGCTACAGGCCTCTTTAGGGATATCTAATATTAATGTGAAAATATTCACAATGCTAAAGGCTAAATAAAGTGGCAGCTGTATCCAGCTGATAGTCTATAGGTTTTCTCATCTCCTATTCCAGCTTGGGTATTTTCCATGTCCTCTTCATTGTGATATCTCACGGAAGGTGAAAACCTGAAGGGGGGCCTTTTTTTTTTTTTGCAACCATGCCAAGGCCAGATTTTGTCAGTTGAAAAGAAAGTGTTCATGAATGTTTTTGGTGTGACTGAACACTTTACATTCTTTGGCCTATAGAGACGGAAGAGATTCTCTGTGTGTCTGTGAGAGGGAAAATATTCATAGAATTATCATGAAAACAGATTTCTCTCATTACCTCTTTAGGCTGGTCAAGACAGAACTGATCTGAAATTCGAAATGGGTAGGAAGAGTAAGAAGTAGAGTGTCACAGCTTTCAGACATAGGATTATTGTGGGGAAGAAAATTCTTTTTCTTTCTCGTCCCTCAACTCTGCACACCTAGGTGTATGCACTTTTAATCAAGGGGTTGTTACCATTTGCTGCCTCCAGGCTGGGCTGGAGCCACATTCCTTGTTCACAGAGCAGCCAGGGCTGCTGGTGCATAGGCCTGGTGCTGCTTTGCAACTTGACAGAGGCAGCAATTAGTCTGAAATGTGCAAAGCCACAAAAGCATCCGGGAGTCTTTTCCCTCTGGCCTAGTGGCTGCATTTATACTCACCAACCACAGGCATGTGCAGGCATTAGAGAAATGGCTTTGGCTTTTTTAATAAAGGTCTTATTTTTGTTGGGACTTGTGACTTGGTTGTACGTGGAACAGGTGTTTCAAGGACCTTTCTGTATTAAGTCTTTATTATATTGGTGCTGATAAGTGTTTGGGTTCATATTAATGACTCAGATTACATCCAGGCCATGTTCCTGTGTTCCTGGGGACTGGGACATATGTATGGAGGATAAGTGTTTCTGAAGGAGTAAGAGCTCTTTTCACTGGATACACTTTTAGGGGAAGGGACAGAAATAAATGCAAGACTCTCAGAGTATGGACTGCAGTGTACTGAAGTGCTAAACAAATAGCTACTCAAATGAGAAGACAACCATTATTAGTTTGAGGTCTTTCCTAATTGTGTGTCAACTTTTACTTTTGAAAATTATTTATCCACAACATAATACCAAAGTAAATAATTTCTTTCAATGTCATGCTGGGTTTGTTTCCAAGATGCCTTTTGAAGGAGCAGTTTTCTGTTGTCAGCAATAACATGTCCCCTGACTTGTCATTGCCCCGGGTTGTTGTTAAGCAATTATTCCTTCTTCTTTAAAAAAATTTGCATGCAGGTTTCTCCTGCCTTTATACATGCGGCTAGCTGTCCATGAAAATCTATCATAATCCCAAGGGTGCAGTATACTTCTTTTGTAACCCAAATGTCCTCTAACACTTCTGGATGTTTTCTTCTGCCTTCCTTTGCCATGCTTTATGAATATACGCTACTCTCTAGGTTTGCTCTCCTTTCTTTAAAGGAAGTAGTTATTTCTTCCTAAGTGTCCTTGAATGGGAATTGATTCTTACTCACCACCCCAGCATATTTTTTTGATATTACTGTCAGTGCTTCATATACACACCCTTACACTCCTCTTCTAGATTTTGCTTTTCATGCATTTTGATGTTCTCTAACAAAATATGCCAGTTTTCATGTATGCTCTTAGCATATTGTCATCCACTCTCCCTTCTGGCTGTTGTCTTCCTGTTCTTCCAGACCAGGGCTATACTTTCTTGATACCTTTTGGCTTTGAACTCAGGCAGATTATAGTTAGACTCAATTAATTTATCCAAGACTCTCTGGATTGCTTTGTTTCAGGGTAACAAGCTCTTTAGCCAAGCCACAGAATCTGTGGGTAATAAAACTCTCATCATTCTCAGCTGCCATTGTCCTGGTCTTATGTCTTTCTTAGTGAAGGTCTTTCTTTTTTGACATTATGGATAATTCTATTTTCTTTCTTTTTTTGTGGATTAATCAGCCCAGTTGCTGTCTGTGGCATTTTTGAAAGTGTAAAGGAAATTTCACCCTCTCTGCAAATTCCACTCAGTTTCTAATTTTGCTCCAGGAAGCTGCCCCTTTCCTACAGTCTCAGAAAACTGAGGCTCACCCTTACTGACATAATTTTTAAACTAGGTGTTAATATTTCCCATATACTTTCTTATTTTGAACATGGCCCAGAGGGATGTTTTCTAAAACACTAACCTGACATTCTACTGATAAAGGGATTAAATGAAAGTATTTGCATAATGTCTTCCAAATAGATGAGCTTTATGATAGATGACACCAAAATATATTGCATAAAATTGTGAGTCGCTTGGAGAGGGAAAAAGTGCAAGCAATTTGTAAAGGGATTAGCAGAGTAAAACAGGCCTATGTCAAACATTGGTATCATGAAATAGTTGGATTTCATGATGACAACTGTTCCACAACACCTTACCAAAGAAAGTTGACCCCCCACCACCTCCTTATTTCACTACAGGAGGATCCTATAATCAAAGAAGACTAGATTCATTATTTTCAGAAAGAAACACCTTCAGAAAAGAAAAAGGAGTATTAGTTGCTATGTTCTTATATCGTAGGATGAATTTGAATTAATATTTTCTCCCTATTTTTGGCTTTACTTCAGGAATACGTAGTTTGGTGGGAGGAGGGATTTAACAAGCTTTAGGCAAGCTTTGCTAAATCCACAGCATAGAGGGTACTGGACGACATGCACCAAAATGCTGATTCCAAGAGGCTTGGAGTCTTATCGCCTCTGCAGGCAAACAGCACAAATGCTTTTACATTAGACTTGCAAAATGTAATGTGCAGTGCAGTACTTTCTGTCTGAACCATTCTGGCAAGTTAGCACAGTGAGGTACTCTAGCCCACTTTGGATCCACTGATTTTTATTTTCTTGTTTTAAGAAAATGCAGGTCGTACACCTGTCCTGGGAATATACTGAACAATTCAGAGAGAATTTGAAATTGTGACATCAGCTAGAATAAATATATGTGTGGATGCCTACTTGATATATAGAACCAACAAGATATATAACCTACATTCAAATCATCCTGTTATTGGCCTAATAAACCGAGACAAGTTATATCTTCTTTTTTTGCCTGTATTTTTGCATATTTAATGTGGTCCCTGTTCTCTAATAGTTGAATGCCTCCTAGTCTTGTTAATGCATATAATTGCAAAACATGGCTCTGAGGCAGGGAAATACTATCTTTTCCAAATGTTGATGGGAAACTGAGATGTAAAAGGTTATGTTCATACCGCCAAGCATGATCAAGTAATATTTGACTCCTGTGACTTTGGATCAAGCTTAAGAGAGCAGATGATATGAATCACCTATCTCTCTGTTGAATAATAATCATGATAATCTCTGCTGTAATAAAAGCAGTGATAAGTTAGGCTGGTTTGAGAAGGGCTCTGCTGAACAGGTGTCTGAGAGACATAAATGTGCTTTTTGAGATGGCATTTTTTTATAGCTCCCACTGAAATCAAAGACAAGGTCTGTTGCAAAAGAAGGGACTTTGCCCTGATTTGCCCACTAGGACTGTTGCAAACAAGGAAGTACTGGTGAGGGTGCAGCTCTATCAAGAGAAAATCCCTGTATTTCCCTGTTTTCCCAAGTGGAAATTCCTAAGTAAGTGCAACTTGCCTATATGACATATAAATAAAGTTTCTCTCCTCTAAAATGTAGAAAATGAGTCTAAGCTATTTTTTCAGATTAAGAGTTCTACATGGATCCAGAGAAAGTATTTTTATTTTGCATTAATTGTGCTTCGATTAGGAATAAAAATGTCCCCATTGTCTCTGCAAGGTCATGTGCAAACACAAATACTGCAGAAAATGCCAAAGCAACTGATTAACTATCATTACTTAGCTAATATTTGCTTCCTTCTTGGAACTGCCTTTTAAACATAAAAGAAAAATTGTTGAGAAACTTATGCTTTGTGGGTGATTTGCAGTCCCAGCCTCTAGAAGGAACAGAGACTCACTGTTATGCTTGGAAAACAGTTTTGGTTTTTTTTTCCTGATTAGATATCAGGCTCCAAACTCTATGCTATGTCTATGCTGACAGCAGAGAGTTGCCTACAAAATTTCACTTGCTAGACAGTGGAGAGAGTGACTGTGGCCATGTGTGCTGCAAAGTTGCCCTCTCTGTAGCCAGCAGGACTTGTGGTACCTTAGCAAGGCCAGTGGGGTTGTAGGTGCCATGGGCAGCTGCCTTCAGGCAGTCTGCATGCTGATAAGGAGTTATTGTATGCATGAGGCATGGAGCATGCTGCTAATCTGGAGTCTTCATATATACAGATACACATGTACTGTCAGCTCGATTTACCTGTGTCTCTATGTTCTGCTTTCCCATGCTGCTTCATCTATTGTGCTAAAAGCATTCACTCCTCTGAATAATGCCTGGGCCTCAGGAAAGGTGGCCTCTTTATATCCTGTTCTCAGCTTGTTCCCTTACAACAGCCTAGTGGTTTCCCTTGAATCCACATGATGAAACACTTGTCCTCTTAGATCTCTTCTGGGCCCTTTGGTGCTAAGCTGCAATCGTTACTTTTCTGTGTGGGTTTGTGTAGGTCTTTTTGGTGTGGGTCTTCCTTTTTGTTTGGAGCATCAGAAAGAACCTAAGGCATGGTTTGAAGCCTACCAGGGTGGCATTTTCATAACAAGCAATGTGATAGGGTTATGTCAGGAGTTTGAGGGCTAGTTAGGACCAGGGAGGGCCAATAAGGAACAAACCCTCATCCAGAGCACCTTTGGGAGTGATCTGTTTTCAGAGTTTCCCTCGGTTTTGTATGGAGGTCAGTCGGTTCACTCAAAAAAACCCAAACCCCAAAAAAACTTTGGGAAGGAAGTGGCAATTCTGCAATATCAGGATAACACAACCTGAGAGAAGAGCTACCCTGGTGGGCAGCATAGGCTTACCGGCTGTCTGCAACATGTATGTGCTGGTTTGCACCTGAACTCCACTCTGAGAGTTTTTCTTATGGTGCAAAGGATATTTCACAGCCTTCAGCTGCACTGACAGAGGCCAATCTGCTTCTCTTGGAGCTCAGGGCTTTAGTCCTGACCATACTTACAGCATCAGTCTCTCCATTCCCTTGACAGCACTGTGATTTACCCAGGAAAGCACACTGTAACCTGAAAGGAAGAAGCCTGGATTCATTTTCTTGCTCTACCAGCATGGCTTTGGTTCTTTTTGCTTACACATTATCACATGCCTTCCAGGTCTTGTCTATCTTACATTGAATTATTATCCATGAAATCCTCCAGTAGAGATGCAGCTTCTGCTGAGAAAAAATGTCTTTGCAAGAAGTTATTATATCCTTACCCTGCAAGATGCTGCTGCCAGCCTTGTGAATATGTCAGGAAGCTTATGCTTATGCAAAGCTGTGGTTAAAAAACATGTTACTCTAATGGGCATGGCTTCTCTCAAGAGTTTTCTAGTATGAATTTGCTCTAAGCTGCAGCTTTTCCATTGCCACCTGGAGCTGACAGTGGTGTGGTGATACTAGGAAGCCTTAAGAGCTCCTCACCAGGGAGATGAGTTTCATATGAGGCAGCACAACCGCTCAGAAGTACTGCTGTTCCTACCCCGACCTCTTTGCCAACAAACTTTGGAAAGGAATAGGGATCTCCTAACCCTTTTCTTCACTTAGCCACAGCTACAGCCTTTTGTTACTGACTCAGTAGAAGAACTAGACCTGACAGAATGAAGAAGGAAAAGGAAAATGATCATGTCTTGGTCTAGATCATGTTTGGTCATGATCATGTTTTGGTCTAGAGACTTCTTGACTTTTAAAAGTGCATAGATATAAGCCATTCCCTTAGTCCTGACTAGAACCTTCCTTTCAAACACCAAGCTCATTTTCCCAGTGATCCAAAGAACTCAGGAGAGAAATTTTAATTTCTTCTGCACAGGAGGCTTGCAGCTGACTCTATCATTGTAGTAGCTTGTTGGAAGTGGAGAATTCCCATGGTGGGTTGGGTGCTGTGGGAACTACAGGCAGCTCACTGCCTCTCAGGTGGTGTGGCTCAGCTGGGGAGTGAGGGGACCACGCTAATTGCATGTGACCTTTTTTCATCTCTCTGGGTCAGTGCTCTAGAGACAGGACAGTGAATCGTTGTGGTCGGGTGGAATGCAGCTCCATGAAAAGAGAGCAGGTGAGTAAGCATAGATGGGTACACAGTGTTAATGTGTAAGCATTAATGGGCACGTAGTGCTAATATATGACACACAAACCTGCTGGGAATGAAATGGGAGGCAGCCTGTGCCCCACCTGCGCTATGTGAGAATCAAGGGAACTGAAAAGCTGTAGAGACCTATGTGTATTTTACTTATTAGCAAAGGTCTGTTGGCCTCTGGGAAAAGGGTTCTGGTGTGTGAGCAGTCTAGCCCGACCTGCTCTTCTCTGTACGTGTAAGAAGTAATAAATACCACAAAGATGTGTATTGTCTGCATAACTTTGAAGAAATCTTCAAAGAATCTTCAAAGAATTTTTATGATTGAGTGACTGTAAGGGGAATGTCTGTTTATCTCTTGCAGCAATTAAGCACCTGATGTTCTATAGAACCAAGATTAAGATCAGATACTGTGCCCCATGGAAAAGGTTTCTTGTTAGAAAACTGGACATGGTTAATTTATGATGGTAACTCACGTGTTCTTTGTACCTTAGTAATTTGGTTATTATATGAGTTTATGACATCACTTACCCAAAACCTGTAAAAATATCATACAAGTTCCTTAATGTTTGGTAGGGGAAATCCCCTGACTGTACTATAAAAGACATGCTTTCTCCCTTTGCTGTCACATTTGCAGGCTGAGAAGATGAAGCATACACTGGTAGCTGTGCTTTTCCTCATGCAGGGCATGAATGCTCTGGCTGAGACGACCGCAGCAGCAGTGGTAAGTTGGGGGGGGTCTCATAAGCTGAGCTTTGCTGCCTTCTTGTCTTCTCATGTAGTTTAGATTTTTGAAAATTCTTTTAAAGTTACTGGAAAATTATTGGACAAATGTTGAGGTCTCTGCATGGAGAAAGTTCAAAGTATTTCTCCATCTTCCCCCCAACTAATGTATAGGGACTGGGTAAAAAATGTAAAAGTGAAGCACAGGTTTAAAGTCAGAGTCAAATTCTGCCTTTGGTTAGATGAGTGCAACTCCCAGTGAGTATCTGAGTGGATATTAAATGCTCTATGTAGCTTCTAATTAATTAGCAAGGGCTCATAGCAGGAAGAGAGCCACATCTTTGATGTGGAAGGAATTGGGAGGTGGGAGCTCTCCCAGTTGCATGATTGCTGTCATACTCTCTGACCAGGCACATGAAACCATATTAGTTGGTTATAGTTGGGTGCTTTCCCTCTTCCCTAAAAAACTGTATCTGGTTGGGCAAGAGAGAAATTCAAAGAAGACTAAATCAATCAGAAAAAACTCCACAATAACCCCCAACCAAAAGCTACATCAAATTCAGGGGTGAAGGAGAAAAATTTGAGAAATACTTTTTAAAAGCAATGTTATATTAGTGAAAGATAGTTTTGGTTTTGTACTGTCCTTTTTTTTTTTTCAAATTTCAAATGGGGCTTCAGTTTTCAGAAAAAGAGTTTGTGAATATCTTAGGAACTTTTTCAAATAAAGCAAAACATTTTCATTTTGTTTAACCAAAAATGACTGCCTTTTTGGTATTTATTAGTTAAAATTTGAGAAAAAAACATTTTGTCTCCTGATAATTCTTTCTAATTTATCTGGTTTATTCACCAACCAGAAAATTCCTGTGTGCCTCTAGTTACATTTTTTTTTAAGTTTGGGAGTGTTGTGGATGCAGGCAGTGAAGCATCTCCTGGGAAGATGCTTTTATCTGCTCAAGGAATGGAAAGTTGCAAAATTCAAGATGGAGGTGTAAATATGTGCTGATAAGCTGAGGGTAGAAAGCTTAATAGGGGAGAAAGTCCTCCTCAGTCTGCTTAGCTTTAAGCTAGTCCTCAGTTTGTGTAATTTGCACAATTTGTGATGCTCTCTGCCCTAACACTGTTAATTGCTACCAGCTGCCCATCATGTTCAGTGCAGTTGTATGAGCACACAAGTGCCTGTTCAAGAGGGTTTATTTGACAAATTGTCCCACAAAGCTTGTTTACATTTTGCCACTTAATAGACCTGCCCTTTGCCGGCCATTTGGATTTCCCCACCATCCCCTGGCTCAGGAGCAGGGTTCCAGCTGGGGTTTGGGAAATGCAGAAAGACACATCAGTGAGTGTCCTGTTGCAGAGGAAGCCCATTTGATGCTCTGTCTGTTACACCATTTGACATTGAGGGTATCTTGCTCCAGTTCCCAGTTCGACACAGGTTTTGGTGAGATCCCATTACGGGTGACAGTGTGCTGCATCATGGCAATGCACCCTGCTCTTCACACTGTGTGAGGCCATGCTAACCCCCAGTATGGTGCCAGGGTGACAGCTGCTGTCCTTGCTGCGGCAGGAAGGCAGGCATTAACCACAGATGGAAGTGTAAGGGAATGTGTACATTCTTATTGCATAAAAGGCTACCAGGTGGATCTGGCTGTATCCTTGGCATCATGGTGTCTTCTCCCAGTGCTCCTTCTCCACGGTGGGATGCCAACACCTCCATGGTACTAGTAGCAGAGTGGGACATGTTTCCCAGCCATCACAGCTCGCAGCCTGACAGCTTGGTGTGAAAGGGGCAGTGAGTCCTCTGCTTAAAGGCTAGGGCATGAGCTGGGTGGTGAGGAGGTGACATTCCTGCTGGGAGGACAATATTGTCTGGATTTGAGGCAGAGGGGCATGGCACTGTCCTTTCAGACTGCCATGCAATCTGCCATGGCTGCCTGTCACATCCTCAGCTCACACCTCCTCGACCGGCTAAGTGTCCCCTGCCTTGCTCTGGTCACACAGAGCCTTTCTTCAAGAAGAGGTGTCTGTGAAGTGACATTGTGCCCAGGGAAACTGTCATCTCAGCAGCAGATCAGAAATTTTACAGTTGCTCAGGGTAGCTCCCATAATAAAATCAAAGTCCTTTGGAGCTGCACGATGGGGGCTAACTGGTGGGGAAGGGATGATGCCATATGCAGGAAATCACACTAAAAAAAAATCTTTCCTTTGCTTTGCAGACCGCTCATCTCAGTACGATGCTTCCATATCTGACTCAGCCTAGGAATACGAATGGCAAATCGCACACTTCCCCAGAGGTATAGCCATTACTATTCTTCAACATAGTCCAGCAAAGACCAAATTTAGGAACTTTTGTCCTTTTCTTTAAATACTACACAGTCACTTAGTGACTTAACTCTGACACAGGTAAGCCAGCAGTTGCGCTGCCTGGAAAAAGCATTTATATGTTGTGTATCCAGTACTTCAGGAAGTAGTGAATCTCCAAAATCATCACTACTGTTACCATGTCATTCAATGCCTTCGGTCAGATCCAAAACTTTGGCATTAACCTTGTAGCTACTGAACTGGACCACAGACATGAAACACATGGGGTCTTGGGGATTTAATGCCGATGTGGCAAACAGTTTGGTGATTACAGTCTCCCTGAAGAGTGCCCACTTGTGGTTGCTGGGAGTGAGAAAATCTTGATTCTCCCTCTTCTACCTAGTCAAAATATTATCAACTATTTGATGATAGAGGGACCTGAATCTTATTTCTGTGCCTTCTGGTACAATGCTTAAATTGACAGTCTGCAGATTTCAGAGTTTGGTTTCTTTCCCTCTTTCTGTCAGTGACTGTTTATTAACATGTTCACTTTGGAGCAGATTCAATGGGTCACACTTAGTATGGTCCTGCAAATTGTTGTCAAAGACATAGTTAATCAAAGCACAGGTTCAGCTTCACAGCAGATCTTTTGTATGTCCAGGCAAGCCCAGAGTGTGGAGGACCTCTTCTGAGACAGAGTTGAGTCTCTGGCTCCAGCAGAGCATTTAGAAAGTTAAATGGAGTCAGGGTTCTCTTTCAGAGTCCAATTAGCAGGACCCAAACTTTATCCATCTCCTTGCCCAGCTGAGGTGGCTTCTGTCCCTGCTGTGACCCTGCTATGTGCTTTCAGTGGATCCGATTCTTGGTTGTAGGATGTGCAAATAGCTGATTTAGAGCTGTGAATGTCACTAGGCTACAGTGACAAATCTCCTGATTTTCAGAAAACTGAGTAACTGCTTGCTCCTACTCCCTCTGTTAATTTGAAGAGATGTGGAAAAGGAACATTTCTCATCGCTTCAAATATGTATATGTAACTGCTTAATTTTGCAGAGTGAAATGTTGCTGTCAAGTCCTTGCTGTAGGCTAGGACAGTTTGCTCTCTTTTAAGCGTTCTTTATAAATTATTAAACTTTAAAACCCATACAACTCCATCAAACGTAGCAGTCTATCTCATGTATTTTTCTACAGGATGACGGAAGATATTTTTTTTACATAGTTGTCATTTGGCTGGTATTATATTTTGATTGAAGGACTTAATGACCCATGGGGCTTTTAACTAAACAATGCTTCTTCGTCTTGTCAACATTGTGATCCCAATGTTTGTGATGTCAATGGAGGAATGGAAGCAGTTCTGTCTGACCAGACTGTTTCCACTCTTTTGGGGAAATGGTTGGCTTCAATATAATCTTCACTTCCTGTGGTGAAGCTCTGCCTTCAACTCAAAGCTCCCTCCTAACTCAGATGTTGAAATATAATGATTCTTTTTCACAGGGAGGTTAAAAGCATGATGAGTTCGAGGTTTTTTGGGAGATATCTGAATACATTTATGAATGCTTTTTTTTAGCACATGAAATAGGTAAGGTAAGTCTAGAAAACTGATTGGTACAGTACAGTCAAGACTGTAGTTTACTGCAGGGTGTATAATGCATACAAAGGTATAGCACACACTATTGCTATACATTGTATACATGTACTCATATTTGTGTTACACACAGAAGGAACAGAACACAACACCTTCCACACAAAAATCAGCATGCTAGTGTGCAACAGTCTCAAAGAAGCTCCCATATATTCACTAAGCCACATTTATTTCTTCTTTTGGTCTCTCCCATCTGTTCCTTTTTTTATTGCTGATCAACTTGCCTGCCATCCCAACCATGCCAATGCACTGAGGACTCAGAGGTGTAGAAATACCTAAATAACTTAGGAACTAATTTTTCATAGTAATTTACATACTGATAACCTTATCTTCAAAAATACTTGGAAACTTTGACAGTGTATGTTCTCAGTGGGATTTTTCAGAAGTGCTTTGGTAACCTACCTGGCAGAGAAATCAATGGAAGTTATGTGCTGGGACATTCTGGAATGCCATGAGATACTTCTCTGCTTCCTTTCATGTTAAATGTCTTCAGCAGTCTGAGTGAAGTTTTAAGGCCCATGGTGCTTGAATAACACAGATAAAATGACTTTCCACGCTTTCTTTCAAAATGAGATGCATGCTGTTTGTTGTGGATGCAGTAAAGAATTTGCCAGAAGTGTGAACTGGGATCATTCCTACTTTCTGCTCTTCTCTTTTTGGGCACACAGATCAAGACAACTTTGCTGCTGGTCACCACTGTGTGTTCTGGGCTGGTTTTTCAGTGAGGACATTAGTTGAAACCACTGTGAAAAAGCAAGGGAAGAAATGCTAAAATGTCAGCTCTCAGGACAGTTTTGTTGTTTGCTCTTTTATTTTTAAGAGGGAAAGAAAAAGAGGAAACACAGGAATAACACTGGGATTTCTGCAAGGCAGGAGAAGAGATTATAAAAAGAAGTGTTTTTAAAGAGCAAGTCTGTAGCTTTAAAATATGCAGCTGCATTGAAGTGTGTGCCAGAATATTTTAAAGTAACATCAAATATCTTTGTTAATAAATTCGTGATAGGTTTATGAATTGGAAAAATTTTGTGTATAAACAAAAAAGAACAGTTCCAAACACACTCAGTATTCAGCCCAGTGTTTATACACTACAGTGAGCCTTGGCTGTAAATTATGGGAAGATCAGGAGGTGCCAGCCCTGACCTTTCTGTCCCTCATGCACATTGCTTGGTGATGATGCTGTGAGCATGCAGAAAACTGAGACAAGGCAATTCATGGGCAAGAGCTTTTCCAGCTATCCACAACGATAGATGGGCAGGCTGTGTTGTGTGGGTGTTATGAGCAATATTTTGCAGCAAAATAAGAATCTTTACCCTAGGCCAAACCTGCATATTTAATTCCTCTCCTTTCAGTGGTGTATAATTAAATGCACATGTCTGTTTGCTCTGGCGGGTTGCAAATCTTCAAATGAAAGATTTTTCTTTTCAAAACATTCCCTGTTACTAGTTCTATTTCAGTGCTTTCCTCTCTAGGGATGTAAATGACTAAATGATTTGTCCAATTTAGATGAACAGAATGGTAGCTGCAAGACCTAACTTGCTACATTATTATTTTCCTGCTGTTGCCTGCTTTTCTAGCTGCTGGAAAAGTTATTTCATTATCTTAGGAACATTGTCCACAAGATTGGGAAAGTAAGGACTATTATATGTCTCCATTTTTCCAATGGTAAAATCTTTAAAGCAATATTTAACTATTTTTAGAGAGATTTGTAAGGATGAGTGATAAAAATTGCTAGATATTTTGAGTTCCTTTGAAGAAAAAGGTGAAGGATGGCTAGTAAAGAAATTGTTGATCTCATGATTGGCACAACTAATATTATTGCCAGACATTACTAGGTGCTGATTCTAGAGAAGAATGTTAACACTTTTTTTCTTACCAATTTGTTTTTGCAGCTCTTTGCCAATGTGTCCGGCTCTGTGAATGATGAGGGAACTTGTCAGTGCTCTGTGTACCTGCCGGATACCACCTTTCCAGTGCAGAAGGCTGAGCAATTGGAAATTATAGCCACAACGCTCTCGGAGAAGTTTGAGGCAGAGCTTTCTAAAGTAAGGTGTTCTTTTGTCTTAAAAATAACTGTTGCATCTTTTCTGAAGAATTGTTGCCTATGAAAAAGTGTAGCAGTCAGCATTTTTCTGTCGTGTGTCTTTCGAACAGTGGAAGGGGGGGCACCGTAAGAACTAGGAGAAAGGTGATTAAATCTCTAATCTTTGACATTGTAACATGTCATATATTTGAATATCCTCAGGTCTCTTTTCTAGGCCTTTTCAACTAGAGACATATGATAGGTTTTGGAAGAATGGTTATGTTTTTCTTCTTTTGGCTCAGTTTTATTAGGCTGTGATTGCTACACCATGCTATAGGAAGCCAAGCCTCCTGCTCTTTCATGTGTTATTATTTGTATCAAGCCAGCCAGATTGTGAGAAGGCAGTGAAGGGAAAGAGGAGAAAGGTCACCACAACCCGGAGTGAAGAAGTAGGTGAATAATTGCCCCTTCACTGCTTCTGCTCTCACCGGGAAAAATAAATAAATTAAAAAAAAAAAAAAATTCTTGTCAACATCTGAAGCTGTGGCAGTGAGACTGCTGAATTATGCATTTCTATTGAAGACAAATACACATTGCTTTGGCTGCTTGTTGTATGAATTGAGATCCATTTTTTGAGGAACCCGGGCAAACCTACAAATGCTGAAGTACACTCGGTGAAGCTGCCTGTGAAGACAGGAATCTGCCTTTGACTTTTTATGGTGGGTAGACATTCATGATTCAGATTGAGTGTCCAGCAGAAAGTGTTTTCTTTGGAAACTAAGCATCTTAAGAAATGAAGTGTCCTTGAATTAATCAGCAGAAAAGGCAAAGCATTAAATTATAAATTCTAATCATAAATATTCATAACCCTTCTCTGGTATAATCAAGAACAGATAAAAAGTTGTGCTTAAAACCCACAACAGGCCGTAGGATCCTGTGGTAAGATCTTTCAGTTCAAATTGTTTTGAAAGAGCTGGAGCTAACAGTGAAACACATTCAGCTGTCAGCAGGCATATGAAGGACAAATTGACATAAATCCTGCTGCCTCGAAGCACAGGCGTTACCTGATCCCCTGGAGCATGGAAGTGCAGCACAGGGTTAATGAGCCATGAAAATCCCTGAGATTTCATTCCCCCATACTGTTCCCACTGCGGTCAGTGCCAGCATTTGAAGGTTACTGTGCTGGGATAAGATGAGGTGTATGATTCCCAGCCAAAAATTGGCATGATTCTTCAACATGACTGTTTACCACCTTTCCCAGTCTCTCGAGCTGGTGTAACCTCTTACTGTTACTTTCCTCAGAATGGTGCATCTTCCCTTTAGGCATCTGCCAGGCAGATATGAGAGCATCCCAAGTGCTGCTTGACCTCTCTGTGTGGACCACCTGAGACCTGCAATGAGTTCAGGCATCTTGCTCATATAAAGACATAGGTTACAACAACAGATATCTAAAATTAGGTGTCCAGATTTGTATCTGAAACTCACCTCTAAATTCAGGGCAAGCTGAGTCCCCATCCTAGACTTTAATGTCTAGGCTGCCAGCTGGTGTCAGCTGCTGTGACTGTTGTCACCCTTCTGTACCCAGCAGTGTATCACAGTGTAGACACTGACCTCCACTAGCAATTCTCGCTGCAGACAATGAAAATTCTTGTCCTAACTCAGGCTTCACTGAATCTCATCCTGTTGAGACCTGTCAGCCAAGCAGTGTTACAATGCATCTAGTTGAAGTGTGACATATACTTTGGTGTGATATGGGCAAAGAGACACTTTAAGTCAGAAATCGAAATGAACAGATTGAATTTTGGTGTAAATTGATGTGTGTAAGATTTCTCAGTTATAATGTTCTATTTTTTTTTGTAGAAAGAAGAGCGTTTTTGAGCATTACCCTATTCATATCTGAACTTAAGTATTCTGAGATCCTGTTGTGCATAAATCTCCATGCTCAAAAACTCTTTACCTTTCCAATTGTAGAAAAAATGCTTCTTATGCAATCTTGTATATTACCTTAGTCATGATAATACTTATGGAGCCCAGGAAATAATAAAATGGAGGAAACCCAAGCTTTCAGTATTGATCATTATTAGAAATGATCCTGACCAAATTCCTATGGAATTGCATTCACATGTAAGCTAGTCTCACCACAAAAGTGGGAATTTCTACTAGAATCTTAGCTTCTTTTTTTGACTCTGAGGATCCATACTTTCGTTGCTGTTCTAAAACACCCTTTGAAGCTCATGGGAACTTTTCCTGGATAAGAGCTGCAGGATTGGACCCTCTTAAGGATGATTTCCATGTGCTAGAAGTCCCAGATAAACAACCTGATTGAATCATTAACCTTTTGCCTGATTGTTGGCTAATTCAAAAAGCAAGGGGGTCCTTTTATAGAATCAGCAGGCAAGGAAGCTTGCAGATAAAGAGATGCTCTCATGTGCCAAGTGAGTACAAACCATAGGCTGAAAATACCAGACTAATTTTTCCTCTGTCACATCAACCTTTGCCAGCATAATTATGATTACAGAAGAAAATTAACCTTTTAAAGCAAAGTGGGAATTGGATGTAGCTCTCAATGGGAAAGGGGAGAGGACACTTCTATAACAGGGGTGGATCAGCACATAATCACAAGGAGAGAAAGTGCCTTTCAGAACACAGCTCACAAGTGCCACAACATCCTCACTTAACAGAAACAGGAGCAAAAAAAGGCCCCTGCTTTTCAAAACAGATTAACCTGCAATGGAATTCTTCTCCATCTCAGAAAGGCAGACTGCCAGCCTTGCTTCTTATGGATCTATAGAGGTCAAGCCTGCTTGAAGCCAGTGTCCTGGGCTGAGTGATATTAGGAAGTTGCTGAATTTGTAATTTCTTTCTTATCTTCCCTTATTCCTCCCACATTTTTTCTACTATGTCTTCATCTTGCACCTTTGTTCCCCTTTCTGTACTCTCCAAATATGTGCTGGAGAAGTGTCTGCTTGCATGCTGCAAACCTGTTTTGATAAATACCAGTTGCAGGTAAATGACACATTAAATGAGCATCTCAGATTTTTCCTGCGCTTTTTATTAAATGAAGGTGACAATGCTTGGAATGAGGAAAAACTGAAACGGAGGATTTTTTCCCTTACATATGCCTCACATGGTTCCATTTTGTTCCCATAAAGGGCTAATCCAGGCCCTATGCTCTCATCATACCCTACCTTAGGCTTTTATGACAAATGCAGCAGCAATCAGTACTAGTTATTGGTCTATATCCCTAAAAATAGGATATGCACAGAATTTCTATGCCAGCCTGTCAAGAGACTATAGCCAGTCCTTAGCAGGTAGATGCAGTAGAAGAGCAGGGATTACAAGCTGCTTAAATCTATCTGCCAATCAACAGAGCAATGTCATGTTCTTTTTTCAACTGATATTTCTAACCCACAGAAACTCCTAAACCAGATCTGAGCAGGTGGGAATCTCCACACTGAGCATTGCAATGCTTAACAGATGTGCTGGATTTATCTGCAAAAGCAGTATAGACCTGTTAGTGCAGCACTGCTGAGAAAATTTTATTTGTCCAATAATTCGCCAGGGGAGCTATTAGCTTAAGCTCTCTGCTATGCTGGTGTGGCTGTGCAGAGCACTGCAGAGTGATGGTGCTAGTTCAGGCTCAGCTGTACTCTGCTGGATGGTGTTGACATGTCCTTAAATGACCTAAATGGTTGACTGAGTGAAAATCCTCTAATATGGGAGGAGAACTTCAGGTCTGCATTCTGCAGTCAGGGCTGAAATAACTATATATACATTATTCCAGCCCTCAGCATTTTGTCCAGGCTCTGAAAACCCTGGAGAAATCTTCAAATGCACAGGTTTCTCACTAATGAACAGCCATCACTAATTCCAACAGCCTGTTTATTTCAGGGGCTTTCAGATTTGGTCTGTATTGCATTATTATTACCAGTATTACTGTGAGAAAAGTTATTAATACCTAGACGGATTTCCAGATGCTTCTGTGATAGCCATAGCCCCACACAGCAGTGCAATTTTGTGCAAAAATGGACATGCTTCATACTTTTCAGGCTGTAATAATATTCTTGGTTTTTTTGTTGTTGTTGAACACACTCTAGACACACAGTTCAAACATTTGCCTTTGAATAACTTTTCCAGATGATTTTTTTGAGGTTCTCTTTCAATACCAAACTGATTTCGGTGATTGGTGAAAGTGTGAGGTCCAGCTACCTCTGACTTTTGAAAAAGGATTGATTCTTCCTGCTATTCCCTACCAGATGACGGTGACAGTCAGGGCAAGTAATCCCAGGTATCGCTGTTGCTAGCCAGTTACAAGGAACTAGGTCTAAGTCTTTTAGGCTGTTATTTTTAGATTCTTAATTGTATAAATTGAATTGTATAACTTTTTGATTCTTAATTCAATAACTTGAAGTTATCCTGGCTTGATCTGGGAGATCTAGAGCATCCAGTGCTGTGAGCCAGGGTGCTTCTGCTACAGCTTGTGGAAACTTGACAGTTTTGAGCAGCTCGAAGTCTGTCTGCACACATTTAGAACAGAAGATCTGTTTCAAACTCAGATTTAAATACATGGAACTGAGCATTCTGATTTTGGTGTATACTATGTATGTACATGAAGGGCTTTTGTAGTGGCTTAAGATTTATAATATAGTTGTGGCACTATTGATAATGATACTTCTGAACAGAGGATCTACTCCTATGCTTCTCCTCCTTAATCCTAAATAATTAATGATCTTAAAGGATTCTCTTCATTAATTTCCATGCCATGAGATCCCATACCTCCTCTCTGGTACACAAGGGATTCAATCAAGATTGAAAGGAATTATTTGATAAATGTGGGTTTTTTTCTGGGTTCCTGTCTCAAGGGCTGCTGCCAGAGCAGGAAAACAGGGAGTCCATAGTCTTCACACCATGGCAGGATTTCAGAGACCATGGAGAAAAAGTACTGACTTTTATATAATGTTAATAAAATGCAAGAATGTTTGAGAAGATGTAGGCTAAGTCTTTCAGCTGAAGAAATAATAGTAATGGAAATTACAGTGCTGTAGATAAAGGCATAAATACCATCTAAGGCTATAAATATGAAGTTACTAGTGCAACAAACTATTTATATTTATTCCTACTTATCTTTTGTGATATAGTGATATATGAAGCATATGGGAGTGAAATTGTGCCCCTTTACCAAAGCATTAAATTTCAAGGAACTAACATTTCTAAGGGAAGTCCCAAATCCATATAATATTCTTAACATTCTACTTCACAATGCTCGTGCTGTGACCTTTACCTCAGCAGATATATGTGTGAAAACATATTTATCTGGACAACTTCAATTCAAAGACTGAAAAGGCTGCTATATAAATTACTCCAACTAATGCCTGCCATATATTTAGCACTTTTATTTAAACCAGATTTGATTTTTAACACTGTGTTTAAATATTTCCTCCCTGCCTGAAGACAAGCATCAAATGAGTTCTGCCAGTGTTTGACACAATTCAAATGTACACAGGGTAAAGTCCTATTTGGATTCAGAGTTAATAGGAAATGAAGTTGAAAAACTTGAGAATTCTTTATTCCATTTTGCAACCTTCTCTGGTTGCTTTTGAGAAATAATACACTGCAAATTTCCTAATAAAATTTTCACCGATGTAAGTTCTTGGCATACTGAGGATAAAATTAGCTCACAGAGACAATATTGGCTATGAATTAAAAAAAATGGAATACTGAGTAAAATTCTGCCTCCAGTTATCCCCAGGCATTCCTGAGGGGATTTTGTGAAACTGCCAACAATAAATGAGGGTTAAATTTCGTATTTTTTATGTATGTGATGAGAATTACATTTATGCAGTTTTGTATGAAGAATATATATGGGAAGTATGTGGAAGCTATGCATAGGGTGCTCAGAAATATAACAAGGATGTCAAAGATGCTTGTCTTATTTGCTAACCTGGACTTGAATATGTATCTCTTTTTTCTTGCTTTCAGGTTAGGGAGTACTCAAAAAGAATTGAACTGTATCAGCAGCAAATCCTCAATCTAACCATCAGAGTGCAGCAAGTGGAGACGGGTGGTGTATCTTACACGGAACTGGACTTCCAGTTACTGAAAGTGGAAATCCGTGACCTAGAGAGATTGGTCACTCAGCTGAAACCCAGCCTTGTGGAAAGCAATGTCATCGTTGAGCAAATATATTTGGAGGTATTGCCAAGGTCTTAATTAGCCACAGAGGGTTCAAATACACAGATAAGTCTATTCTCCCTTTAGTTTTTAGGTTGAGGAAACGCAGTCTGTTTCTGCTGCAGCTAGTGGAATTATTTTAGCATTTCATCAGCATAAATTAAAAGAAAGCTTGACCTTAAATGTATTAACATCTTATTTCTTGATATAGAGCACAGAAAAGTAAAGAAACCCCAAAGCAAATGGAGTCCACTCTGGTTTTGCCAAATATCTGTCTGAAAGTTAAAAGTTTTGCATGGTGTTAAACACACAAGCTGATTAAATTATTATAATAAATATTAATTTACAGACCCCCATGCTTGAAAGCCTGTGTGCTTTAATTTAGATAATTAAAAAATTAGCTGCTTGTTGCTAAGGCAGTGGTCCAATCAATATGAAATCAAGAAGTGGGAAAGACTATCACCTTCCTAGTAGACTGTAAATCACATTTTCAAAATTGTAGTTAATCACTCACCTAGAGAGAATAATTACTTGAGATGGAAAATGAAATCTCATTTGCTCCATTGTCCTCTAGATCATCAAGCAGGCGATTAAAAAAACTATCTTTGCAAATGAAATTTGCACATACTTTTGTAAGGCTGGAATAAATACTTTTGTGTTTAACAGCTAGGACTTGCCTAAGACTTACTGGATATTTTTACACTATGAGTAAAATAACACTATTTTTGCATACTGTTATACAACTTAAAGCATATCCTTGTGGTTACATACTCTGCTGGAAATAGCTGAGGCTATGACTATACAGCCTATTAGAACCTTTTTCTGTAGTGTCTTCTGTGATCAGCCCTGCCTGCAAATATCTGTAAAATAACATTGACATTAAACTTGCTGTCTTTTTTTCCCCTCTAGATCACCAATCTGACTATACTGGTAAATGAACTAGAGTCACTGGACAAAAACAATGTCCTTGCAATTCGCCGTCAAATTGCGTCTCTGCAGCAACGGTTGAAAGAGTGCGAAGAGAACGCAACCAAAACTACACCACCCCCTTATTTCCCACCAGGTAAGCATTTCTGTTGGATAACATGTAATAGATAGTATAATAGACGGTTAGAACTGTAAATGCAGAGACTTCCTTTTGTTAATATTGAATACAATTGTAATGATACTCCTTAGCTCTTGAAAAATTGAGCAGACAGCTCGTAATGTTTCATCAATGGTTCAAAAGAAAAATGAAGGCAGGAATCAAATTCTTATAAACACAGTAGCTGTTTTCAGCTAGAAGTAGTTGCAGTCTTCCTCTTACACATAGTGTGAAAAGTGAACATCTATCCCTCTTCTTTTTTTTTTTTTTTTTCCCCCAGAACAATTACCTGTGGGAAATGATGGTTTTTTTTACTAACTAGCTTTTATTTTTAGTAGTTCCTATGAAAGTGACCTTTGTTCATGGCAATATTGCTCTAACGCTGCTTGGAAAATGTATGAGCAACTGTTGATGTACTGAAGCTGTTGATATGCAAGCTCCAGAAGGGAGCTTAACATGAAGATTGCTTTTGCTTCACAATCAAAAGATGCTTCTAAAGCAAGTGGTCAAGGGACCTGGGGAAAAATTCTGGTCTCGGGAAGATAAGGGGGAGCTTTATTACTGATTTAGCTGGAACTAAGGTGTTGTAGTTTTCTTAACTAGGAAAGGCTATATTCTGGGGCCTGGGTCAGTGGCTCCCAGAGTGCAGTTCATATATTGATGTTAAGGGTTATGGGGTATATGGTAATTAGTTTATAACTGAAAGAACTTCTGTCTTGACAAAAATGTTCAGTTTGAAAAATCACATTGTGAGTAAATTATAGTCTGAGGAGTTTTGAGAGTCAGATATTATATACTGGAGCAAAACATTTAGGAAACACTAGGTTAGATATGCCAGGTCAAGAATCCCAGTTGCTAACAGACAGGAGGATTTCTAAAACCATATGGGTCCCCTGAGTGTTTTATACACAGGGCGTTCCTTTAGCCAGAGTATTGTAAGAGCAAAAGTACTGTGTTGTATAAAATACCCAGGGGAAGATTCTTGCTTTTTCACATAAGCTGGTTAACAATCAGCTAGAGGAGCTCATAATAAAGGAGGAGCTGTGTTCTGCTTTCAATGAGTACAAATTTGCACCTTCCAGCATTTAGCTCTCATCACCTTGAGGTCAGCTAATTCAAACATCTCTTTGGAAAGGTGAGAGGCAGAAATACAAGCTTCCCTTAGGGTGAGCAGTCCCTCCTTAGGGCTTCATGGTGGTGCAAGAAGTTGCTGTGTTTCTCTGACAGAATGCATGAGTAACACCTTGTCTGGGAATAAGACAGGAGAGAAATCTCACAAAAACCTGCACTAAAAAAATCTCAAGGCCTTTCTCTGCTCCTTAAGAGAGGGCTTGAAATGTTTCAATGAAAAAAACTCCACAATGTTTTAGAAGTACTTGTAGGGCATCTCACTGATTTATTGAGGGTGATGATGTGTGGAAAGAAAGAATCTCATTCTCTTCAAGCCTATAGCAAGCTTTTGTTTTGGTGAGAAAGTACTGAGCTCTGGAACAAGAATACTGTGTCTTTCCATGAGTGACGGAGGAGAGGGCTGCTTTTATCTTCTGAGTGATTGGCGTGTCTGTGGGACATAGCAGCTTTCACTGTGTAGGAAAGGGGAAACTACACTTGGAGTGCAGTTCCATGCAGGGATAGGCAAGTCAGGGTGTAGAGCAGGATGGTAGCTCTGGGATGGGTAAATGGAACTGCATGGAATTGTGACTATAATAGACTTATTCAGCGTTGTTTCTCAGGGCACAGTAGGGAGATGGATAGACTTCATCTGGTCCCAAAATGGTATAGCTTTAGCATTGCCTTATTCCTGGCTGGTCAGACAGCTCAGGCGCCTTTGCATATGGCAACACTGCATTGTAGCAGGAAAGAATGAAGGAGGTCAAAACCCTACTTGGTATAACAACTTCCAGGGAGTTATTAGCACTGAAATCAGCTGAGGACAACTGCTGATGTTGTCCGTAAGTTTTTCTGTCCAGAGTTAGGAACCTGGGAGGGGTTGGAGGATGTGTGTGAATGTATTATTACATGGCCTCCTTTGGGGTGAGTGTGGTCTCTGAGGTTGGCACAAAGGACTGGCACAGAAACTGTTGTAGGCTGGCAAGTTTTCTTCATGTTGGGAGATGCTAGCTCTACAGATAACCCAGGTGTTATGTAGGCTCAGATCCCTGCTAATCCACACAGGACTAGAATATTGTGACTTTGTGTGACTGGTGAGGAGCAACTATCATCTGTGCAGAGGCCTTTGTGGAGCAACTACATGTCCTGCAGCTTGCATCTGAAAACTCTTAGAAACAGTAAGATATTTTTGCTTGGGAAGATGGAGTAAGTATGTGAGAGAGCTGCACCTCCTAGCTTCCCATTTTGGAGGTGCTGCATGGATGCTCGCAGATAGGCCTCTGGAGCTTTCTAGCACCCATTTGCGTGTTTGAATACCATTTCCATATGTTTTCTCTGCAGGCTTGAATGCCTTGAATTCCTGCCAAACCTCGTGGCCTTGCCCTGATTTTAGTTCATATTATATTTATAATGTTTGTATTAAACGGACTCTTTGTCCTGTTTTCAGATTGCTTTTTCTTTTCCCCTTCATCCTCTCTCCTGCATATTTTGGGTAGGCAGCATGAACTAGAGAGAGCTTGGCTAATCCCCAAGCTGTCTAAGATCATGAGTCTAAATGCAAGTTTAATTAAAGCTTCTTGCTTCACACTGCTGTAGTATCCAGCTCCTCTGACTCGGCCCCCCAGGGCTTTTGCTGCTGTATTTCTCTGAGTGAGCAGGTCTGCTCTCAAATAACATAGCAGAAAGAAATCACTGGTTTCCATTTGCCTTACTCTCTGACTGGAGAGGTGTGTTTCTGAGTGTCTGCTATGTAGGTAGTCATCCCCATCACTGTCATTGGCTTTCCTACCTGCAATGGTTCATGGCATCTCTCTCCCCACCACTCCAGTGGGAAGAAATATTTATCCATTAGTTTTCCTTTGGGCTGATCTCATGTGGCTGCATTGGGTAGGTATAGAGAGAAAAGACCCCAGGATGGTCCTTTGAGGACTCTGCAGCAGATTCTGTGTTACACCTCACTGAAATTATCTGAGAGAGGAAGCAGGAAGAAGTGAGTCAGATGAAATTCAAAGGCAAAATGGAAAGAAAGGGAAAAAGGAGCAGCATTGTGGTTTTTTACCTGGCTTTTGTGCCCTCAGAAATTAAGCATTTTAAGCTACTGGTGAGTAGGTCTCAGCAGGAGGAATACCTGGAGTAGCCTAATGCTGAAACTCAGGAAATCCTGTTGGAGTTTTATAGTGATTTCACTCTTAGCTTATGTTTTACCTCCTGTGGATCCAAGCTCTCTGTGTTTTTTGAATATTTTGGGTTGTGTTTTGAACTGAATGCATCCATACACAAAGACAGAGACATGCCTAGAGGCACCTGAAAAGAACTGGCTAGTCGTCTTCCCCAGGACTTCCTGAGCTTCCCCTGGAGACACACGCATTTATTCATGGGCATTAGAGGGAGCTGAGTTGAAAGACCTTAGCTGCTTAGTTGATTTAAGGCATGCCAGCCCTCTCTCCACCTCAACCCCTGTTAGATGTTGCCAACATAGGTCTTCTTTTAGGCAGCTGCAAGCCTGTGCCTGTCCCTCATGATACTGGGGGAAGACTGGAATATCTTTGTGGGTCTTCCTGTGTCAGAGGGGCAGTAGGAGCCAGGATGAGCCTTTCCTGTAGAGCTCTGTCTTCAGTATCTCAAGCCTTGGTAAGGTTGGTAACTGCCCCCATATCTGGACACAGTGGTCCATCTGATGGGAGGGGAGGGTGCACATCTGGTGCTTGGGAGCATGTGTGAGAATGTAGCCCCAGCCTGCTTCTGGTGTCTGTGCCCATCGTGGGAGTTCCTTCCAATGTGGGTCCCACCTTGTCTCATGACCTTTGGCTGCACAGGCCGAGGGTGGTCCCTTCTCTTCTGCAAGCAGATGCAGATTGGTGGGAGGAGGCTGCTGGAATGTTTTCTTGTATTGGTGAAGTAAGAAGCTGATGTGCTCTGCCAGTGCTTCAGAGTGAAGTGGGTAAAGTGAGACCCAGCAGCATGTGCCTCATGCTCAGTTCTGCAGCCTGTTAGCCAAACAAGTCAGTCTCCCTTCAGTCCTGACAATTAAGTGTCAGCTCTTTTTCTGATGAATCAGAAGGATTAGTATATAATCGAGCTGAGATACTGGTTCTTTATGTGAGGACAAGAATGTGTGTATGTATCTGTGCTAGTCCTTCCCTGCTCTGTCCCTGCACGAGACAAAGGAATGCAGGAATATCAGGACATCATTTATCTGTGGCCCAAAACAATGGAGAAAGGAGTTAAAAACTTGAAAGTTTGAATAATGCATATGGATTTATTTCAAGTATCTTCTAATATTTACAAAATTACATGACACTTTGTTTCCTTTGTGCATTTTTTTCCCACAAGATCTAGACAGGGAGGCAAGTTTAGATTAAATAAACAACAATGAATTCTTCTGAACCTGTGTGAAAGACATATCACCCCCTACTACCACAGAGGTTTTTGGTAAAAAAAAAAAAAAAAAAAAATTATGAAAGAATTTTCAAGGAAATAAAAATCAAGCACATACTCTACAGAAACCTCAGACAATTTTTGATGTCATTAAAACAGAACACACTTCTAACTTTATTTTAATAATTCATTGTTTCATAAATAAAAACCAAACAAGTGTTCAGCAGAGAGATCTCTTTAAGGGAAGAAATAATAATTTATTATTTCTTTTGTAAAAAAGGTCTCTCTGCTGAACACACGTTTGTTTTTTATTTATGAAACAATGTATAAATTATTAAAGTAAATCTGGAATTGTGTTCTGCTTAATGACATGAAAAATTATTTGAGGTTGCATGTAGATAAGCTTAGCAGTGCTTCCTGACCTGCAAGCTCCAGTGCCACAATTTTTTAAACAAATTAAGAGTTTTAGAGCATTTAATAACCATTTAATTCTGAGATAAGTTTATTGTGATTTAAGCACAGTAATATATTCCATATGTCACTAGCTTTAATGAAGTCCTTATGCTGGAGGTAGCAATACATAATAGAGGAATGCAAAAAAAAACAGTCCGAATTGATTTATGAAGTTGGCAGGCTGCAAGCCATTTTGCACTGGCTGCCTTAGCTTTCTTTCTTTGCATGAGCTGAGGTGTAAGCACCTCCAAATGTTGGTAGCTGTGCCAAGTGCTGAGGCCATGTTACTAGACATGCTACATGCCATTTCCAGAGATACAGCCTGGCCAGCCATACGGCAGTGCCTGCCTTGTGTGCTATATTTAGAAATGAGATTTCTGCTCCAGGGCCTCGTCCTTTGTAAAGCACTTAAGTGCATGCTTAAATGCTCATCTGCTCCAAGCCAGGAATGTAGATTCGAATGGATTCTTGGTGGCACAAAGGAAAGCAGCATTCAACTAGGATCATGCCATGTTTCAGCTGCAAGAAACTCAGGACACAAAAGTGTCTGAGGGAGGAGATGGGAGTGTTTACATTTGCCATCTGATGGAGACTCAGTGATGAAGAGCTGCTCCCATGGGCAATACTGACCCCGAGGAAGTTGCCAACATGGCCTGGGGACATAGGGATTTATGTCATTATTGTGATTTATATTTAATATAAAACTGCTCTCCACCTTCCTCACAGATGTTGAGAGGAGGCTGCAGGTGAATCACATATCCATCAGGTCACAGTCACAAGCATAAGACAGTACAAAACTGTGAGGAGTGAGGGTGTTTTGTAGTAGAAGCAGGAAAATAGTACATTTTGAGAAAGGGGGAGACATGCAGAGCCGGTTCACTGCCCAAATCTACTTTACACATTGGCATTAATGTCAGTGCTTGGACACTACTAACATTCAAGACTCAAGTTTTCTAGTCCCACAGGTAGAGCACTTTTCTGCTGGGCAAAGCAGATCAGAAAAAGATTTCTCTGCTTTTGCAACTGTGCATTTTTTTCACCAATTATCTTGTTTCCCAGTCTTTTTCCAAGTAGACTACTTCAGATTGGTCTGCCTCTAATTTTCCTTCTTTCTGTGATAGACTGCAAAGCGTTTGAGAACAAAATGTCTCCTGGACCTTTTCTGTCTGTGGTTTCAGGGGTTTCCAATTCATCTCCATAAGAATTGTCTGGCTGTGCTTAGGGATGGTCAACCTTGACACAGAAGATAAAACCTTTCTCTGTTATTCCTCTTTCTTCTTTGTGCTAAGAAAGAGGTTATTTGCATGCCAGACATCCCTTTATATGACTGAGTTTATGAGCCATTCTTGTCATAGAAGCTGCAAGAAATTGTGACATGGTTCCCACTCAAAGTATTAGAACCTCAAAAGATAGTCTTGGCATTCATCAGCACCATAGCTGTCAGTGCACATAGTTCCTGTTTTGAGGGAGGTGTTATTAACACCAAAATTTGTGGCCATTAATTTATTCACTAATTGATGTTTGAGACTTGGGTCTATTCATATTATACTCCATCTTCAATAAGAAAGACTTTCTAGTGGCTAGATAGTCTAGTTCACAACCCTGGTGAAGTGGGAAACACTGATGTACCACTAAGCTGGTGTCAGCCACTTGATATCTCTGTCTCCTTTACCTCAGGTGAAGATAACCTTACTGAGAAAAATCTGGGACACTTTTGTGGCAGTAATACAAAAAGCTAATGTTAACACTTGGAAAAGTGCATGCTGGTTTTTGTCAGTGGCAGCTTCACACTCATCAGAAGCCCAGGGACTTTTCTGAGTGGAGTTTTTTTCTACCAGTGACTTACACTATTGAGAATTTATCAGGAAACGGGAATGTCACTAATTCATCATGAGTAAAAGGAAACTGTTTCATGCATTTAAATTATTTTTTCTGTGATCCTGAAAATGGTTTTGCAGTTGATATGTGTAAAACAGAGCTTTTGTGATTCAGATTGAAGTCATATTTTCTTTAGAGTTGCCCCACATGAAAAGTCAGAATAATATCAGTCTACATTTCCTGGGCTATGATTGTTACTGTCTGCAGATTTCTTTGAGGGCCTGAGGTGGAAGGCACCATGTGGCTGTGACACACAGTTGTAAAGCTGTGATTCTGACAGCAGAATGCTAATCTGAAATGTGACTCTGGAATTACTGCTGCTGGTGTTCCTTTCTTTCCCTCCACAGTGAAATACACAAAAATCAGATGCTCCTCATTCTTTTTTCCCCCCATCTCCCATGCTTTCCGTTCCACTGAGGTAGAAAATAACCTAAAATGCTTCTGAAATTGTATTTTCCAAGGGATTTCCTAATGCATCAGGCTGGCCTGCCTCAAATGGGTAGAAACAGAAATCTGTCCCTTGTATGGGGCAGCACAGTGAGCACTTACTTTCTGTGAATTAATCCCTCACCTCCCCTTTCAAATAAGTGTAACAATATGTACTCTATTTTTTTTTTTTTTTTTTTTTTTATTTTGGAGTCAACTTGGAACACTGGGTGCCATCCAGTTGCTGACCTTGGTCCAAAATGAGCCTTTTACACATGAAGCTGCGTTTTTATGTCTGTGCTTGGTCACAAAACCATTCCCTACTAAGCACAGTCTAGAGGCTACGGTCTGCAAAACCTCTCTCCTAGTAATGACATTTGGAAAATCTGTTTGTTTTGGTTTTTTTCTCTTTACTTACAGGTACCTGCGTTCACCGTGGACCAATGAATGTTAGCCAGCCTTATGTTGCCAAGCTGAACTGGAGAGGATTTTCCTACAAATACGGTTCCTGGGGTAGGGATTACTATCCATCTAACCCAGAGAAGGAAGTCTACTGGGTTGCACCACTGAACACCGATGGGAGATACTTAGAATACTTCAGAATTTATAGTTCTTTTGATGATTTGCTCCTGTTTAAATACACGTATGAAAGGAGAATAACATATGGGGAAGGAAGTGGTGCAGCCCTTTATAAGAACTACTTGTACTATCATGCTTATGGTTCGAGAAATATGGTGAAACTTGATATAAAAACAAACAAGGAGGTTTTGAGGAAGGAGCTTCCAGGTGCTGCTATTGGTAACCGCTTCTCTTATGCAGGCGTAGCATGGCAGGACATAGATTTTGCCGTGGATGAAAGTGGGTTATGGGTAATATATTCAACTGAAAATAACGTGGGCAACATTGTGATTAGCAAGCTCAATGAGACCACACTTGATGTGCTAAATACTTGGCAGACGAGACAGTACAAGCCATCTGTTTCCAATGCTTTCATGTTATGTGGTGTTCTTTATGCCACAAGGCCATTGAACACGAAGAAAGAGGAAATCTTCTACATGTATGACACAAGTACTGGCCAAGAAGGCAGAATTAGTATCATTATGGATAAAAAGTTAGATACAATCCAGAGTATTGATTATAGCCCCACAGATCAGAAACTGTATGTTTACAGTGATAGTTACCTTGTAAGATACGATGTGACTTTTCAGCCTTAGTACCTCAGCGCCATATGAATATGATAAAACTGGCAGCAGCCAGTATGAGGGATCCAATGGACCTTTAGACAGTGCTACTGCCAGTTCAGAGTTCATCTGGTCTTATGTAGTGTACGTGGGGGTGTCATACAGGTACTTACAGCCTTTAAAGGGATTGCCCACTCTGACCACTAATATTGCTGGCCACAGTTGGCACTAAGGGTTTTTTTTAGGTTTTGCTTGGTGTTTATTGGTGCTTGGTGCTTTACAATTGTCCTGTCTCTGGGGGTAGATTCACTGCATAGATCTAGTGCTTTTTGTTTGCAGAAATAGCTGGGCACAGACTATCTGGTGACTGAGTAGCTAATTACTCTCTGATTTGCATTTGTCAGAGTAACACAGGCAAGGCACTCAGAAACAGAATGAATTTCCACTGATCTTCATCAGAGTGAAATGAGGCCTCTGAGAAATTAATTCAAGGATTAAAATAGATTAGGAAGTAGACTTGGTTGGAAGACAGCAATCCATTTGTTGTTGGGAGCAGTAGTATCTGACTCAAGACTTCAGGAGGGAGGGTAAAAATTCACTTTGCTGTGCAAGTCCTACCACAGGAAGGGAAGGGATTGTGGAAGGGACAGGACTTACTGCCCTCGTTGGCAGTGATGCAGTGGGACAGAGGTGCCTGGCCCCCACCTATAGATGCCTCCAAGCAGTTCAACACTCTCCCAAGCTGCCACACTACTGCGCTGCCTTATTGGAGTGCTTGTGGAGGCAAAACTGGCAGTATAGTTTTCATCAATTTTCCCCTCTGTCCCACTCTGCTTCCCTAATTAATTCTGTGTGTCTAAACCTGGCCCTATGAATGGTCTTACTACAGTCTAGATATATACTCCATTTTCCAGCCAGTGTAGTAGAAAGAACACTGTTTTCCTTTTCTTTATGCTATTCTAAGTCTATGCAAAATCCTTCCATTGACTTTATTGGCCACGAGTGGCTCTTGGTGTATATAATACATTGCCATAGAACAACAAACATGTCATTTGATGTGCCTCTTTTCAACATTTTTTGTCATTCTGTAATTAGATTCCTGAGAGTCTTGTTAATCTAGGCTCCAATTTGTTCCCTGGGTAATTCTGTTTTACAGCAAGGTAAGAGGTCTTGTGGAAAACATGAGTCTGGTCAAACTAATTGAATATATGATACGGTTTTTATTTTTTTTTATGGGTATTGTGTGATTGTTTCTGAATATGTGCACTGTAACAATGTCTTATTTTCATCATGTCAGAAAGCAAGCTACACTGAAATTCAGAGCTCTGAAATGACAAAGAAAGCAGTTCATGTGGTTCATTTTCTTCTGTTACATATACAACAATGTCTATGTCCTCTGATAATCAAACTCAACATGTATGCAAATGATTGCTTTTGTTTTAATAAAAAACTGTTTCAAAGAATTTCAGCTGTTCTGTAGATCCATTTAAAGCTGTTTGTAACAAATAGGTAACTTCTGGGATGCAATGGGAACCCTGGACACCAAACATTTGAACCAGGATCACTGCATTCACTTGGGCTCTGTGTGCTTAAGCAGGAGCAAGGCAAAGGTGCGAATCTGTATGTCAACAAATATGGAAGGGGAACTATTTCCCTGCATGGAAATATGTTAGCTGGTTAGGGCAACACTTCTTCACCAAGCTGAGATGTTACACAAGATTTTGGAGGCAGATGAACTGATAACATGTTTTGAATCCAGGTGCTGCCACTTATCAGGTATCAGCATCTGTTTCTTGGAAACCTGTGAAATGAATTTGAAAACCATGGAAGTGTTGGTGCAGTAATCAGATCAGGCAGTACAGGCAGGGCTGCTGTGTGAAGAATATGCAACAGACCAAATAAGGAATTGGCTGAGAAAGGAAGAAGAAAATACTGCAAGAAGTATTTTCACCCTCTTCATCTGTGTGTGTGTCAAGGAAGGTGAATAGCTCCCCACTTATTATCAAGAAATGCCATCAGCATGGGCCTTGAGGCTCCTCAGCTCATCACCTTTTAGGGAGGGTGTTGATGTTAGCATGCAAGTAATAGATTCTGGTGAATTGATTGTGTTTCTCAAGTCCTTCCTTCAATGTATTAAATGTTTCAATGCCTTTCAGCAGAAGAATTGTAGATTTAGGTTAGGTACTAGGAAGAAATTCTTTATGTGAGGGTGGTGAGATGCTGGAACAGATTGCCTAGAGAGACTGTGGATACCCCATCCCTGGAAATGTTCAAGGCCAGGTTGGATAGGGCTTTTGAGCAACCTGGTCTAGTGGAAGGTGTCCTTGCCCATGACTGAGGGGTTGGAATTAGAAAATCTTTAAGGTCCCTTCCAACCCAAACCATTCTATAATTCTATTGTTCTGTGATTCCTGGGCACAGCTTTCTCCCCTTTCGAAACCACATTTGACCTGGACTGGAGGTTTCTATGGTGAGCTGGAGGTGGGAATGCTCTGACTGCCCACCATGTTCAATTGCAGTGTGGCCCAGACCCTGTGTGGCATGGCCCCAGGCTCCAATTGTTACCACCGAGGGAGGAAGATCGTGACATCGCTTCAGGATGCCACTCAGTGTCACTGCAGAGTAGATAAAGCACAACCAGGTTGGCCCGTGGTAGTTCAGTACCAGAAGGAAAGCAGAAACATCCCTGCACTTTCAAAACTTTAAAATATCTTGTGTAGAGGGGCTGGGTTGGGATGTTTCAGTGCTGGCAAGGCTGAGATAGTTTTGATTTTTGTCCTGTACTAATATTTCTCAGGTGGCAGGTGGGAGTGTACAGTGGGGGTTCCCCATGGGTCTGTCAGGGCAGCCGGGCAACCAGGGACCATCCCACTGCCCCTGCAAGGATCAAGGCAGCCAGGGGGGCACCAGGGCAGCCCCAGGCACTGGGCACCACGCAGGGGACCGTCCAAGGCTGGGCAGGGCAGGGCTGTGGGGAGCTGGATGTGGCATCACTGGTTGGGGGCTGATGGTCCTGGGGGCTGACATAGGGTCCTGGGCAGGATGGGGGGAGCCACAGCAGGTAGGCATGGTGGGAAGTGAGGTACATAAGTGCCCCTGGGGCACCCGCAGTGCTTCTGTTAATAAGAGGCTTTGCAGAGTGGTAAAAAGATGACTGTTCTTTTAAAAGCAGAAAAAATAAAAGCACAAAATGACTTTATTTCAGCACTTAGCCTATTGACTTGGCATTTCCCCATGGAGGTTTTGGGGTCTATAAACAATATTGAACATAAATAATTCCTGCCACAGAGGTAGGTGGAGAGGACATCTGTCTGTGTGGCGACACAGGGAACTGCAGTACAGGGACTTTGAGGCAATTTCGCTGATGAGTGGTTTTCACACTACCTATCTCAAAACACTTAAGGTAGGAGACTCAGCTCTGATCCATTGATGGCATGTAGGAATAGGGGGATCTTCCGCAAAGGAGCACTTCAAGAAGTGGGAGTAATACATCTTTTCACTTCTTCTCTTAGACTTGTCCTTTCAGGCCTTGGCTGAAGGTGGTTCAGTAGAGCTGGCTGTTAAAATTAAAGCGTGCTCTTGAGCTGGCCATGGCACACAGCCTCGGGCAGGCCTCACTTGCTGTCCCTGTTTCCCCCTCTCCTGTTGCCAGTGCTACTTCTGCTTTGTTTGGGGAGTGTTCCCTCCTTCCCTTCTTCCTTGGATGTAAAGAAGACCCTACCCCATACTTCCCAGCATGGACTCTTACTGGTTTGGTGGATCTACACTGTTTCCTGAGAAGGCTTTTTGCCTGCATAAGTTGCAGTCTGACCTTTTTCACTCAGACATTCCCATGCTTACTGACCTTGTTCTGCCTGGTCTATTTAAAGTGCAGCGACATCCTCTTTTGCCTTTTGCAGTCCTCCTTGATCTCACTATTTCTTTAATCGGTTAGCTATAAACTCTCTATTCTTTGATCCAGGACTTTCACATCCTTTCCTCTCAGCAACCAAGTTACCTGAGCCTCCTTGCTTTGCTGCCTAAACAATGCACCAATGCCAACCTTCTTCATCCTCCTGCTCCCTTGTTACATGCCCTTTTGTTTCTCCCACACTTTTCTCTGCGATGCCTTTGCCAGGACTCCTTCAAATTTCTCATTAATTTCTCTGTGAAGCTCCTGATAAATCGCTGACTGGCTACAGTTAACTTGTTGCTTTCAGTAGGAGACTGGTATTTATATGCATTGTGTATTCAATTAGCTGGCACATGAGCGCATAAAGCTGGCGCACATAAACTCTCTTATTATTCATTCCCGTATGTCACTCCCTCACTTTCTGTTACATTTACTTGTTATATCTTGTCTTAAACAGAGACTACATGTTCCTTAAGAAAAATACCTGTCTTTGAGTTTGGGGTAGTACAGCATCCAGCATAATGGGTTGCTACCTTCCTCCTCTTTCCTGGATACTTCTGAGAAACAAACAATAAGGAACAACAAGAGCTGGCCAGGGATTATTGCATGCATCTGTGTTTTTGTGTGAATATTCGTGCATGCTGCGATGTGTGCTGCATATAAATTGGCTTTGAAAAGTAGGCAAACAATATGCTTCCAGACAGCAGTGTAAACATTCTGTTGGAAACTGTTTCAATAGCTATACCCGCATGATGTAGCTACAATGCATCCCTAAATTTGTACCATGTGGGGTAGAATCACTTTTTCTCCTGTAAATATTTGATTTCTTTCTCTTCTTTCTTCGCGTTTTTGTCACTGCACAACAGTTGCTCCCTGAAAGCCACAGACCAATGGCACAAATGCGAGCCATGTGCAGAGTCTGCAGCCACAACCTGTTTCATACTGCCAAACAACCTGTCATTTTGCAGGACTGGGAGTTCTCCTAATAGGACAAAATACTTGCTTTGTTGGTGAGTTGGATTTGGAGAGGTGAGAATTAAGGACTTGCAACATGACAGTTTGTAAGAGTGAGCCCGTGTGAGGGTGAATGTGTGTGCTTCCCCTCTGCTTCCCAGGCTGCTGCCAGTTTGCAAGCTGTCAGCCATGTACGGGAAAGCAAATGGAGTGACGGAGGATGAATGGGCAGCCCTTCTTTCAGGCCTTCCGGGAATGGCTCCTGCCACTGGCCTACATTCTCCAGTATGTTTGGCCAGGTTGGCCCTGCCTGTCCTTGTAATACATGTGAAGGCAAATCTGGCTTTGAAGCATTGCTCTTCCTCAGCCGTGAGGCTGGAAATCAGTGGCCCCATCCCCAACTCAGCAGATCCTATACTTCCTTAACTTCTGCCTGCTAAGTGTGATTCTTATGGAGTAACTGGACACAGCCCTATCCCACACACGTCTCTCTGTCTTGGGTCCATGTGTTATGCTGGAGGGAGAAGGTGTTGGACAACAGTGCTATAGAGCTAAGTGCATCTGCTGAAGATGGGAAGTGTCACTGGAAGAAGATACCTGCTTTTGGAAGAAGTGTACTGCTTTTGGCTAGAGCTGTGCAAAAGAGGGCAGAATCCTAGACCCAGGTCCCAGGAGGTCTCCTTGTCCACCCCTCTGCTTGAAGGTAGGATCATGTATGTCTGAGCTGCCTTTGACAGCTGTTTGTGTAATCTGTTCTTTAAAATTTCTAATGATGGAGATTTGACAGTCTCCCTAGTAGCCTCTTTTGGCACTTAACTACTCTCACAAGTAGGAAATTTTTCATAAACCTTCTCTGCTGAAAATTAAGTGGATTTAAGGAGATAAGCATGACTATGTTGCTGATACCAAAGGCTCAGCTGCCCCAGCATCTCTATATAGCAGTGGCCAATAACAGAAGCTTCACAGGCGTGCATAGCAACAGGACAAGGATGCAGTGATAATCCTGCCACTGGGCTTCTGTAGCCTGAAGTTTGGGAATTTTTTGTTGGTCTGTCTGCAAGAGGTTCAAAGCACAATTCTCTTAACTCTCTTCTGTGTAAGAACCATTTGTGTTGTGGATAATGCTTTTCATATAGCTACAATGTCATCTCCTTTCTTGATAAAGAAAGTCCGGATTCCTGCCCCTTCCACCATGGTTAAGTTTTCTAAACCTCATAAAATGTGTGCTGATTCTCATTTGTAGTTGACCTACAACTCCTTTAATCTTCTTTTAGGAGAATGGACCAATTAGCTGTTAATTTCATAGTTTATAACACTTTGAACTGGAACCATCTTTTCTATTGTTGATGAATTTTGGCCCAATCTGGTTTGAAAGGAAAGTACTGAGGAGCCATAAAGAGAAAAAACCCTAAGAAGATAGGGCTAATACCCTAGCCCAAGAAATATCCTGAGAGTCCCACAGCCTGTCTCCTGCGCTGGATGCTCATGAATGGTGTGCGTAAGATACACAGAGGCTACCCTGTAGAGGAACCAGGCTAGTGCTTCTTCCTCAGAGAAGTGCAGAAGAATTGGGCAGTCATTATCCCATAGGACCCAGGGTTACTGCATTCCTGCTTGCATGGTAATACAGTTTTCAGAGGGGGAATGAAGGATTTTCCCCCAAACACTAGCCCCTGTATTATTCCCTGCTGTGTAATGAGAGTTGAAGGATATGTGGATTTGTATGGGGTTTGGCTCTGACTCCTGCTGTTGCAGTGCCAACTTACTAGGAGATTTCATTCCTTGGCATTTCCTTCTGGCTGGCTCAGTGTGATTATTGGTTGTTCTGCATCCTCCTCTGAGAAGCTCAGGACTCTCACAGTATTACGTGGGGAGCTGCAGACATGTCTGTGCCCTGCCGTGCCAGTCCTTACAGTGACACTTGAGTCACTCAGCTGTGATGATGCAAAGTTGCCAGTGCTTCTTGGACCAAGGACAGAATCCTCTTTGCTTTCATTTGGCGGTATAGACAGATTCTTGAAGCTGAAAAACAGGATAGCTGTTTTAGCAGATGCTAACATGAACACTTGGCTAGCAGGCTATGCAAATGTGACTAGCTGGCTTCCAGAGTGCAAGCACTGTGCCTCAGAAATGACCCAGCTTGTTTAGGAATTCCTGATGAGCCCCTCAGTGCAGTGTGACATGGGTACATCGACAGGTGACTTCCTCAGTGCCGGACACTCTGCAACTGAAAGTGGGAATAAATTTTGTGCCTTTACCTAGTGAACTGTAGTTTGGTTAACCTACTAGGTTCTTGGCTCATTTTACATGCATCTGTGTGACTCAATTTATTAGCTCCTGACCTGTAATCAGGAAGGGCCAAAGAATACCCCGGAAAGACTGGTGTGATGGAAGATTGCAGCCATTGCCCATGTAATGGAAGATCAAGGTTGGAAAGATTGACGAAAAGAGCTCATGTTCTTGATGTTTATGTGGGAAGCACATACACCTGCTGCTCAAATCATTACCATCTGTATTATGAACAGACCCCAGAGCATTAACCTGTTCTACTGGTTGCCTATGCTGGAAATACTGTTTTATGTTAGCAGAGCTGAGGTACAAATCCTACTTATGCATAATGCAGGACATTTTATACATTTGACAGGAATGCAATTTGAAACATTTTGAATGGAAACATTCTCTGCTGAATTGTTTTGTTGTGATGAAAAATACCCCCAAGAAACAGTGACATTAAAGATACCGAGTCTTTGGAACTCAAGAAAGTTTGGAGTGATAAAACGCACCTTGATTTAAGATTTTCTGCATTTTGGTCTATTTTAAAGATTAGGAAAAAGGACAAGATTAGTTTGGCTTTTAAAATGGGAATAATAATGGTTAGCTCTTCATAATGTGGTTTTTCTCTGTGGGCCACCCACTCTTTCACTAGCAGTAATTTAACTTGGAAACCTCTGTGTGAGGAAGGGAAGATATAATAATAATCCTCATATTCATGCAAAATTCCATGCCTTGAAAATTGGGAAAGAAGGAAAATTCAGCTGGAAGTTGTGAAAGATCTCTTTATCTGCAAAACATTCCTTTTGCAGCTTCTCTTCCTTTGAAGAATCTGCAGCTTTCCAGAATGGGGGACAGTCAGGTTTCCATAGGACAAAAGAAGTGTTTGCACCTGGGCTTTTGTCTGCAGATTACTGAGACTTTTTTCCCTTTCGACCAATATGACTCTGTTAAAAACTTGGGGGGTGCAGTCTGTGCAGCTTCACTCTATGCCCTGCCACGCAGGACAGGATCCAGGATGGGGAACGGTACTGTTTCAGGCATCACCAGATCCTGCAGGGATTTCTTAGTGCAAGTCTTCGGCAACCAGATTATGTTTTGGAAGTGATTCTTTGATGTCTTCTTATTGAGGGCCTGGGGGCTTTAACTGTGTGTCTGTTCTCTGTTGGAGATGGGAAGTATTTTCTCTTCCGCAGCTCAGAGTAATTCCAGCTTTTCCCTTTGTATCAGCTGTAAGAGAAGTGGCCCAAAGAGATTCAGATGTGCATCTGTAGCAGAGAAAAAGGCTCAAGGAGGTTGGCAATTATTTTTCTTATTCTGATCCCTGGAGTGACATCTGGAATCTAGGGTGATGGTCATGGCATAAGTGCCTTAAGACAAAAGAATGATCTGTTGATTTTTACTTTTATCCAGTTAATTCTTCAAGTTTCTATATGGAGAAATATGAGCAAGGAAGGTCTTTCTGTTGCAAAGCAACCTACCTAAAAGCATTTGAATATATTTAGATTCATAAATAAGTGGCTTTTTAAGTGCACTTATTCCTCCTGGGAATGGAGGTGGATTCATAAGCAGATCACAGAAATCCATTTTTGCAACCCTCAGGAAAAAATCGGCACTACGCTTATTGCAAGAATAATTGGGCTGAGTCCAAGTGACACAGACTGACATACTGGTGAGAGAGTCCCACCCTTTCCTAACTAATTCTTGAAAAAATCTGCTCGGAGAGCAGAGACAGTGAGTGAGGAAATACTGTGCAGATGTTCAGCAGTGCAGCATGATTCTTCATCTTTGGATATTTACGAGTAGGGATCTTCTGTTAGTGCATAGCTTCAGCTTCCAGCATTGGGATATCATATGGATCATATGGCTATACCTNGTTTTTTCACTGCCAGCCTATTGTGGGGTTTGGGGTGAGTGTCCTAAGTGCTATGTCCAAGGCAGTCTAAAGATGATATTTACAGGATAAAAATGAAAGTGTTAGATACAGGTTTGTTATCAAAGTGGAAAAAAGGAGTTTGAATGATCTGGCTTTGAAAACCTTTTGGGGGTGAACACATAACAAGGACAGACCTCAAGGTTTCTGGACTTTCAGTTTTCAAGAGAAATAATGCTCAACCAAAGTTTCCTGGCAGTTCAGTACTTTATTAAGTAAGTGTTTACACAATTTACCTGTAAATATTTTTTGTTTATAGCTTGTTCACAACATTCACAATGTAGTTTTGGCCAAGCATTATTTTGTAGCCATAAATCACACAAGTTTATTTCATACAGTGAAAAATACTGTTTGGTAGTTGAGCAATGCACTAAACAAGGATGTAGCAGTAGTGCCTGTGGAACATTCCCAGGAGTTAATCCTTCAGGTATCTTAGTAAGGAATTATCAGCAGATTGCAGCAGGGTGAAAAGCATCCTGCATCAATCCACATTGTAAAATTCCTTCTACTTTGGGGAACAAATTACAAGATAGGTGTTACCATAGGTACTAGCAGCTGTATTGACTCATTTGAATTGAAGGTCTCAGTTTTACTGTATTGATGGTCTCAGCTTTACTGCTGAAATAGGGCACTCTAAAGAGCCCTGCTTAGTTTTAGACACTTCAGACATGATCAGCAGAAAAGTAGTTAATGTGCTGAGAGCTGGAAAAGAGATTATGGTTAAATGGAGCAAAAATTGCCATTTTTGTACCTGACTCTTCACAATCCTGCCTTCGTTTGCAGCTGTATTGTGTCATCAAACCATGAGCAATCCATGGGGTTTCAGCTGCATGACTCCCATTAATTTTAATCAGAGTCAGGAGAATAAACTGCTGAGCAAAGCACTCTGAAAATGTACCCCTCCATTCTTAACAATTATATTACTCTGCTTTGTGTGATGGGCAATCTTTTGGACGCAGAGCCTGAATGCTGCATCATTTCAATACCTGCTCTTTGTGCATAATGAAATCAGCACTGTTTGCAACCTGCTCCCTACTACAGTCAACAACTGATTTCATTACACAAATGACCAAATGATTGACTTCAGCATTTCTCTCCATGAAACGGATACAAACCTCTCAGGGATCTATCATTCATGTTTTACAGGATGGAAAGACTGTTTAGGAATATTTGGTGATGTCATCCTTTAATTAAAATTGTTGCCAGGATACTATCAAGGATAGTACAGAAGATACTTACAGAGGATAACTGTGACTGTGGCAGTTGTAGTGTTAAAGAGATGAACAAATAACAGCAGTCCGGACCAGTGCCATGTGTTTAAAGCTGGAGCAGAAGTCCAGGTGCAAGCTGATATATCCCCACTGCCATATTTTCATGAACTATAGCAGGCATGCACACTTTGGAATGGTCCATGCAAACAGCCCTGCAGCAGTCAGAGTCTGTGAGATGCCGAGAATCCTCATCCCTCATTAGTGTCACTGACTGAGAGATACTCAGTGCTGCTCAGAACCACAGATAGGCAGCGAGCACGTAGAGCTGGCATCTAGCCCTCTCACTGTACATGTGCTTCCTGGCTTTTATGCCCAGGCTCAATTGTTCTGAGTAAAATAACTGCCCTCCTTTACAAATCTGCATTCTAAATAATTTCTTCAGCATTCAAACATGCCCCAACGTTTTACATAACCCTCAAAGTGCAGATAAAACCACAGAAATTTCCTGTGGGAACTTTAAAAAAACAATAACCAAAAACTCCTCTGAAGGACAGATAAAAATGTGGTGAAAGTTTCATTAGCAACGAATTCTAGCCCTTTTAGTTGCACTAGTACCCATATTTTTTTGTTCAGTGGGACAGTTTTTGCACAGATGTCAAGTTTTGCTACTTGAGGAATGTGAAAATGAAAACAGAGTTTTCAATGCATTCGGATCAGTAGGCATAATCAGGTCTTAAGACTACCCTTCCTTATCCAGATAAACAGTAATTCTTTACAATGGTTTCTGAAGTGTACCATGTTTCCATTTACTCAGACACGCAGTGCTTATAGTGGGAACCATTGAAAAGCGTTGTCCTGCATTATCTGAGGGATTTTGAAGGAAATGAAGCAAATCTGCTTTACAATACATTGTTCCTGCAAGGAAGGATCTCACAGAATCTAATCTTTTTTTCATTCATTTTTTAGTGTAGCCTGCACAAGAGGCAGGCTCTTCAGCATAATTTGTATGATAATAGCATTGTTTTGCCCCAAATATGGTGCACATCTCAAGGACCTCCATAGTTACATCACAGGGATTGTTCAGTCCAGACAAGGGGAAGGCAATTGAGGAGGGAACAAGTCTATACACAGCAGAATGAATTTCAACTATTACCATTAAATTGTTACGTTAGCTTTCTCATCTGCCACCAAACAGCCTTTTCAGCAAGAGGGATATTTGGCTTCCCATGGAATTTCTGCCAGACCAGTGTACACTGAACTTTTCCAAGAGACTCAGTCTTCTGAATGTCACCTGTCTGCCTAATCCTGGACTGCAATAGAGCTTTAGTCAATAAATACTTAGCCTCAAAACAGAGTTCCTTTTTAGTGTGCATGGGTAATTAAGGACAAACTTCTGGGAATTTTGAGGTGAAGTGGGAAGTCACTTAGACCTTAATGTAGTTTAGGGCTAGAGCTGTCTGAGGTGCTGTGCCTGGTCCCCACAGCAATTCCTGAGGGGTCTGTGCTTCCCGTCTCACAGCCATGATACCCCAGGGCATGTTGCAAGGTCCTAAATACCTACGTGAGAGCAAGCACAAACCAATTTATTGATGGTTTTAATCATCTATAGGGCTAGGAGGGCTTTGGAGAATGGATTGGTGTTTGAGATTGAGGTATCCCACAGGGAGATTGGTTCCATTTATTTTTTTCCCTGTGGATTATGCAAGGAGCCCAGGGAAACTGGACTCCTAATTTAGGTGCTTTGCTGGGATGCCTGAAGCTGGCAACATGGATCCCCAAGTGCCATTTAGAACAGTGCCTGGGTTTCCACAAGTGAAACTAAGTGCTGTTATGACTCTATAATGATTAGGTTTCTTATAACACAGCAAGTGATTTGGCATGGATGCTTTAATTATAAAACTGAACCCACTTTTCCTCTGTGCAAAATATTAATGAGTAGCTCATGAAGTGCTTGTTGTGACTGGTTGTGTAACATTCATGGTCCTCTCAGTGTGATGAGTTTGCTGTGAAGATTCCAAGTTCACACTTGTTATTGTACTGCAAAGCCATATGAATTGAACGGAATGAATTTTTTTTATGCACCTTTATCAATCAAAAACACATATTGCTCTAAGCTAGTTGAATAGGCACTATCCATAGAAAGAGTTAGACAGTGCTCAACTGTTTTCCTTCTCCTTAAGGAAAACATGAAATAGTCAAAATACGTAGGCCAGAATATGCTCTTGAATGTTTTTGCACGTTAGGTGGGCTAGATTGAACATCTAGTGGGTTTACTTCTGTGTCCCACCCTGATATTTTTAGGGTCGTTTGAAGTGCCCTAGGGTATATTGCCTTGCCTCTGTCTGGTCTAGGGAGATACATTTCCCACAGCCCCTGCCACAAATACCTCTTCTAGGGCACATCAAACAGTCCTAGATGTTTACAGTGTGTGGCAACTGAATGCCTAAACAAAGGTCCCTCAGTTGTCATGGTCACTGAAATTGGCGATTTCCTTAATAATCAAGCATACGTGTTTACTCTAGGTTGTGCCCAGTACCTTTGTAGCTTCTGTTGGTTCTATTCTCTTTTGCTCTTGGATGAAACCCATCTCAAATGCAGAGACCGGAACCCTGGACACCTACACATAAACATCTGAATCCCACTGTTGCATCTGGCGGGAATTAAGTTGAATGAGATGAATGTTACCCAAAGCTGAGACAAAAAACTCTGAGGAAAAAAAAAAAAGATAGCTCAACTCACACCAAAGTTGACCATGTCTCCTTTTTTGGGGAGAGATGCAGGACCCCAAAACAGTATGATTTCCTTCGTAGTGGTGTAACTAAAATGTGTTGCTAACTAAAACCACTTGTTCCTTGTATAGTTGAATCCTCTTATTTTTAAATGAGGTCAATTTTGATATGAAAAAACTATTTCAAAATAAAAAATGCAAAAGATTCCTTTTGAAAGTGTTGAAATGAAATGTGCCATTTTGAAAGTTTCATTTCTGTTTTTTTTCAAATAAAATGTCAAATAAATGCAAATCAAATTTACACAGTTTCTATCATGTGAAAACAACATATTTTATCAAATCTATTATTCACCTATATTTTCAGGATAGATCCATGTCTGATGTGTGAGCAGGCAACTTATAAAACTAGCACAGTGTGAATGCAGTTGTAAGAGGAAGATGACAACTCGCTCCCTGTGACTCTCTACATTGTAAAAGAACAACTGAAAATTCAGTTCCCATGGTATTTTTATTAAAAAGGTTGCCTGTATGATGATTTTTATTGAATATATTATGAATGGAAAACAATTTTAATTTCTAAGAAAATAATTTTGACTTCTAAGAAAATAATTTTTGACTGTGTTTTTGCTTGAATTGAAAACCAAAACAAACTAAACTTGGCATATGAGATGAAGATAACATCTAGCTTGTCCTACTTTATGTATTTAACTTTAGCTTATATTTTGAACTGCTGTTTAAATGATCCTTCCATACTAATTATCTTAGTATTTATAAGGCTGACTTCCATGTAAATATTTGGGAATGAAAAATGTTTTTGAAAAAACTTGAAAAAGTTATGTAATCCATCTATATTTGGTCATCTGATTTGGGTACATAACCTCTCTATTGAAGTCTTCACTACTCCATATTTGCTATTTAGGGACTGAAACACAGTTTAGAAGATCTACCTCATCACAAGCCTAGCATTTAAAGCTCAGCATATGAGCCAAGATGATTAAGTGGATTCTCTTCTAATTGTCTAATGACATCGTTTCTAGACCACCGGCGAGGGTTAGGGATAGAAGGACTATAGACACGTCTAGGAGGAAAAGAAAATGAAATTAAATTTCTGCTGATGTGCACATTACTTCCTTAAGTGGGGCCTAAAACTTCAGCTGGCAGGGACCTGGTCAGGCTCTTATTTTTGGCAGTGATTTTTTAAATTATGGTACCATAAGACTTAGGTTTTGTGTCTCTCCTTCAAAAGTAGCCTGACAGCCAAATAGGTCAGACTTTCTGGACAGTGGCACAGCAAGACTGGAGACTCAGATGGAGTGAATTCACACCTCCTGCTCAGGGAGCTTGCCTCACTGCACGTACAGAGAGTATCTCTGATGCACATGCTCATAGTACCCATGGCCTCCAGCATCCTTAAGACACCACAGATCTCTGGAGTGAGTTTCCTATATGACTTTGGACAAGTCACGCTTTAGTTTCCTTATCTGTTGGTTGGGGATTATATTGCTGGAGTGAATGGAGGCTAAAATCACTGATGTTTGTAATTTGTGTTGATATTCTCTGAGGGGAGGCAGGCACAATAGAAGTGCAAATAAATTGTTGTGACTGGTTTGTATTTCAGTAAATGGAAAAACTCTTCAAAGCAGAGTTCAGAGCAAGTACAATAGAGTGGAAAATTACATGTGCGGAGATAAGAAAGGCAGAAAGACGTGAGGAAGTAATTTCATTTCAGTCATTCTAGTAATCAATGCGATGTGTACATTTATTTGCCAGTGTGGATTATAATATTAGCAATGAGCCTTTCAAAAAAAACTCCAGTATTTCATCTGGGCAAGCAAGACAAATCTGAAACAGATCCAAGCTTGATCACAAAAGTTTCCACTTCCCTTTCCATGCCTGTTGTTTATAATTAAGAAGCAGAGCTACACATTTCTCTAGGAAGGGACACCTGTGCAGGCTCCTGACTTTAAGATGGGCCTGCACTTTTCTCATGAGTCTGGCTACAGCGGAACCAGGCATATGACACCCTATTGAAGAAATAGGGGATGGTTGGGGTTGGATGCTGGTGGAGCTGGTGAGCTGAGACCATCTCTACGTGTGTGGGTGGAGGGCCCATGGATCATGGAGCTTGTGATGACCATCTCAGGTCTGCCTGCCTTGAGGCAGGTAAACACAAGCTTTGTAGACACTGGAGGGGTGACCATAACTCCGTTGAATGGGAAGAGGGAGCCAGCTTCTGCTTGGGCCGTGATGTTGGAAGTCATTGCCATTTGGTGAGGAGGGACTGGTCTGGTGACAGTGCAAGAGGCAGGTTCAGGGAGTGAATTAGGAGAACCAATTCCTTCTGGGCAGGTTACTCACATTGGTTGTCATCATCATTATTCCTCTCCTTCAGAGAGTATGTATTCCTAACAGGGCTGAGCAGGGTGTCTGCAAGTGCAGTTTGAATACAAGAGCCTCCATCTACATACCATGGGCTGTGACGGTGAAAATGGCCATTTGGCAGGTTATGGAAAATGAATTATTTTTCAGCCCGGCTCTTAAAAGAAAGGTTATCCCCACATCAGCATTGTCGCTGTAATGCTTTGCAATGTTGGGCATATCAGCAAACACATCAGAAAAGAATGAATGTCTTTTACTCCTGTGGGTATGTTTCCTCGAACTCAGCATTGACACATACCATGAACTAAAGTCCTTGTCCTGTTCTTACTTATGCTACATTATTTCTGTCCCTGAGCAAGTCTCCTAAATTCCCAGACTGTCATGCTCTTCTAGTGAGCAGTTACTCCCCTTACAGAGAGAAATGGCACTGAACCAGATCCCAGAGGGGAGTGTAAGCAAACAGGACCTTAGAACTTGCAATACGGTCTATATATCTGGCAAGGTCCCCTTCCTCAGTTCAAGTCCTCCTGACCTTTGATCTCGAAGAAATATTGGTTACAAGCAGTGACAGAAAACTGGAGTCTCTTCTCTATAAAAGACCTAAGAAAATATTCTGATCTGGGGTAGGTTATAACAGCTCTAGTGCAGTGGGAGGATGCTGGTGTACAGCAGGCCAGGATAAGCAGCAATTTTTAACACGTATGTATCACACAAATGACAGGAGAGAGAAACCTTGAGTGAAGAAAAGATGTGAAGAGGTTAAGAATGGAAAGAGTAAAGTGAATCCTAAACCCCTAAAAGGCTCATACCTGAAAGCTATACGAAAAAGCAGAGGAGGTTAGCTGTGCTGAAGAATAAGGACAGAAGTAATCTGAGTATTAGGTTAATAATAATACAGTATTAGGTTATTTAAATAATCTGTTTAATTCTTTTTAATTTGTGGGATCTTTCCCTTGGAAACTGGGGTCCTTTTGACACTAAAGGAGTGCTAGCCGTCCTTAAAAAGCTGACCCTGCCACAAAAGGGACTGCTAAGAAAAATTGAAAACAGTTCCTTAACAATGGATGCTTCAGTTATAGTGTGGAAGTGTTGGAAAAGCATGTCTCAGGACTTCCAGAGAGCTGCTGCATAGATCTGAAAAGCGATTAAGGCTGGCAAATCACTGTATAGTTTTGCACTGCCAGTCTTGAGACTGCCTCAGTAATGGTGTGACTTACTCAATTCAATATAGCCTTGAAAAGGGACCTCTTGAGCTCAGAAATGCTGTTGTGTAGACCACTCGTTTGCCTCGAGGGGATTGTCACAACATTTCCATGGCAATTGCTCTTGTAAGCTGAGAAACATTTAGGAGGCTGCCATAATATAGAAGCTGGATAGTATGTCCTGACTTGTGTGCATCTGTGTGTGTGAGTGAGAATGACTGTCTAATGGAAGATCTATCTATCTGACCTACTAACAGAGCTGGGCTGGCTGAGGGGTTTTTCTCTGTGCTGTAAAGATCTGTTTTTAGACCACTTGCTAAGGTTTGAGCGGGTACATTTGCAGAAATCTGGATTGTTTCATGAATTATTTGTCAACAGAAAAAGTGATCAAAATGCATGAGATAATGTATTCATAATGCACAATTTGACTAATTTAGAAGCAATTATGTTTTTGAAGCCATCAATGTAAGCTTAATGCAGAAAAAATGGAGCACTTGGTGCCATCCCTAAAGCCCTCTTCCTTTCCTCTGCCACAGGGCATCATACTTTTCTCACCTGGATCTTTTCTCCTAATCCCAATATACAGGTCATGTTAAAATATTTCTCCTTCCTCCTGTAAAATAATAGTGGTCCTCTCCCCTCCTTCCTGCCACTGTTTATTTCCCACCCATGCCACCTCTCATTTCCCAAACCATCATTGTGTTTAGACACCTCAGGCAGATTTCTGAAAATTTGGTGTAAAATAGGTGCTGGATTGGAATTTTGGGTCACAATTTCAGCAAAACCTTAGCGATGGTTCCAGTCAGCAGCTGTGCACATTGAATAGCAGCATTTCTGGAATATTGCAGGACTCAGATTCTGCCCACCAACTGGCCTGAACTGGAATCACCAACACTTTGTGGCCGCAGAGAGGTGAAGCAACATGGATTTTGCTACAACCTGAATATGCCAGCCAGGTCCTTGGAGCAGGCTCCTGCAGCAATTTGTGGCTGCACTTCAGCTACAAAGGCAGGGAAAAGAATTAAGTCTTATCTGGTGGTGCTATCTGTTTCTATGGTGCTTTTTATTGTGTGTACAATATACCTGTCACCTTATTGCTGCTATTGCCATGTGCAAAGGCTATTGTCACCTTGCTGTGGTTCGTGGCATTTCAAATCCCTTTTGTTTTTATCTGATGACTGGTTGTATGTGTGGTGAGCCAACAAATAGCTGGGGTGTTTGCTTATCTTTGAGATACTGCTTTGCTGTTTTTTTCTTAGCTCTATGTTTGGTGCTTCTTTCCACTTCAACATTTAAAATGTTGCTTATCGTGGCCCACCTGGACAACTTCAGAATGATGTAACTGTGAAAATGTGTGGAGAAAACGCTATTGTATCAGTGCTTGTCTTTCTGGTGATAGATGGTGCTGAGAGGAGAAATAAATAGGCAAAGGGCTCTGCCAAATGAGAAAGGAATGAACTGTTTTACATGTCACCAGGACATAGCACAAGGAGTCACAGCCTTCAGTTACAGCAAGCAAACAGTATGATCAAGATTTAAGAAGATTTTCTAACTGGAAGGACAGTCAAACACCTAAGAGAATGACTGGGGATAAAAGCATCTTTAAGGCTGCACAAATATCTGTGAAGAATGACTTGATTGTTTGTGATGCGCTGCTGGTTCCAGTCTGAATAGCCTCTTGTCATGCCAGAAGTCCTGTTCTCGTGTTTGTGCATCCATTTCCTGTCTGGTAGATCAGCAGTGAGTTTTTCCTTTTACTGACTTACATCAATTCCAGAATTAGATTTAATACTGACCTCCAGCTTAATTCCTGAATTTTGCTTATTGTCACTTACTGTCTTATATACATTCACATGACATCTTGGTTTGCTTTTAAAATCAGTTTATACCTCTCGAGGATCTAAAGAGTAGCAGCCTGACTAGTTGTGATGCTTTTTACAGTGACCTATCTTGGTGTTCTGTATTTCTAACCTTGAATCTGTCCCAAATGGCTTTACATACATTTTCCCAAGGCTTTTTAGGGTATTTCAGAATTAACCTAAGCAATCAGATGTGTCATGTAGAGCTCAAATTGTTAACAGCACATTGACAGTTGAAAGGTATTTCACCTCTCCTTGATGACTGCAAAGAAAATTCTTCAGAAAGGGAGTCCTGAAATATTTGTAAAACTCTTTAGGAAAACAATGTGTTCCTATTATTTAACCAGTCACTATCAGATGACCTGATATCCCACATCAGGGAGCAGCATAGAATTTCTCTGTTCTCTGTTGACATTTGCAGAAGCTCATCAAAGGCAGTTCATTTCTGCTTTCTCTGCTGTGATCAGAAGAAAACCTTCTCATATTGAATATCACAGTCCAACCAGTCTGGAATTACATGGTGTTTCAGTGTGTATTGACTTTTCTCTGTGACTTCCAAACCACCTTCTGAGTCAGTGTCTGATTTATTTTCTCTAAGTAGCTTGGACACAGTCCTCTGGTTGCATCCTGAACCTTATGGTAACCTACAGAGTATATTCATCTAAAGTGTCTTTTTATCTTTCTGATTGAAACATACAGTCCAACAATTCTGTTTCTCAGAAGTGTTGCAGGGATTTATAGTTCTCTTGCTCTTTTTATATTCTTGGTGGGGTCCTCAGTCACAGTGACCACTACAAGAAAAATTTTCTATGCTTTCTGCTTTGAAAAGCATGCCCATCTTTTGCATGCTTCTCTGTCTGTGTATGAATTCACGTATGTATTTATTTCCTACTGGAATCAAGACAGTATAAGGAATGAAAATCTTACATGCTCTCTTACAAGCTCTCGGTTGCCTGTAATGAACATAGAACACAAAATCAAATTAAACCCCGTATGCTATAAGATAGCATTAGGAACAATTTGACATTTATTGAACAACAGATGGTGATTAAAAGAATAAAACCTTGATTGTCTTGCTAAAAGCCAAACCTTATAGTTCTGTCTAAGGAATGTCCAACATTTCAAATAAATCACTCAAGGCATCAATGAAAATCATATGAAGATCAGTGTAAAAGGGGTTTTCATATATGTCTTATCAGAAGGGCAGTTAATATCTCCCCTTCAATAGTATAATATTTTTAGCTAGGTAGTTTTCTGGAAATGAATCCTCTCCAGAAGATACAGATAGTAAACAAGAGAGAGAGACAGCACATGTGTTAAACTGTATTAAATGAGTGGTGAACTAAATGCTCTCTTTCCCTTCTACTCTGTTCTTTCAATGCTGTCCAGCTTTCCCTATAAAAGGTTGCAGTGAACAGTCCTGTCCTTCAGAGTGGGAACCCCTTGGCAGTGGGATTGTCACTCTCACTGCAGTGAATGGAGGCGCAGAGACAAACTCTCCCAAATCATCTGGTAGCCTGTTCTGTCCTCTTTCTCTTGCACCATGCAATAAAGTGCTGCTGTCCAAGGGGGTGCCTGTGAGCTACATAATAAAGGTGTTTAATCAGTAGCTTTGTGTCACAGAATCCCAGAGGTTTGTATCCTGCCTGTGAAGGAATACATGAAAGATGAGAAGCAGCCTATTGGCAGCAGATTTATATTCACTTTCTTGTGGAGAGTGAGTGGATGCACATTGTACCAGGCAGTGGCCTTGGGAAAGTGGTCTCATTTTATCTCCAACCCATGTATCTTGCCTGTCTGATGGCACTCAGAGATTGTCTGCTCCAAATGCACCTTCTGACTGAGCCTGTCAGTGGACACAGACTGAGATATGCTGAATTTATATTTATAGGATCAGTTATGATAAGTTTTGCTTCATCCCTTTGTGCTAAACAATCTATCACATCTTTGTGTGCAATCACTGTGGTGCTCTTAGGAGCAATATACTGATAATTAGCAATAACTACTAGACATATTCAGCCTAATTTTTTCATTGTTCTGGCTGCGTATCCTTCTCTCCATGTGTAGTTGTCATGTCATCTGTTGGTGGATGAGTTTTGTTTCATTATTTCTGTCTGAAGCTGCTCTGCACACTTCAGACTTGTTTGCTCTCATGTCTTTCTTTGCTCAGACCATTCTGCTTGTCTGCAACAACCATGCATATTTTTTTGCCTTCAGCAATTTCACCTTTCCTTTCTCTCCTGTCTTGGCCTTGATTCTGTCTTCCCCATGTTTCGCTGCCTGGGCATAATGACTTTTCAGTTTTCATTCACACATATTCGCTCTGCCAAACCAGTTTCACAGATTGCATTTGCTGTGTCTAGGAACAATAGCCAACAGCATGGTCCAAGGAACTTGATGATACAAGATATTTCTTTTTAGAAATATCCTCTCAAGATCTTTGGAAGTCAATGATTATTAAAGTACAGAGACAGACACTAGGATCTTAAAAAGGATGGAGATACCCATGGTGGAGACAAGGAGAGAAAAGCATATGCAGTAATAGTACCTCGGGACAAGCATCATGAAATTGTCGTATCTCTCTCAGGAACAATTATACCTTTCTACTAACTATCAGGGTTGGCTAAATAGCTGTCTCAAAGTAGATGTTTATGTAATGGAAAATAGAGTATGGCCAGGAATGAAGCATGAGACACTGAGGTTTTAAATTCCATGTGCCACCATCACTCGGTTTCACCAAAATGACATTTTTTCATTAACAGTATTCAGAGCTTTTTTTCTTTTTTTTCTTTTTTTTTTTTTTCTTTTTCATAACATTGTAGACATTTTAAATCAACATCTAACTGCAAATTAGAATGTAACTCTGAGAATAAGAAAGGTTGATAGGAATGTGTGATAATTTAACACTACAAGAGAATCTCGATGAAGAATCTGAATACAGTATTAGAGGTACCCTAACCTTGACATAAAGGGTGTAAAAAATGTCAGGAAACCATTACTTCCAGTTAAGGAAATTGCAACAGTACCTACTCTTAAGTGATACAGAAACCAAGAAACAAACAGTGAAATTTGGAGGGGGAATACTCTGATGAGAGAAAGGTGAGATGGAAGTGTTGGTGAATGGAACATCTGAAGAGTCTGGGCACTGAATGCTCTGGGTCTGCCTCAGAAGGTGCAGGGTGGCTAGTGAAAGCCATCAAAGGAAGACGGAGAATACATGGAGAAAGGCAGAGAAGATTAAATTCTTGCAATGCACCATGGAAACTTGAGGATTCTCTGTTTTCTGAGTTGGTAAGATCTCAAGCCCTGAGAAAATCTCAAGCCCTGAGCTAGGTTAACCCTGGCTTCATCAGGATGTCACATGAGATTATTTCAGAGGTGCCTTCCAACTTCAGCCACTCTATTATTTCATGCCATTTTTCCCAACTCAATTATAGAAATTTGGTATTTTTTCTTTAATTTGTCCATCAATAAGGGGCACAAATTCTTTTCTTTGGCATTATGTGTACAAAGGTCTCCTGCTATTATCCTGTAAAATATCATAATGAAGACATAAACTAATGAAATATTCTTTACTATAGGGTTAACAGTAATGCACTAGTAGAAAATCGTAAAAGGAGACAGAAAAAAAAAAGGAAAAAGATTTATTTTGCTGACGTTTGCAATAGGTAGTGACAATATCAGCAGTAAGAACCTATTAAGCTACTTCAAATTAGTATCTGATGTGCTTTAAAAAGACACTCATTATCAGTTAATTCATTAAGGGTATTTGTTGAGGTTTAAAGCATATGAAACAAAAATATCTAATTTGCAAGTAATTAATACAGAATTACATAAGCAATATAGTTTCAAAAATTAAATACTTATATTTGAATTTCTTTTAATCCACTTGAAAGAAATACTTAGATTTTTAATCGTCAGCTAAATTAGATATGTTTTGTTAATTACCTATCAATCAGTACTCCAGTTCAGCACCTACATTACTCTAGAGAAGGGCACACAGTTGAGAAAACAGCCTTTTTTCTTCATTAAAAATACTTCTTTATTTTCTTTGTGCGGCTGGCATTGAGGGTATTATCAAATTCAATTGTTCAATAATTGAAGGGAGAATTACTGTGTTTATTTATTTATTTCTTGCTGTGTTTTAAGTAAAAGTCCCAGAAGATTTTGTCATTTATTCCTATGCTGTGAAATCTTCACGAGTAATGCAGTTTTATTTAAAAATATTATCAGTAAGACAACATTGCATTTAATCTTTGATTTCAAGCCTGAAACTGAACTGTGTGGCAACCATGTGGAGCTACAGATTCTGCAGAAGCAGCTCCCTGTCCTATGACTGCACACTCTTGAGTCTGAGTGATCCACTAGATCCACGTTTTGTGTAAGGTGCACTCAGCACCTGCAAAGGTCGGACTTTATTATTCACTAGACTTTTGGCATACCTTGGAGAACTGGGAAGAAGAGATCCTGGAAGGTTAAACCACCAGGAGAAATTGCCTTTGCTGTGGTTTAAGCCCCAGCACCTGATAGAAGTCTGATCCTGCTTTGTTTCCCTGTTGAGAAGAAAAAAATAGATCTTCGGTTAAAAAGTAGGCCAGAATGTTCCTTTAAAAATGATTCCAAATGATTCTCACCTAAGTTTTAAATATCTACCAGTCTAAAGCCAGGGATGAGAATTATGTTAATGTCTGACTTGAAAAGCACTGAAAAGCCAGTGTTAATAATGAAATGCTGACACAACTTTATCTATAGCCCTTCTAGCAGAGCAGTTATAATATGAAAAAGTAAGGTTCAATAATATGCAAGGCAAAAATAGCAAATTATATTAGATGTGACATATTAGCCATAAGGCCTTTTCTAAACCACACTGAAAAATTAGGACAAGGGTATGGTAGTATATTTCTCCCCAAAGCACGAGAAAGGCCTAACCCCAGAGCATTCCCTCTGAACTTGTATTCTATTTGTAGCATGGGTTTTATTAACTTTTATTTTTGTTTTGCAGGCTAGACACACAGCACCAACCTTAATGTCAAATTAGATAATGAAAAGCAATAGTCATCTTAAGAAAAATCATTCAAATAACTGCCATGTTGCATTATAGTTTTTGCTGCTAGCAAAAGCCTTAATTAAGTCTGCAGAATGGTTTCTTTTTTCATCTTCTGATTTCAAATGCTCTGAGCTTCCTAGGCAATTTTTCTGTTAGAGCTGCATCTTCATATTCTTACAGAAATCATTCCATGCATAGAATAGAGACATATCTAAAAAAATTAATAAATGTGAAGGGGAGAGTTTCACAGAGAGTTGTGACATTTATCAAGCTGTAGGAAAAAAAAAAAGTGAAAACTAGAACTTTGCCTGTTGCTAGATTTAATCTGGAATGATGAACACAGGCCTAATGTCTGCTGCTGATATACAGTGATTAACAAATCAGAACAACAGCAAGTGACATATTATGTATGATAATCTGGAAATATGCAATCAAACTGATCCTGTCCTTCTTAAGCTGCTGTGAGGTTATCCAAACTGGGAGTAATCTCAGGCTGGTGCAGAACCAAGCTTACCCCAATAAAAATTTTCCTAAAGGAAATAGCACTGGTGGATCATTGTCGCTTTGAACAATCTCTGACTGAATCAGTAATTCCCAACAGGGAATCTAATTATGCCAGGGGCTGAAATGATGAGTACAGGCACCGGAAAGTGCAAGGAAAATTATGCTACACCCGGGTGCTGAATCAAGCAGAGCACAGCCAGATCTGGAGGAACGGGCCTAATGAATGCATGCATAACAAATTGCGATTAATACCACTGAAGGAGTCACTGATGTGATAGGCACTACGTACTGTAAATGCATTATTGGAATTAGTAAGTCGAATGTGTTTCTACTGCTTAGGAACTTCCAAATATTCTCCATAACCTTAAAAGCAAACTCTCTTGTCATTCTGTGCTTTGTTTTCTATGATGAAGTGATCTCAGCATTCATGATCAATTCATGATTCTTTTAGCTTGGAACTGAATTGGAAGTGATGACTGAGGAGATTACCTATTATGCATGAGCTGCAGACAGACACTTAGTCCATAGAACCAGACCAGAACTATTTGTAAGTGAAATACAGAGAAATATGCTTATTGGGATGCCCGAACCCCTCTATACCAACCCCTGTTGATCCACTTCTATTGGTCCAAAAGGCTTGCCAAAGGCCTTGGAGGGGTCCTATGGCCCTATACACAAACTCTGGCCATGCAGGAGCCATGGTCTCTTCTGTCTGACATTTACATAATGTGGGAACAAAATGTTTCTTGGTCAGAATATTCCATTGTCACATGTTCCTATTTACACAATGTCTAGTAGAAATGACAATTATTACATGAGGTAGCAAGTTGCAGTGCGCTAGGCTCACATTTCTTTTCCACTGAATCTCCAGGCTGCGTTTTCCCTGACTTTGACTCCTGATTTTAGCTGGATATACTGCTTGTTGCACCGGTAAAACCAACAGAAGTAGTGCTGTCTTAAGGCTTGACTGTGAAGCCAAGTATTGCACATTTCTTCAGGCTATTACAACAGAGTATGATATTTTAAGATGATATTTATTATTGGCCTAAATTCCTCTTCTGCAAGACTGAAACAGTAAAATTACACTTCCCCAGCACTTTCCCCCTCTCTCTTAGTGGTAAGTGCTCTGTAACATAAAACCATAGAATTATCAGGCCAATCCATCCTTGCAGGATCATGTCCACCAGGGGGAATAATGTCTTCCTGGAAATACATCCAGATTTTGAAAAGAGGTGTGATTACCTTGGTTCACCAAGAAGAAAACCAACTAGAAGTATAGAAGCTTTCCATAGAAAATGAAAATGTGGTTGAGTGGAGAAGGAAAGAAGAAAAGTAAAGCAAGCAAACAAAATACTTTTAAGAATTTTTGGTGCTGTTCTTTGAACTTGGGTGCCTTGACCAGCTCTAAAAGATCACAACAGAGATGGCAGGAAGAAGAAAGGGTCAGGGTATGCCAAGCTGAAACTGGAATATGCATCCCCTAAATGTACTCATGCTTGCTGCATCCAGTAAATGGTTTGCTCGTAGAGACAAAGCCAAATTTAAGTCCTTTGGGGACATGCAGTCATATTTTCAAATTAAGTCCTTCCTTCCTTCCTTCCTTCCTTCCTTCCTTCCTTCCTTCCTTCCTTCCTTCCTTCCTTCCTTC
>WBMY01012902.1:345341-416895 GCA_013397315.1 Donacobius atricapilla
TGCCTGCCTTCCTTCCTTCCTTCCTTCCTTCCTTCCTTCCTTCCTTCCTTCCCTCCTTCCTTCCCCTTATAAATCAAACCCAAATTTATTCCCATTACATAGATCTGTTATAACAGCAAACACAACTTTGTCACTTATCACTACATACATGTAGTAAGTGTTTTGACCACCCCTATATTTCACAGTACTATTTAAAAACATTTGTATCTAGAATGCAGGCACTGATTTCTAACCTGGAAATGAGAAAGTAAGGAAAAGTGTATGAGAAAGATCTATACAGTGAATCGAAGAAAAACTTTTGTTCAGTAGGGTCTTTGTAGGTTTTTTTTTTTGTTTAGTTTGTTTATTGGTCCTGCAAAAATCCATCAGATTAAAATACATCAGAAAATCCCCAGCAACAGGCTGAAAGTGAACAAGAATTTAATCTTTCTTCATCACTGTCAACAGAAATTCTTTCCTTCTGATAAATATAAGTAGATGCTATTTCTGCTTTTTTATTGATGTTGGTGATCTCAATCCAATAGTGCAGAAGAAAGTGGAAGATTAAGATGTATTGTAAAGCAGGATTGAAAGATTATTGCAATAAAATGGAAAAACCTGTCAGTCACATATTGCCTTAAGATGGAATTTTACAAGGCTTTTGTGGTTAAGAAAGGTTAAAACTCTTCCAAGCTTTTTTTCTTACTGAGAGACTTTCCCTGGAGAAGACTTCATAGTCATTAAGGTCTTAGTGACCTGACTATAAATCTGATATCAAAAGCACAAAAGTAAACTGGCTCACTAAAGGCTCTTCAACTGGTGAAGTTGTAAGTGCTGTGAGTTCCATGAAAGAGGAAATTAGAATCTAAGTAAAAATCAGACTATATGGTGTTTTCTGGGCTAATCCCAGCATTTCAATAATATTAAATTAACTAGATGGTAGGAGTTATTGAATCACAAGGTCCACGTGTTGACCAAGGAAATCAGCTGAAATGAGATGGAAAGTAACTTAAGCCACAGTCCCAAAGAGAGGACCAAGGTTATTTCAACAAATCAGAATCGCTTATGAGATTTTAGCAAGACTCTAAGAGTGTCTGGAACCTGCTCTTTGACAATTTCAGATTTAAAATACTAAAAATGAAAGCAGCATACAAAGAACTGCGGGTCATTTTAGCACTCAGACTGTCACCTGAAGAGTGAGTGGGGTGAGAGTGCTGCAGCAGAGGGTTCTGAGCAGGAAAATCCGAATTATCTGGTGAAGGCATGCAGTTGCCTTTATAGGGGCACAGGGTCTAGAAATGTGCTGTATGCAGAGGCAACTCTCATCACCGCAGGAGAACTTGAGCAGAGCCCTTTCCCAGCACAAGGGTGCTAACACTGAAACCTTACAATAACATCAGGCTTGTGTGTGGTTTTTCGCACACTCTCTGCTTGTATGGCTTGGATGATTTGTATTGTGAAAAGGACTGGGGAGATATCACTCCCATTCTAGTACCCTTTGACACTGAGTTGAAAATATTTAAGCCTGGGGGGAGATTGGTGAATGACCCTTTTGAATATGTTTCCATCTAAATCATTAGGCACATGGGTAATGAGGGGAAGAATCCCTGACAATGTTGCATGGCATATGTCTTAACATTTCTTAACTACTGAGAAAAAAGTGACCACAGAAAAAGTTGGTCTAAGAGCCCAGTATGTCAAAGCATTTCCAAAATGCTTGGGCTCCCTATTTACATCCCTCTATTTGCATGTGAAAGACCTCTATTTGCAGATGTCAAGATTTCACCAAGGGTCAGACTGAGCTGAAACCCTGAGACTCAAACATTTCAGAAGGCCTAAGAAAGCTTGTTTTCATGGCTCTGGTTTATGTCATTGTTGGAGATAAGCAAGTGAGATGATTCAGTGCAGAAATAAATTCCTCCAGGGTTGGTGTTTGCTTTGGTTTTGGTCACTTCTGTCAGATGGCATTGTCGGATGGTCTTGCTTGGCTGTTAAAGCCTCATACTTTTGCGCTGATCTGAAGTGCAGCTTACTTGATCAAAATGCTTCAGTTTACCAGAGAGCTGTTCTACACAGCTGCTCTGGGGCACTTTTCAGCATGATCAGACACGTCCAGGATTGACATGGCAGGCAAAAAATTATGCCAGGAAAGCAAGGGAAAGAATGAGTAGGATGTTTTTGGTGTCATAGTGGCTACTGCACTGCTGAATTCATAAGGTGAGCTTATACAGGCTCCCCTGAGGCAGGGCAGATTTCACCTGTTGGTACAGTCCTTCCTAAACAACTCAGAATGTCGTGACTGGTGGATCTCCATGCCCCCATCAGTGCTAGCCACGATCTCCCTGCCTGCACGGCCACCCCTACTACCAACCCTCCACCGTGCCAGCTCCTTGCATCCTCAGCAACAAGCTGCAGCAGGGTGGAGCTCGGGGCCACTGCGGCACCGCATTTCCTTATCGAGTACTGAGACCACAAGAATTTGTCCTCATTCCTGGGACAGTAAAATTTGATTTTGTCTGCACTGCTGTGAATCCTTGATCTCCCCCTGAGGAAAGTTCTTAGATTTCAGAATGAGACTATTATTACATTACCATTCAGGGAGGGCTTGCCAACATAATTATTCCTATTAGAAATGCCTGCATCACTGCAATTTCAGAATATTGAATTTGCATTACACAAAGCTATTGGTCAAGATCTTAGCTGATGTAACCCTCCTAAATTTGCTGAAAGCATTTCTAGTAGGTATAAATCCGGCTATATATATGTACATGCCTGGGTGTATAGATCCAACAGAGAAATGTTACAGAATACATGGTATTGGTAGGAAAAATTCTGTTTTATATTCACATTGATGCTTCTATGACAAGTTGATTTTTCAGACAAAGATTAGAAATTGGTCAGTTTTGCCTTTTAGTAGAATGAAACCTTGAATTATGTACTGTAAGTCTTCAAACAAAACACTGCAATTACCTGTACATTCACTTTTCTCTTGAGAGATTTTGTATCAGGGAGTATGTATGCAGAAAGGGAAGGAAAATAATGATCAGATGTAAATGAAACTAAAAGACATTTTCTCAGCTGGAGGTTAGAAAAAAATTATTCCATGAAGGCAGAATTTTGTGAGAAGTCCTTGATGATGTCTGGAATATCATTACATACAACATAACATAATAATGATAAGAGAAAACAAAACCTCCAACCCCTGCTTTAAACTTAGTTCATTCAATGCATGTACATTTTTCATTTTGGCATTGTTTTTGTTCTACACAATGTGTATTTTAAAGAGGACTTAGATGTTTAAATGCATTGAGATCATGCATTATACTCTTTGTCCTTTACAAAAGCAAGCATACCTGCCAGAACCACATAATTTAATAAAGAAAATATCATTATAACTAGATTTTAGTGACAACATAATCAGGAAACACAGGCGAGAGGTCAGCCAACCAAATTGTTTTTACCAGGTGCTTGAGAACTGTGGGCTGCTGTTATTTTCAGCTACACCATAATTTTATTTTATCGTGGAGAATAAATCAAAGTTTTAAAAGGAGGCTATTGGCTTTCATATCTTAAAGCTACAGATGTTGGCACAAGAATTGCTTGTTGCTGAAACTAGCTGTAAGCATATTTAGCCCAAGAGAAAATGATCAGGTTGATAGCTTAGAGGTCAAAAAACTGCCCTTATGACAATCATGTTCTGTTTGGCATCACCACAGCTTCTCCTATGCACTCCTGTGCTTGCTCCTTCATTCTCCTTTACATTATTTTCTTGTTATTGTGTCCTTTAGGGTACGGGCTTTGCAGGCTGTTCAGTCTCTGAATAGGTTCAGTCCTTAGCTTCCGTGGAGGCTGCTGAGAAGAGTGTCACTTGTGAAGGCAGATTTGTGAAGAGGCAACTCGCTAATAAGACCCACACTCAGCCAGGCAGCCTGCTCGTTGCAGGCCTCCGAGCAGCTATCAGAAGCTAATTGTGATGCTTATTAAAGACAGCTTAGCAGGGATGTGAAAATGGCAGGCAGAGCTTTGCTATTATCTACACCAGCTTCCAGTCCTCTTACTCAGCAGCTCTGCTCCCTGGGTCTATTCAGGGACAGAGATGTTGCTTTTTCTAAAAGAAGGGAAAAAAAAGAAAAAAAAAGGAAAAAAAGATTCCAAACCCATATAACTTGGCAGCTCTGAAAAACTGGGAAGGCTGACAGAGGCTCTTTGGATTGTATTTGCATCATGTGCCCTCTTTTTTGATAGCTGTTTGCAGGACCTATAAGCAAGTTGCCCCTTCTTCACAGTCAACAGGAGAGCATGTCATAGGTGTTTCAGAGAATGTACAGATGTGCCTAATATCCCTTATTAGTGGAGATAATGAAGAAAATGGAGGGCCAGAAAACTACAGTTTGACTTAAGTATCCCAGTTTAAGCTTCTGAGTGTCATCTCTTATCATTTGCAACATCTCCTTCCCACCTCCTCCCACCTCCCTCAGTTTTTCCTGTGAAAACTAAGCAAGTATGGTATGGAAATCAGGGACACAATGTGTGTTAAAGTCGATGTGCCATATCCCTAAACTCCCTGTCAGAGTAAAAATATAGTTTGAGGCTTTGCATCCTGTTATTCCTCATGCAAACTGCTACTGCAGACAAGCACATTGCCTGTGGTAAATGCTCTTGTTCAGAGCAGATGTTTCCCTCAATTAGCATTTATTCAACTATTTAGCAAGTACATTCTAATAAAATATTTTAATTTATGCAGAAAGTATGTTATTAAATTTATAATTTTTTTTATAAGACACATCCTGTAGTTTCAAGCTAATAATTTTCGATCAGTAACAGTCATCATGGACCGGAGAGTATTCCTGTAAAAGAAATCTTGGCATTATTTTCTCCAACAGTGAGATATTCACTCCTTTCATGTATTCCTCATAGCATGATGATTGCATTTTTTATACTTTCCTTATAAAGATAATTAACGTTTAAGACACTTGACAGGTTTTTGAAAACATAGGGATACGGATTTTTGAAAGTTCTGCACATATGTAATAATCCTTTTGTTCTTATTCTATTAACTTCTTTTCTTTCAAAGCTACGGATAGACAAGACGGTCTTTTTCTTCCTGTCTTTCCATCTGTTCAGAACATTTCCACGCACTCTGACAATGCAGTTCTGCCCCAGTGTTCCTTTTCCCTTGAATACTGACTGAACAGCATAGCTTAAGACGACCACATATAGGTCAGCATTATTTCTGAAAGCCTTTTGCCCTATCAATTGAAATCAGCTACGGCAAAGGCTACTTTCCGAGAGCCCGAGCAGCTCACGCGGTTGATGCGGAAAGGAGGAGCGTTTTTGCATCCCGGCTGCGGCAGGAATCCAGCTCGGGTTAGCGGTGACCGACAGCTGCTACCATCTACCGGCTGCTGGCAAAGCGCGGCGCGGCGGCGGGGCACCCAGAGCTGCTTCCTGCCGGGCTGCCGCTGCCCCTAAGCCTCTCGGGGATGGCAGCTCACAGGAGGGGTGGCACGGTCACAGGTCCTTCTGGCAGGTCTTTTGCTCGAGTGTAATTCAATGTTTGAGTCTCGCGATGTAGCGCAGTACTCGCTGTTTGCTTCATGTGGCAATAACGCAGTGCTTAGGTGTGTGCCACCTAATTGCTGCGATTTGACACAAAAGCAGCCCTTGTCTGCCTTGGATTTTAACATCCAGTGCCCCATCAGTTAACTTGTGTTTATCTGTACATTTGTGATGGCTGCTCTCCGTGCTGGCAGACCCCCCAGGGCTTTGCAGGTAAAAAACCCCAGTGTCTTCTCTCAAGGTTAGTTCTGCAAGACAGTAAGTTAACTCTGGAGGTCCTAAAGTGCCAAGGCAGTTAAGGACAACAATATCTTCTTGTAAATAATAAATATATTCATTTGATAACGAAAAAGAGTAAAAAAAAATGTTTACTAACACAGTACTGTCTGTTCCAGGTTTTTCAGAATATTTAGTGAAGGTTAATTTTAATATTTTTTAGTTCCTTTATAGTAATATGCATAGCTGAGCTACTTAAAAAATATTGTCTAATCTGGATAGATGCGTGTTTATTCATCATGCTTATGATTTTGGGAATAAACATTAGTTATAAATAGTAATAACAACAACACAATTACTACACTAATTCCAACTCTTGCTTTATTCTTTCCTTCACTTCTTGACTCTCTTAATACCAGAGTTTAACACAATTTGTCTTTTCCTTTCACATCTCCTAGGCATAGCCTTCCTGGTCCCCAAAGGGGAATGGCTTTGACTAGTTGCCCAGTCCTTGTCAGCTACTGTTGGAAGAAAGGTTTTTAAAGTAGACTAGTGAGTGCCAGTATAGTGGCATTTTATTTGCAGAACATAATAGATTATAGATCTAACATCACCTAAAGGGAACGCATAGAAGTGACAGAATGACAGTAGAGTCTGCAGAAGCCAGAATCCCACATAGCAATGAAACATTTAATGTTCCCAAAAGCAGTGAACTCCAGCAAGATGAAAATTAACCCCTTGTAAATTTAGGTCACAAGCAAGAACAACACAAAACTTATAAATAACTGGAGTGTTACTGTTGGTTTGATGGTATGAATGGTGATGTTTCCCTATATATACCTGGCCATGGGCAGTTTGTTAGTCATGTAGGAACTCCAGTGCAGCTGTAGTAGTCCTCTCTTACCCCACTGTTATTCATTGCCACAATAGAAGAACTTCTCTTATCTTGACCAAAAAGTACCAGGTGGAATTCTCTGGTTTCCCCTCTGGTAGAGCTCAGCCTCAATAATTGACATATTTTTATTTGACCTGAATCTCAGTGGGATCTATGAAAAGTAAACAGACAGAATATCTTCTCTGATTATTTTGTTCCATCTCTCCAAGATTAAATGGACACCTGCAGATCATGGTGGGAAAGATCATAGCATTGGTCCATTCATTATCCATTTAGTGACTTCCAATTTATGCACTTTAATAGTAAAGTGAGAAGACGAAAGGAAAAGATGTTCCCTTGGTAGTTTGGTCATAAACTGAATCTTTCCTAAACAGTAGAGATCAGAAATTATAGCAAACCAGTTACTTTTACCCCCAGGAATAATGGAAAACCTTGCTTTATTAGTTACTTTCAACTGTGTGGTCAGCTAAAGGTAAGTGATGTGGTCATCAATAGCTGGTTAAAGACAGTGCAATTGCTAGGATCATTTTAATTACCAGCTCTGTATAGTGAGTGGGACTTCTGTGTCTGTATCCACACCACTTTGACAGATGTGGTCTTGGAAGAATTTCATCCTAGTTTTTCCCTTTTACAAGGGGATTATACAGCTGTCCAAGTGTGCTGAGTGGTGTAGCAACCCAGAATTTCTCCTGGCATTCTGAACCAAGGTTTGCAGACTTGGCGTTAAATGGTGGACAAACTTGATCCTGTGTTTGCTCTGACTGCATCTGTCTGACCAGTAAAATGAGATTTGGCTCCAGATAGAGATGCTTGAATGTAGGTGTCTAAGTGAAGGTGTTTACTATAATCTTACTAAAGCCCTATTGCAACTTTTCATCATTACCTGAGTCACTTTCTAGACCCTGCTGAATGTACTGACTGGCAACTGAATTCAGATGCCCACACAGGGACTCTGTGATGTTTTAGATGCCCTGAGATACCCTCCCTGGTGTTTTGCTTACTGCAATGGAAAGTTATTGCTTGTTGTAGGCCTGCTGCCATATCCATCCTCCTTACATGAGTGTCTTTCACATTATAGGACATCTTAAATGTAATTCTAAGTGTATGTGTGTGCAACTGACTTGAGTCAGAATCTGCATTGACTATAATGGGAATTGTACAGGTCACAGGTAAACATCTGAGCTAAACAATAGAGTTTACTGCTGTTATGAATGGATGGGGGGGGGGGGAGATAAGTCCTTGCCTCTTGCCCAAGCCTCTGGCAGCAGGCCACTGATTTACTGAGGCTATTGCTTTACTGAGGTGGGCAGCACCCCAAAACCCAGTCTTATTCACAAGTTCTTTGTAATGACTGATTTGGTCTATTATAGAATGAATTATTTATTTAATAGACAGAAAACCACAGACATAAGACTTGAAACAAACTAATACTGCACAGGAATAAGGACAAAAGTTAGTAGATATACAGCATGAGGTTAAAGGCACCTGTTAATATTACAGCTAGAGAAGAAATAATATTACCTAAGATTCAATGTATCTTACCATCCAATTGTTGGTGCAGCACACAACACACTCAACCCCAGAGAAGTAACCACGGAACCTGTGTCCAGGCTCTGGGGAGAAGTCTCTCACACTTTCAGGGTGTGTGTGTAGAAGGCTTCTCCCTCTGTAATATTTCATGTGTCTTTTATAGTTTGTAAGAGTGTCCCTTAGTCAAGAATATTTCCTTTATCTCTTCCTACATCAGCTCTCCAGACTAAGATGCTGATTCTTAGCTGAGGCCTGAGCCCTTTTGGGGCCAGAAAGGACCCCTTGCTGAGCCCTTCAGCCCGGGTTGTCTCTTAATGCACCAACTATCCGTGGTAGAGAGGAGGGGAGGTAGATGTCCTGCCATACCTGCCACTAGAGGTGCCTCGGGAATGCTCCACCTGACTGTTCTTGATACTGAAGACTGCCTGATATGGCACTGCATGACTTAGTTTAGTCAGCTGAATACTGCTCCTAAATCTAGATGTCTTAATCTCAGACTCAGTATTATTCCAAGGGAATGATACAGGTGCCTGAAAGAGGTTTCTTCTTTTTTTCTGTATTAGATACATGAATGGACTTCTGACATCTGTAGAGGTACAAGAGATATGCTGCTGGATTTATAGACTTGAGTGGTGTTGGAGTGGCAGCTGGAGAGGCACCCTGAATGTCTTGTGGAGAAAAAGGACAGCACTGCACTGCTGGGTAGAGCCACGACAGTTTCCACACAGGCTGGATAAGATGTGCACCCTGCCCACAACCCAGGCACAGCCAGGGTGGCTGGAGCACCACAACACTCTGCCAATGCAGACTGTGTAGGTACACATGTGTCTGTGTGCACACAGGTGTTTTATCTGCTCCTCTTCAAATGGAATGTTCTGCTTCTTAGGACTCTGGAGGGTCAGATGTGTTTCATTCCTCCCAAATTTGCCCTAAACCAAAACAATTCCCATCAGACACAGCTGGTCCACCAGATTAAGCTGTGAGCCATCAAGGATGTCAGCACACCTAATGAAAGCGCTGCTTTGGTTTTCTATTTTGTTGAAGAATTTAATGTTTCCTGACCCCAGCTGACTAGGATGAACAGATTAGACTAGATAAGAAATGGTTATGGAAGTATCAGGAAAGCTGGATGATGTTGGTGTCTAAATTGTCTGTTGGAGTAATTTTGTTCCTGTTTATTATGTGGTCATCAGTTAAAAGTCATACTTGACCTGTCACTCTGTGTCCATTTCCAGACAAAACTTGTATCTCATTGTGTCTTTTGAAATCTATTTGGACAGAGGACTGAAACATTTTTTTTTCTTTGAGAGGGAACTTTTCATACTTACTCATGTCTTTGTTGTTCTGAGCAAGATTTCTGCAACATGTTCTGCTTTAAAAGGATTTATAAATATCTGCTAGAAATAGAAGAGCGCTGGTCACTAAATATCATTGCAATATACCTCTCCCTGCATTCTACTATCTCTTCCAGTATGCTGCCAGGTGAAACTCAGTCAGCTATGACCTTGCAAGCCCCCTGGATGCAACAACTTGAGAGACAAATATTTCTGTTGTGAAAAATCCTGATGGAATGAAAAGTTTTAACTGAGAACATGTTTATTTGTGAGGAGGAAAATTAAGGGGTTTGGTTTTTTTTTTTTTAATGGAAACTGTAGGTTTCTTTGTTTTTAAGACAGATGTTTTCCCATAGAGACACGTTCTGTCCAGTGAAGATATCCTGCCTGTGTAAAAATGCTAGGTCAGACTGATAATGGACATTTGCTATGCACACAAGTGTTTGGCTAAAAAATACATATTGAGGATATGGTTTTATTCTCTGATATGCTTTTCTTCATCTATTAGAATGAAATCCATGGTTTGTAACAGGAAAAATTCTTGCATCAAGGGTATGAATAACAACAGAACTCTAGCAACCTTGAATACCTGCCAGTAAAGGCAGAATGTCAGTGGACAAAGCAGTTTTTCAATTCTGCACTTCAAGGTGGGTTAACCAAGTGATGGACTACTTGGTAGGAAGTGGTTTTAACCTTGAGAAATTTAGGGGGAAATTTCTCAACAAAGTTGAAGTCAGAAGGACTGACAAACAGAAAGAAAGACTATGAATGGATAGAGGGAGTGAAGAGAAATACTTCATAGCAAAGTTGCCAAGAAAGAAGAAGTTTGACTGTGGGAGTGGAGGTGTGATTCTGAGAAGCTCTACCTATGAGAGAGAAGAGCAGTTCTGAGCAGATGAAGCTGAACGAAGGTCAGGACTGGTCAGGGAGGAAAATACAGAGAGATAGGTGTTCTTCCATTTATAACTATCTGACACATCCTTTTCCTTCAGAAAATCATTTGATGGGATATTTTCAAGTAGTTCTGCCTGATTAACACAGAGGAACATTGGCACCTTCTGTGCCTGTTATTATGCCCAGTCTTCTATCATGTTAGGCAGTGATGCCAGAGATGTCTGCTCAGAAATATGTGAACTGGTTTGCTTCCCTCCCTCTTTGTCAATCTTGACAAAGACTGATGCATTTGGAGTGGCTTTCTCTGGGACATCTCTGGCAGAAATCACACATACGTTATCTGCCCAGTCCAGGGTACTGTGCAAAAGATGTGTGTATATAAGTATCTGTTCTTTAATGTGCTGGGCTGAAAGTTGTTACTCTCCATAAATTATTTTGTATGCTCCTCCATTGCAGCAATATTCCATTCAGATACTGTGGTGCTGAGTGTCAAAAACATACAAACAAATTAATTACCCTGGGTTATTAGGCAATTCTGCCTTTAGTTCTCCACCATGGGCGAAAAAAAGGTTCACAGAGTTCTTTCCAGAGTAAAAAATATGCCCATATATTTTATTTAAAAACATGTTCCATCTTCAAAACATAAAAAAAAAATCAACACTTGCATTAAACCTGGCTTAAGGTTTGTAGAATATGACAATCTTTAAAAGAGGAATATATCTGGAGGTTTTCATGACTTCATAAAACTACCTAAGTTACACAAGCTGAAAGTGCTGCACATTAGATACTCTTGTCTTGGAATGTAATTGCCTTAAAGGTATAAAGGAGGCTGAGGCTAATAATTCCCCTAGCGTGACTATTCTCCATTTCTGTTCCACAGAGGAAGTTAGAAGGATGTGGTATCATCAAAGAAGCATGTGTTGGGAGAAGGACGAGCTAATCCTTATATAGTTGTGCCCTGCATCTCAACTAAGGAATGAAAACCTTGCGAAAGGATTTCCTGAAATCCTACATACACTATATCCCTTAACCTATTAAATGCTATAATTGTTGCACTAAGATAAGAGATGCTTCCAAAGTAATCCATGTTGGGTGGCCCTAGGTAATAAACTATTTATTAATATCCCAGAGTTGTGCCATGCAGTGATAGTGATGGAAATTTGGCAAACCAACTCTACTTCTGTCAGATGAGTGAAAGAGCCACTTCACTCAAGGCTGGATGACAGATAGATATGGAGATCATTTTGAGGAAAATCTGAAGAGATGGCTTACTATTAGGGTGGTGACTGAGAGAGATGACAAGAAAGAGGGCAGTGAGTACTTTCTCATCCAGACAGTTTTGCACACATAAATAAGTCTGAAGCCTTTATCTCTTAAAATACATGTTACCAATATAAATTGGCTGCAAAATTCTGTTAATTTAGATTATCAATATTTGGCACTGGTTTTGAGCTTGTGCAAGTGATTTGGGGTGGCGGACTGGTTTCAAAGTATCTCTGTAATCTGTTTTACATTGACTGGTATGATCTTCCATACTTATTTAGGTAGAACAAGTAGAAAACCTAGGTGGCAACTGGTATTTATTTTTGTGACTAGTTAAAGTCTTTGAAAAATATGATCTTAGTTTTCCTAAAGCTAGTCATAAACTTGGGTTAACAGTGTAAATCTGGCAAAATAATGTGGGAGGCAGAATAATGTGACAGGTTTAATTTGGCAAGCAACATTTACTCAGAAGTGTAGGGTGGTGCAGCATTTGCTTAGGATCTGGGTGGTTTGGGACTGACAACTTCAGCTGTAGTGAAACAAGTTTCATTTCTCCTGATCTATCCTGGGAAGGCCCCTCCTGTTAAGCTACCCAGGGCTAGGTAGTTCTCATCTGCTGTGGATAATGTCTCATTTTATATCATCACCCAAGCATTCGAGTGCTGCAATTTTTAGGACACAGGAGCAGCCCTAGCAGCTTTGAGGGAAAGCCACGCAGGAGAGTCTGACACACAGTGATTGGGTTGTTCAGTGAAGACATACAACCTTGGATCTTTTTTCTGTGACAAATTGGTCAGAAAGTGGCCTTGAGCTTGAGTGTCCTGTTACTAGACAGCCCTGAGCAGCAGGGTTTTGGGGAGGCACGTGCTGTTGAGTGTTCTTTCCAGAGCTGTTCCACTTTATGAGGCACACATTAAGATGTTGTCCTGCTAACAACATATGGAGAAATGCTGTCAGGGGTGCTCTCAACCCCAGGTTGGCCCGGGTTGTGGGTCTGTGAGATGTAGCTTCAAAGACCATAAAGAAAGGCAGACTTTTAAATCTAGGACTGAAAAATCCCAGCCCCTGTTCTGCTAACAGGTAAGAGGGGAAATTATAACACCAGTAAGTTTTGTGAATTTGTCTGTCTCTCTTTAGGGCAGAATAGGTGTTTTTGGTGTCCAAAATACTCTCATTGTCTGTTGATTTTAACAGTGGAATATAATGATATGCACTGGAAAACAAATTATAATTTATTTTTTTTTATTCTTCTGGAGATGAAGGGATGAAAGAAATTCCAAAGGGTCTGAAATGATGCTTGGTATTTTTTTTCTTTGTTGTCAGAACAGAGAAATCAATTACTCACACTGTTTTGCATGGGCTGCCCTAACTCTGAGCAGAGACATAGATGAGCAGTGCCAGTAGGGAAAATCATGGGCATCCCAGTAGATACAACTGCTGTGAAGGCCCTACCATACCTAAGGTCAGCGGAGTTGCTGCACTTCCTTCATGGAACATTCTTCATGTTTTTGGTGCACTCCTGTCACTTGGGCCCATGACAAGATTACTAGGCGAAATTAGTTCAGAGGATCTAATTATTGCGTAGAAGAGCACAAAGGCTTGATACAAGTCCTGGCGTCAGTGCACAGACAGGGCTGCTCCACAGTGGGAGGGAGTGGAAGTGGTATCCAAGGACAGGCAGGGACAGGGTCCTCCCCTTCAAATTGTGGTGCCCCAGTGAGGTCAGCAGAATGGTGACAGGGAGTGAGGATTGTCCAAGAGCCCAGTGGCCTTCAGACAGGTCCTCAATGACAAAGGCAGGTCTGAGATAAAGCCAGTCTGCTCAGCACTGCTCAGGGCCACTTGTGCACTCAGGGACTTAAGACTTGTAGCAGCTCTGTAGCATGGTAGGACTTGTTCTGAACAAAACGTGGCTATCATTAAATTGAGCTGGGTCCCTAAGGATGCCAGTTTACCAAAGATGAAAATAACCATGAATGAAATAGTGAGCGAAAACATTTTTAAAAAAGAATATATATATCTGAGAATTGCAATTTTTAAAATGAATGTTTCTCTAAGTGTTACCCTCCTTCCCTAAAAATCAAGACTTTCTGTCAGATAGATAAAGAGGGCATCAATATATTTTAAATATTTTCAAAATGAAAAAGAAATAGAGACGTTTATAGAGACAGATACAAATTAGCAAAGGAAATAGATAAATGACAAACTAAGGGGTGTTTGTGAAAGATCTAGGTGTATAGAAGAAAAGAAATAAAAATAGTAACATGACTAATCATGATTCCAAAACAACACAATATTCAAAAAGTCTGGATGATATGTTAGTATCAGAGAGTGAAAGGCTATGGTTTAAACAGGAGAAGCCAGATGTTATTAGAAACAAAGTGTTTGGTTCTCATTATGTACTACACAATCCCTAAACAGACACACATGCTCCCTCCTCTGTGTGTTAGGGAGGTGAAATGCCTTGGGCTGGAATCCAAACCCACCCATGGACTGACTGAGTGGGGGAACACTGAGCAAAGAGAGATGAATGAACCCCTGCCCTTCCCCATGCTCCTTCAGCAGTTCTGCAGATTCCAGGGGATTACCCTGTGCTCCCTTTGCAGTGCACTGAGCTGGAATCCCTGCAGCTGTAAAAATGTTATTCTTACGTTGGGAGAAAAAAATCACAATCCCACAGTCAAAAGATGCAATACCTCTGCCAGTTTTCTGCATAATGATGTCGTGGTTAGAACACTCACTTTGGAGAAAATGTTTTTTTTCAGGGTTCTTCTTAGCACAACAGAATCCTACTCACACCTTCCATCATTCTGAAGAGTGTAACCTGAGCTGCCAGTTGTGATGAATTGCTTTTGATAATGTTTGTGAATTCACGGTTAGGGAATAAACACCATTTAAACACATCCTGAGTGTAAATGAAGAGGGACATAGTCCTGAGAGCTCAGGGCTCAGGCTGAACACAGGTGAGCTACGTACTAGCTGGATTACTAAGTTCGTATCTCACCTTCTTCCCTCTTCCACTCCTCAGCCTTCCATAAAGGTTTCATTCCTTTCTGAATGCTGCAGGGTGAAAAGGTTCCAGTCCCTGAGATGCATCATTCCGACAAGTCTGTGTTCTGGAGCTTGGACATTTTAAGGATGGCAGGGGATGTAGCCTTGACATTAATTAGTAAGTCTATGCTGAATTCTTTTCCTGTATGAAATTCCTAGGGGATGTTGTCCCCAAGCTGTTTGGAAGCAATGCCCACTCAGATATTAAGGATAACATCAGAGCACCATGGAGAAGACAGCTGGAACATGCTACAGGAGTCAGCTGTCTCCTCGCTCTTCAGCCCATTACATATGGGTCTCACTAGAGAGAAGAGGGGGGTATGAGCAGATTACCAACCTTGGAGAAGAAGGGAAGACAAATCCTCATTCATAGTTGCTTCTGTTGTGGCTGCCCACGGAGCGAGATAAGGTCTTTGTCTTTCCCTTCCTTGCTTGCAGAGTTGCCTGTTATTCAGTGTTGGTAAGTGCAGACCTGTCTGCCTCTGGGGCTAGGCAGGGTTCTGCTGTGGCTGCTGGTGATAAAATGAGGCCATGGCAAGAGTGATGGTCCCCAGGAGCTGGATGCAGTTGTTATCTAACTCCAGGACCTTGATACATGTAAATGGATAATTTTGGTTATTATTCTGATTACAGTTTTCATTTCAATAAACTGTACGGACTTAAGAAATTATTTGTAACCAGCCCATAATGAAATATTTTCTGTTTTTCCAGTAAGCAGGAATGGAGCAGGGGACGATTAATATGAATGACTTAGAACAAACTCAAGGTTCTTGGTATGGCCACAGATGAAGATAAAGAAAGATCAATTAGAGCTACTATTTGTTTGCTGGGCTGCCTCTGCTGTCTTCTGCTTTGTTGTTGTTATTGTTGTTGTTGTTGTTATTTTTGTTGTTTTTTTTTTCTTTTCTTCTTTTTTTTTTTGTGCTGGCTCCTGCTGGCTCTCCGGTACTTCAGACATTCAGGGACCCCATGACAACTAAGACTTTTTAGAGAAAAACTTGCTCCAAGCTTGGTATTTCTTGCAGACACCACGAGGCCTCTGGCACAGCATGGCTTAGCACTGGAAGGGTAAGGCAGGTTCCATGTTTTAGGCCACAGGACACCTAGGAAGCATAGGTCTGTCTACTCTTCGAGAAGAAGCACACAGCACTCATCCAGAGTCAGGCGTGACTCACCTTCCCATGAAAATAATTTCTTTGTTATATGTTTTGTCATGTGCTCTCCTAATGATCCTTTTCCTTGCCATTACAGTGTAATCTGTTTGTTCCTTTAACCCTGTGCTCAGCCTGTACTCGAATGCCAATCATTACCAGCACCATGTGTTCCAGTCAAATTATATTTCTTGGAGCTCTTTATTTGGTTGTTTTCTGATCCCTATGCACTATTTATATGGTCCCACATATGTTTTGTGGAGCCCTGAGATGAAACTCAGACATGTTTCTCATTAGGCTACTGTCAAGCTGCTAAACAGTACCAATTCTCAGATGCCCTTTGGTGACAGAGTTACAATAATTGGACTTCCAGGTCTGTATAGTCTCAGACTTCACTTTTTAATGACATTGACCCACAGCCTGCTGAGGGAATCTGGACCAATGAATGACCAATATGGTGAGGTGGCGATAGGCTGTTTAAACTGTAACCTTCAAAAAAGGTTTTATGAATTGACTGGTGTTTCCTGTGCACACAGTGTTCTAATGAATATAGCCAAATATTTGGAGCAGATAAGTAATTAGATGTCAGTGAATAAAAGAGCCTATTAAACTGTCTGGACAGTTCAAAGAATTCGTAATTTTCAGATAAAACATTGAGAGTTAAGGACACCAGTTAAAATCTGACCCTTCTTCATGGTGATTATGCATTCCTATCACCTGATGACCAGCTGGGAGACATAGGTGAAATGAGTCAGGGATTGCTTTTGTGTTTATGACTAATTTTGGAGAAAAGGTTTTCATATTCTTGTAATCTTTCCAATAGTTCCCCAGCAGGAAGATGAAATTTTAGATTATTTTTGTTTCCATCAGTGTTCATTTAAATTTAAAATGGGATGTTAGATGTGGGAAAGCTTGTGTTTCTATGACAAAATAAAAGTGTACTCTGACGATTAAAAGAGAAGTTGAAATTCCAAAATGGATGATTTTCAGGGAAAGGTGGAAAATTCCGGGGGAAAAAAGTCTGAAATCTACAAAAATGTTTTACATGGAACACAGGCAGGCATGGAAGGTCCAAAAAAAAGAGCAGACAGCTAGCGGAAACCTGCTTATAAGTTTTATTTGTCAGCAAAATAAAATCACTTGAAATATTTCAATCCTCCACAATTAAGAAACCAAGCCCTCAAACGAGTAAGAGACTGTGAAGGAGGCATTACATAAATAAGTTTTATTTGAATTAGAAACAAGTTAAATTAAAGTGGGTGGAGGTTGACTCTCACTTTGCAAAACTGGTGTTTATCACTGTCATAGCTGAAAACAAATTTAAAAGGCAAAGACAGCTGCATTCATCTACAGCCAGTCTAACAAGCTGCTAATCTATCTCCCAGCTAAAAAGCTGCTTATATGACACAGTACTATGCTTAGCAGAAGTCACTTTAGTCAAGAGACTCTAAATGTTTTGGAATGGCGTTACTCTCTCCTCCTTTTGAAACTGCTACTGATTCGGCAGAGTTGTAACTAAGCATGGGAGGAAAGAAGCACAGACATCCTTGAGTCTACTTTGGTTCTTTGCCTAAAAAAAGGGTTGTCTATTCCAGCCTCAAGCTTCTGTCCACACTCTGAGGCTATTTAACTCACCAAGAACTTGTTTTTTAAACACCTCACAGAGAAAGAGGTGAGTGCTGAGCTGTGAATGCTGAGCTGCTTGGGACAGATGCCTTTGTGCCTCATGCAGTGGCATAACACCATGTGCGCTGAGTGCTAGGAATCGTGGGCCTGAAGAAGGATTGCCCTATTTTAAGGTTCTTATGGACTAGGCTAGGCTTAGGTCCTTCACTGGTACTTACTTTAGACTTACTATTAAAGGATGCAGTCGTATATGCTGGGCCCTGGGAGGGGACATGGAGGGAATTGGATGTTCAAGAAGAGTCTGAAGAAGACAGGAAGTCTGGTGAGGTATCTCCTGAGCAGGCCGTGGAGAGTTGCCTTCAGCTAGAGGAAGGCTAGCTTTTCATTTCTTCACACAGTGGTAAGCCACATCCTGTAGTTAAGTGTGTTATCCACAGTAGTCTTCTGTTGAAAAAGTAAGCAGCAGTCTGATACGTGATACTGAACCCTCTGAAAGCCTAAGAACAGTTTCTGCCTGATTGGGAAGGTCTCCAACTCAAGTTTCCCATCCTTCTGATGACTGCTATAACCAGGAGTGTGCAAGTACCAGGTTAGTGTCTCATTTTGGAGTATTCTGTTTGATACATGCTATTAAGTATTCATAGGAGCAGATACTGTGTTGGAGGTCTCTCCCAGGTGAGTCTTCCAAACACCAAACTGCAGCATCTCTCTCTCTCTCTCGCTCTCTCTCTGGCCTAATGAATATTTAAGTTATGATAGTGATGACAACCATAGAAAAGCCCATGAGAAAATTAATTCTGTCTTCTTAGCAGGGTTTCAATAGTGTGCTGTAAGTAAAGCACTGGGGCCACACTGAATATGGAGGATAAAAGGAAAGGTTGAATAGCTTACTCATTAAGTGAGCACCATAGAGCATGAGTACAGAATGAGGCAAGGACTATGTGGAAAAAATAGTATGTCATCAAGTAATTTAAGAGTGTTGCACAATGCATATGTATAAGGGACTGAATGAATGTTTTCAGGAAATCTTAATTTTGGCATTTAGTAACACTGGAATGCATGACTTTACAATCTGAGCAATATTCATTTAGAGTATCTTTTTGTGTAGATAAGCTTGGCATTAAGGGGAAGTGAGGGAGCCTCACAAAGCCCTAAAAAACATACTCCTTTTTCCTCCATCCCAATCATCTCTGAATGTGAAATTATGGTAGCTGGTTGAGATTCATGATCAAACAGTGAAAATTCAGTGTACTTGATAATTGTTGCCACAGCATTTCCTCTCTAGTAATCATTTTCCTATTTTAATTCCAAGCATTCTCTACCTCATCACTTTGCAGAGTAGCATGTAATGAATGCTATCAACAGGGGGTTTTTACAAAAGCCTCTACTGCTGCAGTTGGAGTTAAAGAGGGAGGGGGCAGGGGCATTAAAAAGGGTGAGGTTTTGAAGAGACGTTAGAATAGATGGCTAAATAATAAAAAGTAATGAAGGTGGAATATTTTGCCTGCTGTTCTACGGATGAAATTGCCCATGAGCAGATTGAGATATTTTAAAAACATATTCTTTTTTCAAAATAATTTGTCAAGGGTCAAATACTTTTCTGGTTACTCATACTGAAGCAAGAAAAACCTGTCTGTGGCCAAAGCTGCTTCTTTGTGGGAATAGAAGTGAGGAAATCTGTTACCAATTAATTTATGGAAATAATTATCCATTTCATGAGTGACTCTTTGTGTGTGTTTGTTATTCAGAATGTGGATGGTTTTGTCTGATCTTATAAGTAATGTGGCATGTTACAATGTGTCACAACACACTGAACTCAGTTTATAGTAAAACTATTTAGTTATCTTCTGCTGTAAGTTAAGCTCTCTGTTTTCTGATGTTCATAGATAGTTGCCCTTCTCAACAGTTCTCCCCTTCCTCTAGGAACATTTCCCTAAAACAGTGGGAGAAAATAAACACAATAGGGACAGAAGTGAATTAATTTTGCCATCTAAAAGGATGTGAGTGATTTTTATTTGGGAAGAGGGCAGTATTTGCCTAGTACTAATGATTATGACTGATGAGAGGATTATTTTTAGTAATACACACGAGAATAGTCAGACATGAAAATACACACATGATGTTTCTAAATTCTCTAATGCTTTTATAGTGAAAAGATAATGAACATTAAAAAAATGTGTCTTGTAGATAGCTAAAGCAATTATTATGTTGTATAAAACACTTCTTATATTGATTTGTCAGAAGCCCTTTATGTTTCGGTAGCTTGCCAAAGAGTCATTATGGCATAATATCTCTCCTAGTCTGTAATACACATTTGTTTCTGCTTTAGAAAAGCACTTCTAAATGTCACATTTGGGTGAATTGGGACACACAAGCAAATATCATTAAGAATTTTTGCAGTACAGCAGAAGTTCTGAGAGCCTTTGGAGTCTTTTTGAAGTGGAAAAACAATAGAGGTTAAAACTGGGTACTTTTATCATCTCACTCACACTGAAATGACTGACTTTGGAAGTGCAGAGGTGTGCTCACATCCTGCCCAAAGCATCCATACAATGAACCCACAGAAGAATTTTGTTTATTAGCTGACTGCTAAGTTTTTCCTCCTTTCTTTCTAGACTGACTTTTTAAATAGGGGGTGCTACTCAGTCACAACTAGAAGGGAGTTGTTGAAACCAAATTTTTACAGTTCCAGATCAGTTTAGGTTTAGCACTTATGCTGACAACATGAGGATTATTTCTTCATTGAAGAGTAGAATAAGTTTTCAGCTATTCTGGGATTTCAAGCCAAATTATGTTGTGTGCTTGAATTTACTACTAGTATAGTAAAAGGCAGGCCTTTGCTGCCAGACTAGCAGGACAGACTCAGAGGTGTGGACTTTGGATGTTTTTGACCTGTGTATCAGGATAGTGACAGTGGCAATCCTGCCAACTGCAGCTACAGGTGGTTATTTTGGCCAGCCTCCACTCCACTTAGGAACCAATATGCATTACTAAAACACAATGTAGTCACATTTAGCCTCTCAAATGTCATATCCTGGGCATCTTTCAGGAATTTATTTATGGTAATTGTGTCTTTTCAATAGAAAGCTTTTTCTCTCTACATATAATAGTTGACATGTTAAGCGTGGCACAACTGAAGTGGAAGACTGATCCTCTGAAAGTGGCTTTTTTGTTCCATTTTGGATCTAACTGGTTTAATTTAGAATATTCTCTGCATCAAGTTAGTTTGCTGTGTTTTAACTGGGAATACAGATGCAGCTTTTTCACCCAAGGAAGTAATTTATGACTGTGACCAAACTGCCGCTTTGCTGTAGAAAGATATCCAGAGGTCAGTCTATGGTCCAAGATTTGTGTGGCACAATGTGGCTTGTATTCACACTAGGGCTAGCTCCTCTCCAGCAGACTGGGGTTTGAAATAGCCCGGACTGAGCCAGACTCTATCGAAAAGCTGGGGTCCTCCACTCACTGTTGCTTCTTGATCCTCTAGTGCCAGTGTAATGGATGTGCCTGTTTTAGGATCTAAAAGGTAAAACACAGTATTTGCTGTGTTTTATATTAACTCATATGGATTCTGCTTTCAATGGCTGAGTCAGCAGTGAGTTTTGAGTGTTGCCTTGCATCTCCTTTGCATCCCTGCCTTGCATAAAAAGGGTTCAAGAAATGAGCCTGTTGTTTTGCTGTCAATGAGGATTATAGATGAGCACTTCAGTAGCGAGTCACAAATATGCTGAATAAGTTAAGGAATTGTAGTGTGAAATTCAGAATTTTTTTTATTGTAATGACTGGTTCCAGTAGAAACTGAAACTTACCTTCATTCAGAGAGTAGGAGGAGTAAAAGCAAAGGAAAATAATTTTTCTCCTACAACAATGGCAGTCCCAATAAAGGGAAAATACCTTTGCTGGGAGAAGATATTGCAGAACCACAGAGTGACTGAGGTTGGAAGACACCTCTAGAGTTTATTGGGCCTAATCCCCTGCTCAAGCAGGATCACTTAGAGGCAGCTTCTCAGGACAATGTCCAGATGGCTTGGAATACCTTAATGGAGGGAGACTCTGCAACCTCTATGGGCAACCTGCTCCAGTTCACCCTCACAGTGAAAAGGTGTTACCTTATGTTTAGGAGGACTTGTATTTCAGATTGCACACATTGCCTCTTCTGTCACTGGACATCACTGGAAAAAATCTGACTGCATCTTCTTTGCACCCCCCCCTTCAGTTATTCATATTCCTTGATAACATCCCCCTGAGACTTCTCTTCTCCAGGCTAAAGAGACCCAGCTCTCTCACCCTCTCCTTGCACATGAAGTGCTCCTGTTCCTTAATCATCCCCATGGCACTTTGTTGGACTCTCCACCAGTATGCCCATGTTTCTCTGCTACTGAGGAACCCAGAGCTGGATAGAGTACTCCAAATGTGGACACATCAGTGTTGGATAGGGGGTAAGGATCAGCTCTCTCCACCTGATGACAAAATTTTGTGTAATGCAGCCTAGGATACCATTGGCCTTCTTTGCAAACAAGGCACACTGCTGGCCCATACTTAATCTGGTGTCCACATTTTAATTTGCTTTCTAGCTGAGTGGACCCCCAGGATTTACTCCTGCCTGGGGTGTTCCTCCCCAGATGTAAGATTTTGCATTTCTTTTTGAACTTCGTGAGGTTCCTGTTAAGCCATTTCTCCAGCTTGTTGAAGTTCCTCAGTATGTCAGCTTGACCCTCTGATGTATTAGCCACTCCTGGTTTTGTGTTATTGGGAAATATGCTGAGAGCACACCTTGTCCTGTCATCCTGATTATTGATGAAGATGTTGAACAGGATTGGAGCCTGTATGCCAAGGTGACAGGCTGGGGTACCTTGCTAAGTAATGGCTGGACTGACAAGACTTTTGCCACCCTCTGGACACAGCCATGCAAACAGTTTTCAGTGCTCTTCAAAGTCTGCTCATCCAGCCTATACTTCATCAGCTTCTCTAGGAGGATCTTACAGGAGAAACTGTTAAAAGTCTTACTGAGATCCAGGCAGACAATATCTGCTGCTCTTCCCACATCTACCAGCCAGTTATTTCATCATAGAAGCCTATCAGGTTGGCCAAGCATGTCTTTATTTTGATGGATCCATGCTGGCTGTTCCTGATGGTTTTCTTGTCCTTACTGTGCCTGGATGTAGTTTCCAGGATTTGCAGCTCCATCACCTTCCCAGGGACTAATGTGGCTGGCCTACAGCTCCCTGGATCACCCCTCTTGCCCTTTTTGAAGACAAGAATGATGTTTATTTTCCTTCCTTCCTCAGGTACCATGATCATGTTGCCACGATCACGTAAAGGTATTTGAAAGTACTGACATCAGCCACTGTAGGCACATCCTATCAGTGCTCTGGTCTAATTGGTAAGGTGATTGTTCAAAGGCTGGGCTTGAAGGTGTTGGAGGTCTTTTACAACCTAACTGATTCTGTGATTCTGAAACTGTTCCCATCCATGCAGTTAAAATGATCCCCAAACTCAGGCTGTCTGTGCCCAAGTATCTGTTGTGATGGTCTCAGAGTGGTGCTAATTTTTTAATAACACTGTGAAAAGAAAGCTGCTCTGAGCCAAAAGTGTGCCAGAGAAACCATTTGCAAATTAATATACTTGGGCCCATGCCCCGGTCCTTTTTCTTTTATTGATATTGATGCAACCATGTAGTCTGAGCAGTTGCTTTCCCCAGGCAAGAGTTTCACATGATTTACTGCTACTTGAATTTGTCTTTTTTTTTTGCCTCTGGCTTTCTGAAACTAGCTAGAACTTACAGCATGGAATAGGAGTTCACCAGCCCAGACAGCCATCGTTTGAAACCTTGGTGTTCCACTCCCTGCCCTCAAGTCTGTAAAAGTGAAAAGATTGTCTGGGAATGGAGATTGATGATATTTTTTAATAGAACAAGAACAACTGTACTTAATTTTTAATTTATAAAAGAATTGAGTGTTTGCACAGGAAGGGATTTGAAGCCCTTTGAGTGGTATTTTTAAAAAATTTATTTTGTTTTAGATAAAGACAACCTGAGCTGTTCTTAAGCACAGTAGTTTTACAAGCAAGCTCTCATAGGAGTGAAGAGTTACTCCCCAATGCTTAAACATTATTCTGTATAATTATGGATATTTTTTTCCTTCCAAAAATATTTTTTTTTGAGAAGCTGACATTTCAAAGACTTTCAATTCTGTGTGTCACTATCAAATAATCTTTTTTGTACTTGGCTGTTTATTATTGGATTGCAACAACGATAAAGCTCTAGGGGTTTTGTCTCCTTTGGTATGTTAATTAGCTATTTTCCCTTTGATCTTTTTCTTACTGAAAAGAGTGAAAAACTATCTCGGTAGGGAATCTTACTGATGTACATTCATCCCCTCATCTCCATAATCTGAGGATCAGAGAGAGACAACAAATTTCACTGCTGAGTGAGGTTGCTATAGGCCTTAGTTATAATGTACTTCGTTTCTAAATAATCCCACCACCATTTATATTTGGAATACTGAAGTGGAACCTTTGAGAAAAAGAAATGCAAAAATAATTAATTTTAAACTGTGAACTACCTTCATTAATTTAACTTTTTATTGAAGTTTTATGCTCATGCATATGCCACAAGCTCTTCATGCCTCTATACATTATTTTCCTCTTTTTTCTCCTTCTATTTTACTGTTGGGTTCTGACACATTTTCAGTTCTCACAGAAATAAAATATAGGCTAAGCCCAGAGTAACTATTGAGTGAACTTTTAAAGTAATAAATGTTGGAATAGCTTTCCTATGGAAATGATGAAACTCCTGTAACTTTGGACCATTGAAAAGGATTGGACAGAACTGTGGAGTGGTGGGGAAAAAGCTTATACATATACACACAGAGATTATGTGTATGTATTTCTGTCCCTTAAAGTCCTTCCTCAAAAGCCATCAGCATCAAATAGCATTTCTTGAAAAAAATGAAGTAAAAGCACTTCAGTGAGAGGCAGAGGCAAATCTCCTTCACGGGGCAGTCCAGCAGTGGCAGAAGTGTAGGCAAGATCACCTACTGGAGACTTTCCAAACAGTTTCTTTGAGCCAGTTTATCCATTTCCCCAGGAGATGGACAAAGCATGAGGCAACCTTGCAGCTGAGATTCTAGTATCCTGCAATGGGGGATGTGACCAGATCTTGATAACCACAGTAGAGACAATTACATTTGAAATGGTTATGTAATCTGCCTTGGCAGTCAGGGAGGGAAAACTGCCACTTGAAGAACAAGAATGATGCTATGCCAAAGAAAATGTCAGGTGAACTCTTCCCTGATAGCATCCATTTCTCTCCAGTGCCCAGTTCATATCTGTATCAAATTGATACTGATATTTTCTGAAATGGGATGTGACAAATCCTTCCTCTTCCAGGTTGCCTTGCATGTGGAAAGGTGAGGAGCACTTGAGGTGCTCTGGCGACTGTCCAACCATTGCTGCTGTTGCAGCTCAACATTATTGTCTCAGCTGTGTGCAGGCATGGGAGGAGATGCAGGACTCTTTTTGTAGTGCAGGTATATCACCTGCTGAGGGATGTGTTGGTATTCTCCTGCTAGGAACCCTGGACTTGGAAACCATCCCATTAACTTACAAGAAGTTCAATTCAGTCATTAAAATACAGTGTTTAATTCAATCTGAGGTGCCTGATGGAATGTCAGACACCCATACGGGTCTGACTTACAAAAGACATCCCTAACAAAAATTTCAGTTTCTCCTGGAGCAGCTGGAAGCCTTATGGCATCTTTTATGACACTTAGCTCAATGCCACTCTAAGAGTGGATGTATATTGAGGCACTGAAGTTTGTGTTTGCATGCAAGTGAAGTGTCTAAGCTTCCATCACAATGAAGATCTAATCAATGCAGTAGAGTCTTGAGAGCTAATAGTCTCAGTCTAAAAGAAATACCTTCATGTGTCCAGCTGATTTTAAATATCTAATATGCTTCTACTTTCTGGACCTGAATTCCATCCCTGCTATGTAAAAATCCAGCTCAACGTGCCAACATTATTGTGGCACCTACTGCAGTTTAAGATACTCCCACTTAGCTACTAGCTCCTATTCCAGGAGCACATGGGTCCTTTGTCATATGTGACAGTCCCATTAGATACTGCAGTCCCTGTAGGACGCCTGAAATGGCACTAGATACCTACATATGTGCAATGGACTTGAGCATTAGACATCAGCTTTTCTACAAGCTCAGAAGTTCCCCAGAAAATATCTCCTTTTCTCCACTGAGTAGAAAAGATGCCTGGTTCAGGTGTTGAGACATCTGTGGTAGATCTCTAGGTGTGATCAAGTGAATTCCAAATCAAGTTTCTGGTTTTCTGGGCACATGCATCTCAAAGATACTTGGGATTCCTACTTTTTCCAAGGTGGTAGTACATTTGTTGTTTCTCTGGAGCATCTATGTGATATAGTCTCTGCACAGGTGTTTCTGACACAGAATCAAAAACGAATGAAAATCACGTTGAAGATGTTAATGAGTGATTATAATGCTTTTGCTGTGCTTTGCTGCTCCGCAACCTTGGGATGCAGGTTGTTGCTATAATACGAAGAGCCACGGATTTTTTTTTTGCCATAGTGAAATATCTGGTGTTAATTTTTGAAATGTGCTGCTTGCACAACATCATCTTTCCTCAAGTTTTTCCCCACTATCTCTAAGACTTAATATATTAGAACAGTGTTTGCCAACTGAAGGTAATGAAAAAAAGTAGATGGAAGGATTTAGATCCTGTTATAGTCTTATGCAATAAAAATCTTGTTCCCACAAGGATCAGCTGTTCCCAGCAAGGCTCAGGTAGGATTCCCAATGGTCTGTGTAATTACAGGAGGAAGGATTCTTGCTTTCTGCTCCAAGTTAGGCAACCAAGTCTGAGCTAGACGCATGACCTTCCCTTCCCTGAAATTGAAAAAAGAAATTGAAGTCTCCAGAGGAGATTTGCATTTAAGACTGTTCTAATAAATCACTCTCTGGATGTGCTCATTTCTGTCTACTGACTGTAAAAGGAGCCTCAAATCATGAGCTCACCCAAATTCAGACATTTATAAAGTCAATGAAGTAAAAACGTCTTATATGGACCTGAGACCAGTAGAGGATTTTCTCCTGGTCTTCAAGATTAAATGTTCTGTCATGAGTGTGAATATAGGAAGTTCTATATACAAGGCCATTATTTTTATAAGTCATTTACTGTCATGCTACTTTGTAAATATTCAAAAGGTGATCTTCAAATGAGTCATCAGTGTTTTCAGGAAAATGTGAGAAAGTCTGCTTGATGATCACATCTATACTTAAGCCATGGTGACAGAAAAAATATGCACTGAGTTAATGCTAACTGAATCAGGTGTGGTACAAAACCCCCTGGGCGCAGTGGCAGGTTTGTATTTGTTCTGTCTGACTATCTCTTGGAGCACACATTCTGCTTCTTTATTTCTGATCTCTTCACTCAAATGTTTGATGTTTGGCTGTTGTTCCGTCTCCTCTTTTTCCGTGTTTTTTTTTTTTTTTTTTTTTTTTTTTTTTTCTTTTTTTTCGCTTGTTATTTGATTGTCAGACAGTTCCTCAATTCTTCAAGCTGTGGATCAGATATAGGGGATGTTCAGAGTTCCTTGAACTACATGGTCTTCCTTTGTACCACTCCATCTTCAGTGAGGTTTATCAGTTCTCTATCCTGAGACGTCTAACGTTTATCAGTGACCTAGAGGAGGTGATGAACTTGTAAAGCTTTACTGGGAGGCACCTGTCATTATACTCAAGGGCAGAGCTGCCTGAGAGATACACAGAGGCAGGTTGGTCGAATGGGCTGACAGAAGCCTTATGACACGAGGACCCGACAGACAGCAGGCTGCACACGAGCCCTGCAGCACAGAGGGCAGAAGCCTCTTCGACTGTGTGAACAGGAGTGGAGACAGTAAACTGAGGGAAGTGACCTTCTCCCCCTACTCAACACTCATTAGATCACATTTATGTACAGCAACCTCTTTTGGGGTCCCAGCACAGGCAAGTAATTGACAAACTGGAGCAAGTTCAGCAGGGCTGCTAGGATGGTCAGGTGCTGAAGCCCGTGCTCTGTGAGGAGAGGCCAAGTGAGCCAGATTCTCCTTACACGCACTCTGAATCCATGTAAGGAGAATCCATAAATACAGTCCAACAGTGGAAGAGGTTTCCTGGAAGACTACAGTTTTCGTCCTTCTAAATTTTTAAGATCTGACTGGATAAAGTCCCAAGCAACTTTCTCTGACATCATAGCTGGCTGTGCTTGGAGCAGGAGTTCAGACTGACAGCCTCCTGAGGCTGCTCCCAAACAGAATTATCCCATGATCCTGCAATTTAAACACTGTACTTGTCCTATCTTTGCTTTAGCTAAACTGCAGTCCCCAGTTTTGCTGTTGACCTTGGTTTGCTGACTTGACTTCCTGGTTTGACCTTCAATGTTATGAGCTTGATATGCAGTGACCCATAAATGCATGGTGAGTTGATTACTGCAGCTAACTCACCTCTGCCTGGCAATCCCAGCTGCTAGAAACCTCAGTCTTTCTAAGTCTGCAAGGACTCACTGTCATCATAAAAAATTCTGAAATTTCAGATTTCATACCTACATATTATAACTTCTCCTCGCTCTTTCTTCTTTCTGGGAATTGTATCTAAATCAGCCTGTCATCACAGTGGGCTGAAGAACAGGCAAGAGGCAGTGGCATAATGGTTGCAGTAGAAGTGTGTATTTTTATTATTAACATCCTGAAAATGACAGAGAAATTGCAACATCACTTCTGTGTATAGTAAAGCCACCATTATATCTTCATCTGCTTTGAGGAAAAATAATTACTCTACCTTGGGACACTGTTGAAGAAATACTGGGAAAGAGACATTCCTGAGGAAACACTGTGAGAGGTGAGGAGGCATATGGGATTTGCAAAGAAGATGTAGTTACAAGCAATAAGATAATTTTTTGGCTTTTGATATAGAAAGGGAGAAAGCTCTGGTTTATTTACTCCTGTGATTTATGTAAACAGTGTTGTACACCTATTAAATTTTAACTCCATTGTATAGTTTGAAGACATTGCAGGATTATTCATATTCTCATATCCATATTCTCCTGCTAGAGACAGGAGGCATATAGTCTCAGTGTTCTTCTCACCTTAGCCAACAAGGCTATGTAAATACTAAAATATGATTTTTTTTTTCTGCAGTTCAAGGTAACCATCCTAGCCAGAATGCTCATCCTTAACTACGTTGTACCAAACAAGACCAAGCATATCCACAGTCTGCTGATTGCAGAAATGGGAGTTACAGATTGTGGGTGGTGGTGGAAAGGAATTTGTGAGGGAGAGAGAGGCTTTACATGTGACAAAATATTGTGGTATGGCTGTGCTGGACTTGCTCTGCGTGGTATTTGGGAAGCTGCTGTAAAATTATGTGGTGAAAGTTAACAGTGGATTTTGTAATCAGAAGAACTGTCCCAAACTCTCATACACGCAATGCTCAGTGACTAGCTGACAAGCTGCAACTATTCTTCTGATTAACACTCCATTCTCTGAGCATCATGGAGAAGCTGTCCTCGTATGTTGTTCTTCAAGCTCCTGACAGCACAGACTTCTCACAAATTGCACTGCTGAAAAGCTTATTTTGTTCCCTACTTTCTACCTTCTACTGACTACTTGTCCTTGTTAAACAGATATATCCATCCCACTTCCCTGCAGAACCATAGCCCCTCAGTTTTATGTGGGCTTTGAAGAAAAATGGGCTAGTGTTGTTTCTGACATCCTCTGAGGATTTGAAGACATTCATTAGGAATTTCTCCTCCTCACGCTGATGCTGTGTAGGAGATAGATGCATTATTTTAGTGATGAGTTTGAATTGTACGGCATTCTGTTTTCAAGTATACTATGGAACAAGGGGCAGGTGGTGTCACAGATGAAACTTTCTGCTAAATTCATCAGGATCAGCTAAACAAAGCTTACAGATAGGAAGATGACAAAATGTTAGAAACATTTGGCTGCAAAGGTCCTCAAAACTCGCTTATAGCCACTATCTGCAGCAAGGCAGGATCAGGTGTACTTAAACCTTTGGTGACAGAGTGTTATCTTCTCAACTGTTACAAACCCTCTGTTGCTCAGCCATTACGAATCCTAGATTTCATAGCTGCCCCTGGCAGCAAACTCTGATGCGTAACTTCTCTTCCATTTGCCATACCTTTTTAAATGCAAAATTAGTCTTTGCTACAAATAAAAGGTCTTTCTTTTTATGCCCTCCTTGGTGAAAAAGGGCTGCAGTTAATCACTATAATGAGCAGCAGAAAGACTGGACCGTTGGAACAGGACAATCTGCTTCCAGAGGTTTTGATTGTGTAGGGCATGCTGGTACCTGTTGCACCTTCCTGGCCTGAAAGCCAACACTGTGCAGATCAAGACTTCTGCTGCCTATCTACTGTAGCTGACAAAAAGCACCAGTAGAGTAAAGGGAATTTTCCCAGGGTTAAAGTGAGCTTAAACCAGTCTTTTTTTTCTGAGAGTCAGAAACAACAAAATTGTAAAATCAAATGTCTGGCATTGCAGACAGTGTCCACAGGTGGTAGTGTAGGAATCTGGATACTGCAGAGAGGAGCAGGTTATGACTGTTATATTCACAGAGATGCCCTGTGTCTGGTCCAGGGTCATCAAAGGAACTGAGCTGGTGAGGTGGAGAGAGGCAGCTTTGAACCTTTGTATGGAGGTGGGAATGCAGACACCTCCCCAGCTGCTCCCTGTCCGCTCCACTCACACCAAATGTCCTTCCATTTGCTCAGAGTCAAACAGGCTGGAGGAAGCCAAATGCTGCACAAGCTTCATGAGGTTGCTAATTATGATGGCTGCCTGGAGTTGATGTGGTAAATAGAAATACCACAGCTGAGTCCAAATGGACATGCTGGTGTTTGTTTTTACTTTGCAGGAGCAAACTGAACATGAGGGCTTGATAACATCTGATGCAAGTCCTCGGAGCATATCCCAGCATACGGTACCCTGTGTGACGAGGGACATGTCAGATGGACCATCTGGACAAAGAAAATGACCCCACCTATCCCACAGACCACATTTAGGAGGCTTTGGATCTATACATAGATAAATAACACAGCTGAACAGCTGTATATCACATAGCTGCCAGTGACCTTGTATTTCCAGCCTGTCCCAAAAGGTACTTATTCCAGAAAAGTGGGGAGTACATTTGTGTAAATACAGAAAGTGATCCTGTCTGTGTTTAACATACACATTTAATGAACAGTACGATTGCAAAGTCGGTACTTAGGAACAAATAGTTATTATTAAACTTATTTTGCAATTCCACACGTGACCCTTTGCATATATATGGTATTTATAGCCATATTTTCTCCTAGTTACAGTCATTATTGACATCTGAGAAAAATCTAGTGTTTTCTGTGGCAGTTGAAGACTGCATCTTTAAAGTGCTAGAAGGTTAGAAGGAATTTTAGGGCTGATATTTTCTAAATTTACACAGTAATTTCTTCTTATACAGGCTTATTTTCTACTCATTTGTTCATGTATGTCTGCAAGATATAGATGCACTTTATTCTGTATATATTCATGTCCACATCCACTTAATTTTTATTTCTTTCCATTATAAAAAAACCATAGTAAAGACTATATTTCATTTTTAGTATATCTGTGCTACAGTGCAGAAAAATCAATTAGCTTTAGCCATCTCATTTTTTTTTCTGTAAAACTTGGATTTAGAATCCTTCACACTAATCCCATGGACAAGCTCTGCTGACTAGCACCTGGAGGTTGTTACTATTGCCATGTACTCCCTGATAGCTGTTTAAGGGGTTAGAAGGTTTTTGCCCACACTTTTTCAAGCTGGAACCATGGAAGCCATCTTAGGTGCAGAGGTTTATTGCCTCTCATAAGGCACTGAGAATATGTGATAATAACTACATGGGAGGGTCCGTTTATAGAGAAGCCTTTGGTGTTTGACCTCCTTTGGTAATCTTCCATGGAAAATGGAAGGACTGCAGACACATCATCAGGGCACTAGCATCTGATCTGCCACATGGCACTATGAGGTGCACTGTTGTCTTTGGGATGGAAGTTAGCTGAGATGGGGACTTTAGGCAGGAGCACAGACCCCTCTAACCCCTCTCACAGTGCTGCAGTACACAGCTGATATTTCCCAGAGGTGTCTATACCACAGCAGGTGTACATTGCTGTTCTAAAATGGCAGACAGCAAAGCTGTAGCATTCTGCACTGCTTTCTTTATGAAATGGAGCTGTCTGCATCCTGGGCTCTGTCACTGGAGCCTGCTTGTTCTGTGGTCAGTGCATGGAAACCATTTAATGTAGGTCACAATATGCTACAATGCAAGTAAAGCAAAATCTGGAGTGACGGCACTTAAACATATGCACTCTTACACGCTGTCTTAAACCATGGCTCAGAGACTGTTTATTTGCAAGAATAATTTCCTCTCTGAGCATTTAGAAGGAAAATGGCTTCTGTGCTTGTTCAGTGCTGCAGGCTGCACTAAAATGACAACCTGCCTTCCCTTTCGGGTTTCACAGACTCCATTTTTATTTGGAGCCTGATTGTGAAGTACATCCTACCTTTTTTTTTTTTTTTTAATTACCCCCTTCAGTATCCCCTCTCTGATTATCAGGGAAAAACCTTTCATCAGTGCCTCACTGTAGTCTAGGTGTGGTTTCCTTTCTCCCTATTTTTTTTTTTTTGTGCCTGATGATGAGCATTTTGAAAAGAAACATGGAATCTGAATACATGAAGAAATCTATTTGGGCACCTGCTTCTTGAAAGAGAGGAAGACAGAGAAGTGGATAAATGGCAGAGGCACTGCATGATTGCTGGAAACAGCTCTTTTCACATCCATGTTTTTTCAGAGCACTCTTTTTCTTTTCTTTTCTAGTGGTATTTTTGTAGGGGTATTCAACAGCTTTTTCCCCCCACTGCTGCTTTTCCAAATTTCCCTTTACAAGTGGAAATGAGTTAAAACTTGTGGCAGTCTTGTGAGACAAGTCATATGTTGTGGTGCAGTTTGGCCCTGTAGATGTGTTTTGATACACAACTACAAACGTGTCCACAAGTAAAATCTTTATGTTTACATTCTGTGCCAGGAAACGGGATGTAGAGAAGTGTTTGGGGTCTGCCCAGGAGACTTATGGTGTATGCTGGATGAACTTAGACTAGTTCCTAGGCAGAGATTCTTTCCTTCCTGCAGAACTTGCACCTGGTGAGGTATCTTACGGCATTTTTACCTTTCTTAATTTCTGTTTTTTTTTCCCTTATCAGTGTCTGTGTGTCAGTAAAAGGTGAGGCACACCATGAAGCTGCAGAGGAACCTAAACCCACCTGTGAGATGACTCCAGTCCCTGGCAGATCTGCTGGGAGCCAAATGGCTGTTAGGTCTGTGATGGCAGAGTGGACCATACTGATTTTTCAGGGATGGGGAGGTCAGCTCTGATGTGTTCCCCCAAATGAATTAAAACAAAACATCATGTCTTCCCTCTCTCATTTGTTCTGTGTTATTATATTTTCTGTGGGAATATTAGCGTTTATTCATGGCATAGTAGAACATGGCTGCTGCTTCAAAATGTCCATTATAACCTGGTCTAGGCTGTCTTGAAGTTCAGGTAGAGCAAATATGATCCTAACTATGCTGCTGCCTTAGTATTCAGTTTTAGCTCTGTCTGCACTGACATGGCAGCAGTTTTTCCAGAGTCCTTTACAGAGGAATGATATTACCTATTTCCCTATCCAATATATTTAGACTTCTGTCACAAACAGCCACAACTAAAACAAATGTTATTATAAAATCATAGCAGTCATAATAAATAAAAGCACTGCAACAAGCTGAAACTGTAAAAAGAATTTGTATAGTGCTGCAATCATCTTATTTGTAAAATGAGCAGGACACTGCTGGTAGCAATTTTTATGTACAGTGTTGTAGAGTTTTTAAATGACCTTAAGTAGTCAGGGCATTTGCTCTGAGTGTATTGTGCAAGTTGGAATAAATGGTGGAATGATTTGGGCTTTTAAAACTAGGCTGAATAAAATGCTACAAGATATCCTGCATGGGTGGGCTCTCTCTGACAGGCAGATGCATTCAGGAACATAATGTGTCTTGTGCGGTTCTGATTTATATGGCTCTGTGAAGGTGCCTAAGGGCTGGTTTACACACAAGCTCTCACTGTTTTAATTAAACCTGTTTTCAGTCTAAGATTTCAGTTCAGAATAAAAGTTACTGTCATCAAGACAGCTGAAAATTGTCAAGCTCTGCTTGATGCATCCCACTGTAGGTGTCTAAGTGAAATGGCACAGCTCTGCAGGTATTGTGCATATGGAAAGCAGGTAGACACTTCTAGAAAATGGGCCCTATTCCCCTGGAAAGGGGTTCAATTCTTTCCACTGACTCCAGGACATAAGGAGATGAAGTCCATAGCTTAGAAAACTAGAATGAGGCATCCATGGATGATGTAGTATCTCCTCTCATTTCTGCACAGTTTATACCCAAATTGTCATTGTTGGATGGAAATCAGAACAACAAATGCAAATATTCTGGAAAAGACATGAAGAATAGCCTGGATAAAAAATGAGGTCCAATAATGACACATTAAAATATCTGTAAAGAAACTGGAGAATAAGTGAGAAAAAGAAATAAAAGAAAAATATAAAGGCTCAGATGAAGACTTCATGAAGATGAGGCTGAAGTTTCTGTGAATGGAACAGAGAGAGTTTTGTGACCATATTTGTTGGCTGAGCCTTGAGTTTTAAGAGAAGTCAGAGGGAGTAAGTCAGAAAACTTAATGGGATTTTGGCACTAATTTTTGTTCAGAAATCTTGCCTTAAATAGCCAAATGAGAAAGTCTATTCTATTAATGTACATATTTATTAACGTATACATGCATATAAACCCACATGTGTGTATGCATACATAAATACTTGTACATGTATATGTACCATATATACACAAATATAAAATGTATATTTAATTGATTTATGAGCAGAGTAAATGGGTACACATATATAGACGGCTACCTCCCTCCCCTTTATATAAGTACAATCCAAAATTCATGAGAGGTTTTAGAAAAAAAATTAATGGTTGTTTGACACCACTTGCCACTTGTACTTCAAGCACTGAGCTCTTAACAGAGGGATTCAGTCTCTGAGTTTGTTTAGCTCTCTGAGAAGCCGCAAGCACCTGTTTTCCTCCATGGTTTAAATTCTGCTTGCACAGATGCCCAGAGGCTGTGGGTCTCAGTCTATCTGTGACTTGTAAAGGCAGTTGCATCCAAGTGTCAGTCTGTCAGACATGATCTGAGCCCCCTAGCTGGCAGGATGGACTTTGTGCAAAATACAGAGCTCAGAGAGATAGAAATAACCTTGAGACTGGAGCACTAATCTGGGAGCCAAAAGACTTGGATTCCGTCTTCTGTTTCGGAGACTCACATCTAGGTTGCCTCATAGTAAAAAAGCAGTAGCAGGCACTCCCGGAGGGTTCTTTCTGCTCCTCATCTGATACCACAGCAACATTCATGTACAGGAGAACTTGCAGTCAAAGCCAAAGCCAATGTCCTGCACTTATATTGTTTAGTGCCAAGCCCCTCAGTGCTGGCCTTCAGGCTCTTCTGGACCCACTGTAGCCCTAGTAGTCCAAGCATTTTAAATAAAAAACTAGACATAGCTGGTGCTGTCTAAAACACCAGAGGAGGACTGAACTTGATGCAGCTTCACCTGTGCCACTGCTGAGGTCTCAACCAGGAGATCTAAGAGTAGGAAGAAACAAATTTAGCAGCAAGTTGTTTCACTCCAAAGGAGGATCCCAGGCAAACTCTAAGTAAACAGATGGGGCACTGCAGAGAAGTGAAGAGGTAAATCTGTTGGCGTTTATAACATTTGTGTCTAACACCTACAGGACTAGAAATGAGAGCAGAAAGAGTGCCTGAATTTGCAGCTGAATGGGTAGGGCTCTTGATTGTGAGGATTCAGTTACAGATCATTTACAGCTCTTCCTCATGCATAATGTTCATCATCACCCCTGGACAAAAAACAAAACAAAACCAAACAACAACAACAACAACAAACCCCACAAAACAAAACAAAACAAAACATAACAAACAAAAAACCCAACAACAACAACAAAAAGGAGGTAGAAAATATTCTCAGTCACGATCAATGGTAGTTGAAAGTCTGGCCCAGCTATTTTGCAGAAGGAAATACTGCAGTATGGGGGGGACCTATGGGAGAAAAGGATATAGAAAAAAAGTGCAATCCATGGTAAAAGTGAATAGGCAATAATTAATGTAACACACACTGAAGCTGCCTGGGAAACTTAAAACAAACAAATTCTGTATTTTCACATCACTGAACTATGGAACTCATCAATAGAGATACTGGGAGATCCCAGAGTTAAACACTAATGAGCAGAGGGCAGGTTTGGGGGGAAGATATTTCTTGCAGCCTACTCAAGTTGTAATAGAAAGTTAAATATGGGCACTTGCCATAACCTGTGGCTGAAGAATGCCCTAAGCTGTTGAACAGGGAAGGTTTGCTATTGGCCTGTTTTTGCTTTCTTTCTCTCCTAATGTTTTCTTGATGACTTTGCTATTGTTTGCTGTCAAAACCAAGAACTGGGTTAAACATGCCTTTGGTCTAACTTAGTGAGGCACTCCTTATGTTCTTGTAAAAGAAATCACAGATTATCCTGAGAACTGTTGCTTTTAAAGCTGGAAAGGGAATATTTCACATATTTTTCCTGTTGCCTCCATAGCTCAGCATACTGCCGCCATGCATGAAGTGTGCCAATAATCCCATTTTAACTCTCCTTATTCCATAGAGGATTCAAATTCAAGATAACAGCTTCAGGCACTTAAAATATCATGTAGGAAGGGCAAATAGAGGACAGTGATCACAGTAAACTCCTAAGCTGCTTGGACTTGATTGAAAAGTTCCTGCTTATGTCCCAGGATGTCACTGATATTTTGGAGCAAACTCCCTTGATGCCTGCTTTATGTGATGGAGGTCCAGTGGTTATAATTGCTGGTTTATATTAAATGATGGGACACAAGCAGTTTAAGCCAGTCTGTGTGCCACAAAGGAAAGCCTGTTCCTTCTTGATCCCCCTCCTATCATGGACACATGGACCCCTGAAAGGTCAGTGTGAGTACAGGCACTTCTGTAGCTACACACCATCAGATAGATTGGCAAGATGAAAACCATATGGCCACCTGCATGCTAAGAGGCAGACGTGGAGCACAGGCTGAAATCAGTCTTTTGGGAGACTAAGACTTTATATTGGCTTAGACCACTTGTGGAAATATATATATCCTCTTTCATAAGATCTAATTACTAATTTTGCCATGTCCAAGATTAAGTTGTTTGGATGACATTGACCTCAGCTAAGAACTGGTGGAATTTATTATACAAATGATGATTAACTCCACCAAATGTGGGGCATTTGGTCAGGAAGTAGAAGACTAAGGATTTAAATTAATGTTCACATTGTTCAGATTAAGATGAGGGATTGTGCAGCTGAGAAGGATATCCTTGCTATAAGTCAGATATAATCTTAAGAAGATCCCCTACATCCTTCCTCTCTATAGCAGGTGTGAAAAATTTACAGAGCCAGAAGAGATGAGACAGAGCATATATCCACCTTAGATATTAGATGCCTCACCAGTGGAAGAAAAAGCGCCTTTCTTTTTTCTGGATGACATTTTCCCTTCAGTGCCAATGTAGGGTAGAATGTGCATGCAGCATCCTGTAAACACATCTGGATACACAGTTGTTTTTATCCCAGGTACAGAATTGGGATCTTCTGCTGTTCTTCCTTTGAGTGCCATGAATTCTGCATGCCTGACTGCACAAAAATTCAGCTTGAACAGATGTGTGGAGGCATCTTTCTACCCAGGTGAGCCTGCAGATTCATGTACCCTCTAGTACTTCTGGGAGGTATAAATTCAAACCTTGTTAGTCTGAGGAAGACACTGAACTCAGCTTTACCATCTCCAGGATAAGATGTGCAATAGAGAGCTGTTGTGGAGGCCTTCTCCTCAAGGGAAATCCAAAGCTTAAGCCAGGATTAGGTTTCTGTGTCTGAATTGCACACTGGCAGCTGTCAGAGTGCTCTAGTTTTAGCAAGCAGATGCGGGCTGCCCACATGGGCTCCATGCTCACACAGAAGCAGGGGAAAACTTTTAATTAACCACATTCCACTTACTGTAACACACAAATCCAGGCTGCAATTGGGTCTTAGGTGTGTCCCTTTGAGTGCTGAAGGCCACAGTCTGCTCAGGAAAGCCCCGTGAAGGGCACTCACACAGAAAGAAGACCTTGGCTGTATTGGTACACAGGGCAAATTTCCCATTAACTGAATGGGCCTGTCAGTAAACTTCCAAAGAAATTCTTTTGCATGTAGGGCTACCCATTTACTCAGAAAATAGGCATAAAGGCAAAGAAATTTGAAAAGAATCACGTATTTTTATGTTGGGAATAAAGCCAAGTTCAGCAGTGTAGTGATGATATTACTCTCATGTAGAGAGTAATGATATTAACTCATGTACAGAGTTTAAAAAAAAAGGATCTCTATTTTGTGAATATTTATATATTTTTTAAAAATAATGATAATTAAAACAGTAAGAAAAGACATTGTGGGAGGACATCATATATCTCTTCCTATTCCTTGGATGAAATTCACAAGCTTCAAATATTATCATCAAAGATAAAAGGCTTGTTGTGTTGGCAACTTTACAGTCACTTTTCAAGCCTGTCAGATAGTCATGCTATGGCATCAGCCATTGTTTTTCTGGAGGCTTCCTTCTTCTCTGACTTGATGGGAAAAAATATGTCATCTTTGAAATTATATTCCCTTCCCAAAATTAAAAGGAGGGCAAGAATTGGCAGATCCCTCTTTAGGTGAGAGAAACCATCTATTATTTATATACCTCTTTTAACCCTGCCGCTGTTACATCTGATTGCAGAAAAATCCAACAAGCTGCCACTCACCATAAAACAAACAAACAAACAAAAAACCCCCAAGCAACAAAACAAACATTGAAACCTTTGCTTTGTATTGAATTCAAATATTGGAAATGCAAAGCTCTACCTTGATGTTGGGATCAAGGGAGATACATTTGTGTTGCTGCTGCAGTCATAAGACAGAACCCATTCTTTTCAAAGTAATTGGCTGCCTGCTGTCAGAAGTCCTGAGGAATGTTTGGCATGTTTGTACAGAGCTGCATTGTCATGCTGTTTTTATGTAGAATAGGATGCTGCCTATAGCTGGACCTCTTCAATCAGCAGTAAATGTCTACCTACAATGCAGGTACTGAGTTTTGAGAATGTTCATGTGTGCTTGTTTGTACTGTGGAGTGTATCTTTTTTTTTTGTTTTGCTTTGGTTGGGAAGACAACTGCAAAACTCCTCTGTGAATGTGGAGCAAACTGAATTCTAAGAGATTTCCACTTCAACCTTTAAAACAGAGACTTCTGAAATCCTTGTTTAGAAGTGTTTTGGAGAAAAGACGTGGTCTGAGAGCAGTTCAAATCCTTTGTCCCTGTCTAGAAACTCAGAAATAATTCTCACACACCATCTGGCAAGGAGAAGTTGCAGACAGACCCTGGGGAAGAAATGAGACACTGACCAAATATTTCCCAACCAAGTACCACTCAATGGATATTTTCCCCCTTCACCCCCTGAGAGCTCAGACTACTCAGTGAGTCCCTTTGCCCCAGTACCAAAGTGAGCCTATCCAAGATGTAAGCTTTCAGGCAAAGCTACCATTAACTGAACAAAAACCACCAAGCCCCACAGCAAACCAGTTGGCTAGTTCCAGTAAAGCTTCATATGATGAACAATACAGACTAGAGCTGAAGTTTTGCATGAAATCACAAAGCAATTATAATCAAAAGGAGCTTGAAGAGATATGATATGAAATCCTGGCATTCCCCTGGGATAAAATAGTCCTGCAGGGCCCTTCCTGACTCATGAGTCTGTACTAAATTGAAGGAGGAAAGTAGGACATATCAGCTGATAGAACAGATAAAGAAGTAATAAATTCTTAGTATTATGGACCAACCTGCCTCCTACTATAAATGTGTTCCATATACTGAAGGGGCATATTCTGCCCTCATCTCCATCCTGAATCACTGTGGAATTTTGAAATTTAGCCTGAAAATAAAATGAAAACCAAAGGCTATGTCTGAAATTATTAGCATCCTACTAGTATCCAGTATTTCATTGTGAGACAAGGAGGATATCAGTATTTCTCTTGTTTTATATATACACTTTTTTTTCCTTGTTTTTTTTCATATTATGAAAAGAATTTCTGAATTCTGAGGACTAGAAATTCAGGAAGAAAAGCATTCTGAATACGACAAAATATCCCTCATCAACCAGCAACTCTTACCTTTCTCTAATTTCAGATATCTAGAAACAAAAAGTCTAGCTCTGGGATAGTAATCTAGACCCTTCTAGACTTCTCTATTTAATGAGAAGTAGGCAAGTCCAAAATATGACGTATCTCCAACTGTGCTACCTAACCTGGCTGGCTGAGTAAATTTCTGTCATGCCCATCCTGATACAGTTACTTTCTAGGAATTTGATAGAGACTACTAGGCACTGAAGGCTGCACAGCAGACATAATAATTTTGGTTCCAAATTCACATCACTACTATGGAACTGGTCAAAATCCAATTAGTGGCCTGTTTTAGAGGTGAAAGCCTGAAGAGTCCATTGGTAATTCCCTGAATTATTTCGTCTCCCAAAGCAATTTTTTTTAGCTTGAAGCCTGTTCTTCCAATCTGCTGATTTATATTTTAGCTGAATCCAAGCAGGATTTTAATCATTATATGTAATAACAGCATTTGTTCTTGTAGGGTCAAATGGGCTCAATCCATATCCAGTAAAGTAGCTTGAGTAATTGAAATAGAAACACACTACTCTATCCCTTCAGGCATGTAGCAATAATAGCTAATAGTAAAAGATGATGTATTTCACTCCCTTAGAAACACTAGAGTAATTTGTAGGCCGACAAAAAAGATCTGCTGTAGCAGCTATTCAAACAGTGCAAGATGCTTTCTTTCTAATTGTATCTCTTGATTTATACTTTGGATAGTATTACTAATCACTGTGCTGGAGGTAGTTTTGAACGGAATATCTCTAAGTAGAAAAATTACACAAAACACACTCACAGGTTCTCACTTGTCCCCACACTCACATACTTTTCTTCTCTTAAAGCTCATGCTGGAAAATCAAATTTTTTGTGATAGTAATTTCAAACTTACAAAACAGAACATGTCAGAGGAAGGATGTTTTTTAAAATGCCTGAATGTCAAGATATCACATCACTTTTTCACTTTTGCAATGGTAAATGTATCAAAGAAAATGGGGGGCTCTTGCTCAAAAGGAAAAAAATATCACAAACCTGGTAAATGCTGCTATCAGAATCTATCTGCTGCTTCCATGGTGAAAAAAATGGAACCAATGTCTTAAGAGAAATTTATCACTAGCTACCTAGATGGTAACAGCAGCCTCTGTACAAGGATAAGCATTGTTGGACACATCTGAAAGGTGGGACACAGCTTGCTTGTTTCAGGCTCTGATTGAGATGGACTCTTTGGGTGACGATTCCATTCATGCTCCAGTAGGTTTCTGAAGAGTGCTGGATACTCATAGGGCAGAGGTAGATGATCCCGAAGGTTTCAGGGGCAGAATAGTTCCAGCAAACCAAGTTGCCTGCTCCTGGGAAAGCAGTTTTCTTCCTCAAGAGGTCTTAACTGGCATTTACCTCTCTCTAGTGAATACAAAAACTTCTTACAGAAAAACTTGCTTTACCTGGCAATTTAAATTTGGGTACAAGTAAGGCATCCAAGTTAGCTTAGATCACTCTCTTTTATAAAATCAAAATACTCAGGTGAGTTCTTGACTCGGTTGTTGTAAGGATCCATACAAGCAAAAGTACTTTTTGCCCAATTAGATTGTGGAAGCTTTTGGGGAGTCCTTTTCTAATTCAGAGATGTGCACTGTGTATCTTGCGGTAGATCATTACCCATGCTCTTATCTAATAGTGTAATTAGTTTTCTAAGAGACTACATAGCCGGCTTGTTTCCACAGTACCTTGTTATGCCAGGACAGGAAGGGAAATGGGCTCAGTCTGCATGTGGATAGAGGGAAAAACGGCTCTCAGAATGCTGGCATATAATCAAGAAAAAGATAAAATGGAAAAAAAGAGTGATCCATTTGGGGAAAAGTAAAAAACCTGTGTGATCAATGAATTTAGATGCCTAACTTAGGTGTGAATGAATGCAAAAAAATCACATCATTTTGAAAATACTTGAAAATACAGCGGTAGAATGCTTCTTTAGGTGGCACATAAAAACGCAAGACCGTGGCATGGAGGCGGGAGTCTCTCTGAGTTGCATGTCATCTTATTCTGGAGGCTGGGTACTGGCGCAGATTAGGTTTGTAAGTATGCCTGCCACATGAAGGTGAGACTCATTACAGGCAATGCAGGCTTCTTCTTCCAATCAACTACCCCCGCGCAGGTTTCTACTACCACTTGAGAAGTCTAAGGTATTGTGGCTGGCCTTCAGCTGTGCTCCAACAGGCAATGGGCTCTCCACAGGCTCTATCTCATTTGCTATACCAATCTAAGAATCTCAGATTGCCACAGGTGATGCCTTAATATAGATAACTGAATCCTGCTCAGAAAGTATTTAATACTGGTAGAACTAAGTATACTGAAGCAATAGGCAGCACAGTCTGCATGAAGGAGTCCATGTACCACCCTATGACTACAAGAGAAAGATCAAATGGCAAAGGGAGCAATAAAGTAATTAAGAGAGAAAAAAAATATCTATCAAAACTTTCTGAAGAGGGAGTGCTGTTCGGGTTATGGAACCATGTCTCTAAATTCCATCAGCACCTGGCACTTTAAAAATTTGATAGCATAAGGCAATAACAAAAGTGATTTTCAACTCATTTGCATTGTAGATACTTTCCATAAAGGCCTTCTGCTCCCCCCTCTGATAACTCTATTTGTCCAAATTATTTATTGCAAATGAAATATGGGATTAATTCAACTATTTTTCCCTGTTTATAAATCATATTCAAGCTCATCTTAATTTGTATAGAAGTATTCATTGCACATAAGTGTTTGCCAACTAGTTTATGAGGACAAATTACAGATGACAACTTGTTCGTGAACACTTATTTCAACTCTTTATTACTCCTGAGTTGTGATTAGTCATCCATATCACATGGTATTGAACTGACTGTTACTTTTTAATCAAGAAAACAATGATTAATGATGGCAATTAACTGATAATGAGAAACAAGAATAATGTGAAGTTCAGGACTCACAAACATTTTTAAACAAACCAACAAGCATTCGAAGACACATAGGCAACCAATACCAGTTTCCAGTGAGTATGAAAATGACTAATGTAATAAGTTCATTGATGAAACATGCAACTCCTCCAGTTTTTTTTTCCTAAAAATTCATGCTGCCATTGCTACATGCAAAAGTAATTTTGGGATAGCACTGAAGTAGTTCGGTGATCCATGTGGTATTTGATCTCTTTCCAGGTGAAGGATTTTATTAGCATTGCATTTTCTCCTGTGGCCTGCAGCACTCTTAGATATAGTCTTTTGAGGACCTGCTGAAATCTGGTCCTGCACAATTTGTGGTAACCCCCAGTTTTGCTCCTGACTGGAGCTATACCAAAAAAGAAAAAAAAAAAAAAAAAAAAGAAAAAAAAAGAACAAAAAAGACAAGAAGCAGCTGTGTGGATTGCAGAGAAATACTTGTTATTTTGAATTTACTTGGTTGAACTGTCTACTGGGAACCCTGGAAGAGTCTTGTTCTAGGCTACAGGGAGCAGAAGGTGTCACCACTGAAAGAGTGAGTGATGCTTCATGGTTGTGACAGAAGCAGCTCCAAGCACTGCTATTTGAGTACTGCACTAGCAAATATGTGGTAGAAGTAAACTTGCCTTGGCAGCAAAATAGATGAGAGTATTTAGAGTGTCTTTTAAGATCTCTTCCTCTGATTTCAAAAAGAAACTGTACATAAAACAATTAAATCTGTGATATTTCTGTAAATGATGCCTCTCTTGATGAAGACAGCTTTGACCCTTTTTAAAATTAGCTGGGTGGAAAGTGGAGCAGAATATCCATTTACAACTTCTAGAATCTCTCTTTACAAATATATAATCTTCTTTGATCAGCCAAGCTATGAAAAAAATGCAAACTGATTACTCTTTCTGGATGGCAAAAATCCAGAAGAATATGGAGCCACCAGAAAAGCAGTGAAGCAATTGACATTGCAGCCTTTCCTCTGTTTCTAAACCATCTTTTTGGTCCCTATTTATTGTAAAAATGCAGTGGTTCTGGACTTCTTCCTGACTTTCAGATGTAGTTGTATCTGGCAAATGGATTTGGAAAGAACTGGGAAAGGCTAAAAGAATACTGTTGTATCTCCCCTCAAAAAAAGAACAAAAAAAAAAGAGTATAGAACAAATAAATATATAAAGACTAAAATCATGGTAAGTTTATATGCATTTTCATAGGCAGGTAGTATTGTGGGATCATAACTATAAAAAGAATTGGTTTAATTAGGTAAAAAAAGAGATACATACATTTTCTTAATGTAGATATATCAACATTTCAGTTTGGCTATGCAATTGTCATCACCACAGGCAGACAAAACAGCCTTAAACACAAGAAGAAAAGCCCGGTAGCTAGAACAGACTAAATCCTCCAAACACAGAATATGAAGGCTGTTTGTAGAGTAGGTATTACTGAAACATCTCTCCTTACGACAGTGAAAGAGCTGAGTTACAGTGGACCATGAGCTGTGGGCCAGGTGAGGGTGGAGGTGTTGGCAGCCACCTCTGAGCTGTGCCAAGAGCATGCACCTGGTGTACTGTGCCACAGCTCTGCCTGCCTGGCCAAACTGGGGGTGTCATTCAGTGGTGGCTGGTTATGCAGTGGTCTTCTGATGGCAGGAGCCTAGGGAAGATTACGATTGGGGTAAATGTCTAAGTGATATTCCTGAATGAATCCACTCCAATAAGGCTCCAATAAGTCAAAGTGCCAAGGCTTCCTCCACTGAAGATGGGAGTACTAAATTTAATAGCTCTTGATAAATTTATTTTTCCTGATGAATTTTGCCTGTCAGTTTTTTAAGCTACTAAATTGTTAGCATCTGTACTATGGAGTGACAGGAACAAGTCTTCAGTTTACTTATGTATGGTGCAAAGGAATATGTGTCAGTGTATCATCAGAACTTCATTTGCCCTGGCTTGCTGCCTTGAATATCCTCAGACTTGCTTCACCTCTGCACGCCTGTCTGGTAGTCCCTAGGTTCTGAGATGACCCTGGCTTCCCCAGAGCTGCTCTACTTGGGTACCAAGGGAAGGTACTGTCTTCCTGCCAGTGAGGACACTGCCTCTGCCGTCTTGCTATTACCCTCCACTTTCAGCTTCCCTCCTGCTGCGAAGCAGTCCTGGCTGCACCCCGGCAGTGATTCACTTGCCAGGATGCAGTTCCCACTCCTGTTTTGGATCTCTTGTATGCCGGTTCCCCTGGGTGCTCTTGAGTTTTGGAAAGGAGAGTGATCAAATAATTTCCTTTCACCACAAGATTCTTCAACTCAATCTTCACAGGATTTTGAAGAATTAATTTTGATTTGCATCTTAGTTTCCCAATATAAAAGTTAGCAACAAAGTTAACGTTTTAATCTGTGAAATCATTTATAATCTAAAGGTGAAAGTGTTATGTAGGAGCTGCCTAGGCACAGATATTGAAGCATCTTCCACTGAAACCACTAGGAGCAGACACTTATGTACCTGTGTGGAAATGGCTCCTACTAGAGCTAAGAGAGGAGAGTTAATTTTTTCCTAGCTTCAATAGTCTAAATAGTGGGCATTTAATATAAATTAGTCAACAGAGATACACAAGTAGTTTTAGCCCACTTTAAAATCCCCATGGTGTCCACAAAGAGAACCTAAATTAATTGCTTGGATGGTTAGACTTAACTGGTTGTTTTATGCTAGGTGTCAGAAAGTTAATGGCTAATTTACTTGCATATGCACTGATGGATCCAGTATTAGCCTTTACTAATAAGTAAAGTATTTGGTTATAAATCATTAGAATACCAATACTGTCCTGCTGCAGCCTTATAATACTGCCAGTTTAGCATGTCTGAAAAGGCCCTTTGGGTAAAAAAAGGCTTAAAAGATTAGAGATAAGATGGAGGTGATGTAATTCTAGAAATCGTCTTCTGCATGTGATCCAGATGCCAATTAATTCTGATTCTTTCTTAATTTCCGCCAAGTTAAAGGAAAGATGGCTTTGAATTGATAACGATGATTTGTTCCTACTCTGCTGTGCTTTAGTAATCTCAACCCTATTTTAAACTGCCATGATGCTACTGAATATAAGGCATATTTAGCTCTGTGTGAACCTGAATTATCTTTTTGGAATACACATTATTAAGGAGATGAGTACTTTTAGTGATATCTTTCTTTTTTAGCAGGCTGAACCCTCTGGTCCTAATCACAAAAGAACACAATATCGAAGCTTTTAATAAGAATAGGAGATAATAACGACATTGAGACATACCTCATTTATATGCTTTTGGTTTAGGCTGTTAGCCCTGATTCTGTTTCAAGGAATGATTATAAAATTAAAACAAAACTCCACAAACTCTATCCTTCAGATGTGTTTCTCATACATATCTCTTTCTTCTGTTGATTTCCATTCCCGGTGTTTAAAGCTTGAAGCTGTTGCACATGATAACATACTGCCATAAAAGCTAAAAATTGTGCAGACAGATGAGCATTGCAAATTGCATTCAGGTTTTACTGGAATCTGCACCAGGGTTAAAATCAGACAGAAATTGTTTACCTCACAAGGAAAACAAAGGAGCAGAAGTTTCTGCGGTATTGCAGAAGTTCATGCGTCCATCAAGACCAGCCATCTCACGGCTCACTGCGTTAGGTTCCGGGAGCTTGGAGCAGCCCCCTCGCGGTTTCATTCGTTCGCACGACGCGCTAATGACACTTTAATGACTAGAGCTGCCGAACGCGCAGTGAGCAGAACGAGACCGGGAGCAGACTCGAGAGGGCAGCCAAACCCGCGGTGCAGGACCCCGCACATTCACGGCTCTCTCTGCGCCGTGGCGGGAGTGTCCCACTCCTCCTTCCCGGGGCGGAGGGGACAGCTCGCCGGGGCCGCGCCCGCACGCGGTTCTGAGCGCCGCCGGCGCTGCTGCTCTCCAAAGCAGGGCCCCGGGCTCCCTCTGGAGTTCGAGTGGGGAAATCTGGGTACCTCCAGGAGCTGATTCGTCCCAAAAAATGAATCCTTTGTGCCTGCGTTTGGGAAGCTGGGTAACCGCCTGGGAATGTGGGGACGAGGGGTGCGTGTCTTGGTAGCATCGGTCTCTCTTCTCCAGGTCTGATCACTCTTATGGGCGCATCCAGCCCGGGGACCAAAGCAGACCTACCGAATACTCAGCACCGGAAGGACATGGAGCGAATCTTGGGGCAAATCCAGAGGAGGGCCACGAAGATGCGAGCGGGCGGGAGCAGCTCCCCTGTGAAGGCAGGCTGAGAGCGTTGGGGTTGTTCAGCCTGCAGAAGAGAAGGACCTGGGGAGAACTTACAGCAGCTTCCCACTACCCAGAGAGGGCTGCAAGAGAGTCAGAGAGGGACTTTTTACAAGGGATAAAGTGATAGGATAAAGGGAAAGGGTTTTAAACTAAAAGAGTGTTGATTCAGACTAGATATAAGGAAGAAATTTTTAAAATTTAGGGTGGTGAAATATTGGCACAGGTAACCCAAAGGCGTGGTGGATGCCCCATTCCTGGAAACATTCAAGGTCATGTTGGATAGGGCTCTGAGCAACCTGATTTAGTGGAAGATGTCCCTTATCATTGCAGGGGGATGTCACTTATGACATTTAAAGGTCCCTTCTGACCCATACTGTTCTATGATTCTATGATTAAGCTGTAGAGTGTGTGATCCACGTCAGGTCAATGCTTGATGGCCCAGGGGTCACATCTACAGTGTCTGCTCTAAACTGCCTGTCACTTCATGGGTGTAGCGTTGATCTTGCTTCAGAAAATGTCTTTTTATAAACTGCAGATGTCCTTCATTAGCGCACGCTGCTTTGTTTGGAAATGGTTGGTTACAGCACGCACAAGAAAATAACAGGACGACCATGCACCCATGTCAGTCGGCCTGCAGAGGCATGAAGCCCAGAGCAAGTGTGATCCCAGAAAGAATCAAGTCCCCAAAAAGCCAACAGGAAACATTGGACCTCAGGCTTGATTATGAAAAAGTAAGACTAAGGGATAAATCATGCACTGTTGTCCCTTAATTATGAAAACATTGTTGTCAAAAGCATATCTTGAAATGCTACAGTAGTTGTCAGCCCTGGTGGGCTAAAAGAAACCTCCTGCCTTTTTTCAAGTAAAAAAGACATATTAGAAAATCAAATCATTCACAGATGGGAGATTTTTCTGTACAGAGATTACAGGATAAAGAAATATTCCTAATTCATATAAAAAGACCTTGTTCAAAGAAAATTTTGCCACTGTTGCTAGGACCAGAGGCCATCAAATAGAGCAGAGTAACTGCTTCCCAGTAAGTGCATTTCTGCATTCAATGACACAAACTCAGAAACAGCCAGATACAGAGGGGCTACACATCTCCTTTTGGCATCATTTCATGGAAGTTTCTGCCACTTTCTATCTGTAACCAGTGTCTCCAGTCCCACTGGTCATTTGTGTACAAGCAGAAAACTCCTCTCTGAATCAGAGTAGGCTAAAGCTTCTCTGCAGTTTTTTCTGGGTTTTGTATGCAAAATATGTTGCTCCTCTCACTTATGTTTGACTTGGATGTTTCCAACTCTGAGAAGATCTCCAGAGACTGGGCTACCCAGTGCCCAAATGACTGATTCCTATGTCCTTCAACTTCTTTATCTTAAAGAGAAAAACCCAGATTTGTGTAAATATGCAGGGTCTACTACAGCTAAGAGTTATTCAGAAGTCTGTGCTGTACTTATATTACTATTGAACTTTTCTTTAGTTGTTGTACTTCAGTGGTTTTTGAACTGAAACATGTTTGTGCCACATTGGTATTTAAATCTATGCAAACAAATAATCAAAGATATCTTTTCCTTTAGGAGAGAAAAATTCTACTACAAATTTAAGGTAAATTTGTCTATTTTGCCAACTTAACAGTTGGAATTACTGTACTTAATTTTCTTGTGATGCCTGGAAAAGAAAATTTTAATAGTTTCCCTTTGTTTGTAGTGCCCATTCAGGCCCAGGTCAATTGAGCGTGAAGGACAGCAGGACAGCAGACAGTTAATTTAATGGCAATCATTCTGTTATCAGTGGAGGAAGGCAAAATAAGCCACCTTCAGCGATGATGGAAAATCAGGTTGGAAAGTAAAAAAAGTAAAACATCTCGGTTTTGGAGCGTGAGACATAAATGGAGGCAATCAACTGAAACAAAGTTTATAACTCTCCTTTACAAAGGCCCTGGATGAAGAAAGGCAGGGACAGGTTGAAAAGTAGAGATGTCTGACCCCCTAGTCACCAGTGTCCTTGACTCACCAGTGTGACATCTCAGCGATGTTACACACACAAGATGTGAGCATGGATGAGGCTCACTCCCTTGACTCTGTCAAACCCCAATATGACTGGTTTCTGAGCCCTTCTTTTTTGGGTGCTCAGTTTGGCACACTGCAGAGAGGCTTGAGATTAAGCATGGGCTGAGCATTGCTTCATTAATATTTCTTGAACCTGAGTAGCAGAAAATACAGATATTAAAATCACCAGGTACTCCTGAAATGTTTGGTCCATGTCTGTCCATGTGTGTTGCAAAGTGCAAGTCATATGTACATGCACTATAAAAAAAAGGAATGAGATATATGAACAGTCGAACTGCTGAGTGTTGAAACACATGTATTACATAGGTATATGTTTATTGCAGCTCACTGCACACAGGTGCTTCTAGGATCCTAGCATAACATCTAGTATCCCAGAATAATTTTAGGATACATCTTATCTCCTACAAAATCAGCACAAAGAAACATAGGTATACTTATCTGTAAATAAAATAAATGGCTTTGTTTTGACAGAGTAGAAACACCTAAGATTTACCTATTGTAAGTGTGATATTATTGTCCCAAGGACAAGATTGCTAAAAATCAGCCATTGCTATGATAATAAATTGTGATGTAATAAAATGTGTTAGATTGTTTAATTCTGGAAAAATACCTTGTATTAATTTGAAGGACTTCAGAATATTTATTCCTTTCCAGGTACTGTATCCTCTGCAAATGAAAACACTTATGAGGACGCAAAGACCTATCACAGTTTTTACTCCTAACGGCTGAAAACAAAGACAGTACTTCCACTCCATTATGAAAATGATCATGTACTCTACAATGCCCATGTATTAGCTACATACTGCAGTGTGGAAACTCTAAGTTTCATCCTCGGCAGCTAAAGCTAAAAAAATGTTACTATCAACATTACTATTCCTAAAGATTGCAGAGTGTATATGAAAGATTTCTAAATGATAGTCAGAGCAGCCTAGGTATTGGTCTGTCAAGACAGCAGAGGATGAAAGCAGCCTTCACAGAACACTTTGCCCCTAAGTGCCTCAGAAATAGGAACATCATTCTGAAAGAGCAATGGAAAGATACCACAGACTATCATAAAACTGTGCTGGGTGCTTTTGTCTGTGTTTATGAGAAAGCATTGCCAACTGAGATGTGTAAATAAAATCCTAGCAAGATGAAACATTACTTTAAATTATGGCAAAATCAATCAGTGTCTAGATAAATCATCTTCTTAAAATCGTCTTCTATATTTTGTCCGTGAATCTAAGTGAAAATCATGCAAAAGCATTCAATTACCGCCGCTAGGAATGAAACAGTAAATGAAACCAAGCCACTTTTTTATTCTAATGTCGTTACGTAAATAAATAAAAAAGATTTAAGTGTACATCTACAGTCAAACATGTCCTGAAGTACTTAATGTCTGATATATCAGATGGCCTATTTGTATTTTTTTTTTTCTGTTTAAAAATAGCATCAAACTGGCTTTAGGTCTGCATCTGTAACAGTGCAGGTAGATTTTTATGTCCATATGACTGGATGAGTTCTGTGCTACTGTATGAGCAAAAGCATTGGGTCACTAAGAAAGTCATGAAAATAGCTATACTTGAGGGGTGAGTAATGTAGGTTATTTACGAAACTATTGGACACAAACATAATTAAATACATGTGTCTGTATATGTATTAAAATTTTTCACTATTTTTTTTCATGATTGTAAGGGGTCTGGCTGGGATGAAGTTAACATTCTTTGTAGGAGCCCTTACGGTTCCAGGTTTTGGATTTGTGGATAAATCCATAATTTTTTATTGTTGATAATACAGCAATGCTTTGTCTGTTAATGAACAATGCTTGCACATCCTCAAAGCTTTCTATTTTTTCACTCTATCCCCAAAGTGATTAAGAAAGTGGTGTGCAAGAATTTGGGAGCAGACATCGCCAGGACAATTTAAGCTCTCCAAAGGGAATTCCCAAAGGTATGTTCCATACCATATAGTATCAGTCCCTTCTCAAAATGTTTGCTCTCAGAAAATGCTGAAGATCTAATTTAGTACCTGTTTCTGTTCATTTCAGATAAGGCCAACTCAATTTTCAATGAAAAAATAAAAATCTTAGAGCAGTTTAATAGTGATTTAAGTTAAAGAATATTAATTAAAATTGGGCAGTGAATAACAAACTACTGCTATTACGCCAACTGGCCCAGATGAAGACCATTTCAGGAAAGGCTTTGGGATCTCTACCCTCCAGCTAAATAATGAAGGAATAGAGTAAAGATTTCCTATTTGGAAATGCACACATTATCCTGACAGTTTCCTGGATCATTTTATAAAGAGCTACTTTTCACAGCAGAAAGACATAGCTCAAGCATTTCACAACATCAAAAAAATGCAAAATATATCCAAAGTATAATATAAATGATGGATGATTGGGGACCAGTAAGCCATTTTATGGTATGAGTTAGGACACTCTTTACACACCACTTGAATAGCTTAAAGCACTCCAAGACATAGCTGCATATTCTTCTAAATGATGCTCTTTTTTAGTTTTTAGTTACATTGTGTAGTTACTTTGGAACTTAATATATGCTTTTTTGAAAACTGAGGTGATTCTTGAATTAAAACCATGGAGTTAAATGATGGCTCTTAATTTCAGATATGCTTAGAAAAGTGATACATATCTGAATCTTAGTCTAGGGTCAGAAGTTTGACCCATGTGCCCCACTAAACATATTTGTGAAAGTTACATTGAAAATGAGATTGTTATTAAATGTAATTTTTTTTTTTTAGTGTTTGCAGTCTTTTTCCAAATGAAACCTCCTACATAGGTTATTATGAATGCCAGCAGCCTGTATGGTACAGCAGAAACCAGGGGAAGGATAATGTGGCTTGGTTGATATATGTGTTCTACCACAATATCATTATTAAGTAAGACTCGATTGTCACAAATGCCAGCCTACTTTATTAAGGGGAACCTGTTTACCTGAACAAGCCTGTGAAGTATGACAGCATGGTTGCTGCCTAATTTGCAGTTGCAATGTCCCAACTGAGATATTTATATTTTGAGAGAAGGGTGGGATGAGTAACTAGGATTAAGAGTAACTGGAGTCATCCCAGGGGAAGCAGCTGTCACTCTGGAACAGAACCCTTGTCTTGTTTGAAGTGTATATATATAACATTTATTTTAGGCTGCTGTGGTGATTTATCTTAGCTACAATTTAGAGTCCAAAGGTAATAAGTATGGCAGGCAATTTCCACATACAGTCAATGACAAGAAGTAGGATTCTCCAGGGGGCAATTCAGAGCATGCAAGTTAGATGCTAAAGTAGCTGAAAATGGATTATGTGCTTACTTCCCTCTGAACTTCATTTTCATCATCCTTGAAGGGGGAGCAAAAGTATTTCTTTTTCTTTTCCTCTCTCCCCACTCTTTCATTACATATTTCTTGTTTTTCAGGTACAGCTTCCTCCAGTGGCACAAAGGCAATTTAAAATCCTGCACCTCCCATATGTACTTTGTGTTCTAGGAGCAAACATATCCTGCAAGCAGTGAATGCCAGGAAGGAATACTGCTCTAGTATGCATGTCTTTGGCTCTCTTGATATTGCTAATGGGGAGTAGAAAATAGTTTCCTGGAGCCTATTTTATTGCTACATTGACTATCCTGTTTCACCTTTGGTGGCTGAACTGAATTGATCTTGCTTGAAGAACAGATTTGTGTATAGGCATGCATACATTACTAAGCCATAAAGACCTGAAAGAAGATATTGTGGTTTAAATCCAGTGCATAAGGCCTTATTACTGAGCTCAGTATACAGGTGAAGGATTCTGTTTTAACCAACATAACCTGCACGTGTGCTCAGAGCTGGCATGCAAGGTACTTTGGCAACAATATAGTAAAAATGGAGAATCAGCTCCTGTCTAGTCTGTGAGCTGGTTTGAATGAAAGACATTAATTGCCAAGTGTCTGTGCTTTCACCATATGCTCAAGGGCTCATTAACCTCAGCAGAATAGCAGACTCATTAGCAGGATTGTCTATGGATTAACCATTCAAGACTGATAGAGATAGCATTTGCCCAGGGTAGGTTAAATTAACTCCATACATTTACATTATTTTTATCTTTTACAGAAGCTGAAGGATCGTTGGAAATACATTTCTGTAATTTTCTTCTATCACAGCTCAAACAGGTTTTAGAAGCTAAGAAGAGGTTTACTGTGGCTTAATTAGTGTGTCAAAACTGGCATCAAAGCGGATTTTTCTCTAAAAAAAGTCAGGATTGCAGGTTTGGTAGTTTTGCTCTATTGTCCATCTGCCTTAAATATTGGTGAAAAGTCCAGTGATACTCTAGCAACATGCCTAAGATGATTGTTCTGACATTCCTCAGATCTAAAACTGAGTTCTGGCAATTAGCCTGGAGCCAATCCTGGGTCATCTTCGTCTTTGAGACACTTATAAAAGAGGACTAAAAATGGAGGCAAGGCTCAAAAGAAACTTCAATCAGTTAGTTTAAAATCATGGTGATAACTCTGCTTCACCCATTTGTCTTGATTGCTTTCCTCCTAAAGGAAGCCAAGAGGATTAAGAGTATCTCTCTTGAAGGTAAGAATAATCCTGTGCTGTATGGGCTGAGGAAGAAAATTCTGCCTTATTAGCAGCTACAGACTTAAAGCTGAAGCTAAATCACTCTACAGCACTGAACTTGATGGAACTCTGAGAAATGAGCAGTGGCTAATTCATTCTATAAGTGAGGTTTCTTCATGTAATTAATTGAAAAATAAATTGGCAGATCATAGATCATAGATTCATAGAATGGTTTAGGTTGGAATGGACTTTAAAGGCCATCTAGTTCCATGTGATCTGCCATGGGCAAGAACAACTTACACTAGACAAGGTTGCTCTATCCAGCCTGGCCTTGAACAATTCCAGGGATGAGGCATCTACAGCTTCTCTGGGCAACCTGTTCCAGTGCCTCACCACCCTTTCAGTGAGGAATTACTTCTGAATATCCAATCTAAACCTACCCTTTTTCACTCTAAATCAAGCTTAGTCCCCCTTGTCCTATCAGTATATGTCCATGTAAAAAGGGCTCTGCTTTAGTGCAAAGGACAGCCCTGATCCTAAAATGACCGACAATCTTTTGCTATGAATTTCAGAGCCTTCCGCTTAAACGCTTGATCAATTTTTATGCCTCTGCTCCTGAACTGGTGTGCAAACAGAGCATTAACTTTAAAATCTCCTGGTGCTCTCCTCTGATTTGAGTGGACATTTTCAGTAAAGAAATCACAAGCTAACAGGCAGAAGTTTTGAAAGGTGCAACAAGAATTAGATTTTTAAACTTTGATGTTGCTTACAAGCAAAACCATCAACTATGAATTCCAGTGAGTCAACACTCTTCTTACAAGTTCTGGAAGACACCTGACAATGTTTTTATTTTGCAAAAGGCACTTATATATTTCTTACAGTTATATATTTGTTTCCTGCTAGGAAAATTAGCAAGGGGCTTAATTTGAATCCTTGTGCACAAAAAAATATAAGTAGGCAAGATTGTTTATGAATGATACCACCTTCATTCAATAAGACATGTCTTAGAAAATGGCTCTGAAGTGCTCTCAAAAGTATAAAGCATGACTGTGCTCTACCCATCTAATGAGATGACTTCTGTCAAGCCATTGATTTTTTTCAGCCCTCTGAATAATGGCTTGAGAGTTTTTGCTGTGCTGTAATTAGCCAAGGAAGGAGAAAATCACTTTTAAAGTTAGCCTGTACAGGAATTTGCTGTTTGTAATATGCATGAAAATTAATTACACTTCGAATTTACCCAACACAAAGAGAAGCTAGTGAATCACAATTTGCAGTTCATTGAATAAATGTCAGTTATTGATTTCTGTGGTTCAGTACTAGTGAGGTAATGTCATGTTTGCTACTCATTAGAGGTGACACAGCACAATATATCATAAAATGTAATTAGGGGAACATCAATCATTTAAAATATACAGATAAGATTAAATGTATTGCTGTGCACAGAGAAACGAAAGGGCTTATTAACAACATAGTGTAATGTGACAACAAGAGAGAGCCTGATTTTCAAAAAAAGGAATCTTTCAGAGTGTTGAAGATCATGACAAGCCTCTGCTTCATATTTTAATTAAGATTTTAATCTGATTTTGCTTCTGCTACTAAAACAAATGAACTTTCCTGCATGCCATTTTGTCAAAAATATTTATGATAATGTTCATTAACTGTTGATTAATAAAACTTCTGATTAAGGTTCTTTTAAAACTGGTCAAATGTCTTTTTGAATGGGGCTTTCAGATCATCTTTGCTCAGATCTAATATGTGATTGTTTGATCACAACTTACACTAATAAATCTTTATGATTTTTTGATATCTCACTTGGAAAGAGAAACAGAGAACCAGAACAATAAAAAGCAGGGATGGAGAAAAAGAAATCAAAGATTTACCTTTCTGTGAGACAACTTCTGCAAGGAGCTGGTGGGCAAAAGAAAAAGCAGAGGAGATGCTAACGTCCTAACACCCTTCCTAACACTCCTTTCTTTAGCAAGGCGAGTAGAATTTCAGTAAGGGTGGTTCTTACAGCATGATTTGAGTCTGTGACTTGTTAGAAATGCCTGAAAAGTTGAAGGCCTGTAGAGTAGGCTAATTTAACTCCCTGTGCAGTGGAGGGATCCAATTCTTGTGAATGGTGGAAAATGATCCTTTTACCCCTGTCTGTAGAGTCTCTCATCTCTCCTAGGCTGTTCTTTCATCTGGGCTGCCAGGCTGAAGCAACAGCTGAGAAGTCTCCTAGAAGGAGAAACACTGCCAAGTAGCCTTGCTAATTCTGCCACTTGAAAAGCTGCAAAATTTTCCTTACCTGATAAAGCAATAGGTTTTACAAGTAATATAGTTTTAGGAAATGTGGCTCTGTGAGCAAGGGCCTTATTATGCTGTGTGCTGGATAGGAGGCAAAGATCTTCTCTAGCAGAGGATTTTAAAAATGATTCTTGAATGTTCAGATCCTGAACATTATCCTAATATGAAGCAAACTATACCAGCATTTCCATTCACACTAGAAGTTGTTATTTCTCAGATATCCTTCCTTGTTCTCTCTCTTTCTACTTCAATCAAAAAAGAGAAAAAATTGGCCACAATAGAATGCCTAAAACATGTGTTTTATTTGCAAATATATTCCTTCTCTTTTTCTCTGTTTCTCTGCCCTTTTCTCAGGGCTACTTCTGTGTTGGCAGCTTAACTCATTACTGAACTCCAAAAAGTTTTTTTAGAAGATTTAGTCAATTCTCCCATGCCCCAATCCCTGCCCCCAGGCTCTTCTGCTCAGTTCAAATTTAAAGCCAGAACTAGGGGTTCTGGCACCAAACCTATCAGAGTTAATGGAGGATCTAGAGGATGTTCTTAGTCATGTGGTTATCTTTAGACAGACATGTGAGGAGCAGGGAGTTGGACTTTGTCCTTACTGGTCCCTTCCAACTTTAGATATTCTATAATTCTATGATTCCATGACCCTGGCCCTCTGGGAACACTTGGGTTGGTGTCGAGCCTTGAATTCAGCCCTCTGCCAGACTTCTTCTGTAGATGCAAAACCCTCTAGGGCTTCAGTCCTGAACTGTCTCATCTGTAGGTCATGTTTTATTTACATGAAATTCAATTGCAGTACCCATAGCAGTGCAAAAATATTGTTACCCGTACCACCCTGTCATTTCTCCACCCTTTAGAATGAGCTGTGCTTCCACATTTTCTATAACAAGTTTTTCAGAAGTTTGCTGGTTCCTGTTGATATGCTCATGCCTCTGAAAAGGAGAAGGTACTGAAGTTGGAAGAGAGCAGACTGTAGGACTGAAGGAAGATTGTAGTGCTGTAGGTGTGCAGGCTCTTCCCATTCCAAGCAGCATCATTAAGAAATAGTCTTCTCTCGACTAACAGGCTCTCTTGACTATACTGATCACTGACTTTTGGCTTTATGGAAGTTGGTCTTTTAGGCAGATATTTAAGAGGATCATACACACCTACCATGCTGGCAGATGCCCACGTGGAGGACACATGGGTTGATCTGAAGATTGGTCTTGTAATGCTGCTTCAGGTAGGTTAGGTACCCTGTTTGACTCCCAGCGGCCACTTCAGCAGCATAAACTGGGACTGCTTATCACTATTGCAGTCTTTGTAGGGCTGAGGAATTTTTCTCATCCTCCCTTTTGCTTCTGGCCAGAACTTAATCCTGTGGTGTTCCCGAGTTGCCTAACAGATTTTCACTGAAAGCATAGGATGAGAATTGGCTGCCTGTGAGTTCAGTGGCTCCTCTGTTAGGAAGAATTTGAAGCCGCATGTCCCACCACCCACTAAGATGTTTCTAATTCAAATACCCCCCGTCTCCAAAATTTAGGCATTTAGTAATATTTAAAGAGTGAGCATTCATTGTTCAATAAAAGGGGATAAGACAGATAAGGTCTAGTCTCAGAGTTAGCGGTCTTGAGAGTGAGTTGATCAGATTTTTTTTTGAAATAAGAGGCCTATATGGGGCATGACTTATGTGTACAGTTACTTGAGGGAGGACAAGTCCCAGCCTGTTCATGCAGAACAAAGCAGGAGTGAGAAATTCCACTGTGTCTGTTCACAAGGCAGAGACTTGGGTTTTGTAACGCACTGGGGAGCACTGGTTGTTACTGAGGTCTCTATGTACTTTTGTCGTAGCATTGAAATTGTCTACATTTAAAGGGCTGTGTCTTGAGAAAGAAAGTTACAGGAATTTCAGTATTTTGGATATAAACTAGGATTAAATTAGCATCCTAGTGACTCTTGTTAGAGTCTGTCCTGGGACTGCAATAAAACCACAACCACCCTATTTTTCACTATTTTTATTTTAAGCTGATTTTTTTGTCAGATTTTCTGGAATATTTGATGCTAAGACAGTAGACAAAATTTTAAACAAAAATTTCCAGGTTGAGTGAAGTAAGTTTAAATGTTCAAAAGTTTTACTCTAGCAGAATAGGAAATTCTGCAAGATTGGCCTTTAATTTATCTATAATACTCTTTTGCATGAATGTGTAATGTATATCTGCATATTGGTCCATAATGGTGCAGAAAGAACTAAGTAAATTGATTACTTATACAAATTCAGGCCCAAGACAGTAATTGCATAATTAAAGTGTATTACACAGCTTTAGCTAGAAACTTACAAACCTTATCTACTTAGCAATATACATTTAAATAATGTTTCAGAAGTCCAGGGAGACACTACAGCATGTGAATAAAAAAGCATTAATCCACGCCTAGCTGAGTTGAAAGCACAGCCAGACTGTATGAATTTATTTAAAGCAATCAATGACTGTGCTCCAGCACTTTCTTACAAAGTTAGCCATGTAGAGAACCTTTGTTGGCTTCCTTTTTATCTTTATTTTCAAGTGAAAGGAACAATTAAAGAAAGCATATAACTAAATAAAGAAGAGAAGGCAAGGTAAAAAAAAAAAAAAGTTGAGAGTCAGCCAGTCTTTCTGTACCACTGAAGAAACAGCACATGGAAATTGGCATCTGGCCACCTTTCTCCACGGGTGAAGCCTAGAGTCTGAGCTCTACCACACAATGACTTTTCCTAATGCATCAAAATTACAAAGGCATCTATGCTAAGTCACTTTATCTTGGAAGCATGTGGAGGCTTCAGATGTGTTATTACCTCTCCCAACTGTTCATTTGGTGAGGGAGTCTTCTGATTGCATATTGAGCTGCAGTGCAGGGAACATGAAGAGTTGGTCATGGTCGTGAAAGAGATTTTTAAAGACATAGTTTGATTTTTGCAAGGTTCAGTAATTCTGAATGTCCCTCTCTCTATTCACAAATAGAGAACTTTAAAGCATTCATGAAACTGCTAGGCATAGAACTAAAAAGGGAGAGGTGTCAAGGACACAGGATTTTTTAAAATGCGATGTTGACTTCAGTCTTAGGCCAAGAGATCAGAATCTGCCAGTGTCAGGAAAACATAGGATTACAGTATAATTCAGCTTTGCAGACATCTCTGTTCAGCATCCTGTCACTGGTGAGACTGAGATGTCCAGTGCTGCACTATGTTTGAAGGTTATGAGAGAATTTGATAGGTACTGAGTACATTGTCTTGAGTATAGAGGAATTCATCTCAGGTAACATTACCCCTCTTATGATTACCTTACTTTTAGCTAGTCACTCATGTTCCCTCTCAAAGGAGTAGAGATTCTTCAATAGAACAGTAGATAAATATTGAAGAGAGATTAGATGAATCTTCCAGATTCTCAGCTGATGAAACTTCGTATCTGAGACTGGCTGCCTAACTTTTAGACAGACAAAGTCAGGTGAAGTGAGTCCTATGTGTAATATTAGCCTCCAGTAGCATAATGGAATGGAGGCTTTCTGTGTCAGCCTGTTTGGCTGGAAAAGAATCTGATTAAGTAATAAATAAATAAGAATTATTGACATTAAGGTCAATGGTGTTTGATTATTTAGAGTCTGATGCATTAACATCTATTTCTTGTTTACAGTATATAAATTTTTGGAGGCTGCTGTTCTGCTGGGTATTAATTTGAGAATTAGGTTCACATGATGACTAGATATTACCCCAGGATGTTCAAATTTAATTGCCATTATTCTGACACAGGATCAAGGCAAAGAGTAGTCAGGCAGCTTAGGGTGTTGGAATGCAGGACTGAATGAAAGAACATTATTTTCCTTGTCATCAGGTTTTAGAACAGCAGGAGGAGATGAGAGACAAATCAATGTCTTACAGTTGCAGTCTACAGAATCCCTCCTATTCTATTCTTTAAAATGGGTTTCGCACCAGATACACAAGCCTGAAATGTGCTAAAAAAAGACCATGGTGACTGGAAATGGTAATCTGTGTGCTTTCTCCATTTTTAAGGGCACCAGTGCAAAGCAATATTTCATCTGAGATGGAAGTGAAGATAGAAGCTTACAAGCTTACATGATCTTGTGTCAAATTTGCTGAGTCCCCTGCTGAGATGTGGACAGTTTTCTCTGTTATGTGATAGAACATAGAGGGCCAGAAGCAGAGAGAGCTTAGACCTTTCCCACTGATATTTTGCAATCTGAGCTCAGTGACAGCCAAGCAATATTTTGCATAGCTTCCCTCTCAGCATGTGGATTTTCTTCTATTCTTTTTTTCTTTTTTTTTCCTGTGTTTGCTGCTAGTGTAATTTTCCCCTCACACTTACCAACAATTGCCAAAAATATATATCTTGATTTAAAATGAGAATTTGCTTTTAGAGCTGTGGTATTACTAGCTTCAAAAAGTTATAGAGAGTAATTTGCAAGTCAGACTTCAAAAGCCACAAGAATTTTTTAAGATAAAAACCTTCCATTATGTTCTTATTGTATTTTGTTGTATTCTATTATATTATTGTATTGACTTGTGATTTACTTTAATGCTCAAAATATCATCCGGTCTTCTAAATTTCTGGACAAAGGTCAATCTCTAACTTCCTGCTTGAGTTTGCTTACTCTCTCATGCTCACATTCACCTCTCCCAGTAATGCAGATTCTGTCCTTATAGCCTGTGCCTCACACTCTGTCTACTCAGAATCATATGCCCAGACATAAAATTTGTTCAACGCTTCTATTCTCTCCTGTCTCCCTGCCAGTGAATTAATTGTGTTGCCAGGGTTGTACTCCAGCTTGAAGCCCCTTATTCAACCCTGGATGTTCTGATCATCAAGTTTGGGGTTTGTCTAATGAGCTGTTGCCTTCTACAAAGTACATGTGGATACTGGAACTAGCCAGCATCTGCAGCATTTCAAAAAATTAGGGAGAAATATAAGCTGCACCTTGTCTTAAATCTGGCAGAAGAAAAAGAGTCAGCTGAATCTTGTTTTGCAAATGAAGTTTTCATGGAATAGTCTACTAAGAAAGCCCAGAACGACAGGCTCATATGAACAGGTCTGTATTGCAGAAATCAAAGGAAAGGCAAAATGGACTCTGCCTTTGTAAAGTGTAGGACTTCTCAGTCATTTGTTTTTCTCTTTTCACATTGGACGTAGAGGGAAGACACCTGGAATGATGAGTCTAATTCTGTTTTTATGAAGGAGGTGTGAGGAAGAATCAATATGAATGTGATGATGCTTCTGAGGAAAATAATTAGTTAAAGAGAATTCTGAATAGATATGGAAACAAAGGACTGTCTTCCTTGAAACCGGAAAGACATGTAGAAGATACACTCAGAAGTGTGCAGTTTGGTTTACTGAGAAAGGAGTGCTTCATGATTTGTCTGAAAGTGCTACATCTCAAAGATACTATGTTATCAAAATTTCTTTCTAAGAGCTGAAGAAGGAGGAAGTTGCAGTGAGACCTGTCTCTCATGCATGCAATTATTTAGGGCTTTGTTTTAAATAGCTGGAAAAATTATAAACATGGTTCTCAACGTGAACCTGGCAGGTGTGCTTAACAGCCAGAAGGAGCAGTGTTAAATAGCATCAACCCAGTCCCCTAACTTGTGTGAAATTCAAGGGCTGAGGAGAAAATCAAGAGCTTGATGATTAAGCGTAGAGAGCTGTCATTGCTGCATTATATTAAAATAACTTGCCTCTAGCAAGCTGCTACTATTTCTTCCTTTAAATCTGTCACTTTTGAGGAGCCTGTTACTCCAGCTGGCTGCATCAGTAACTTTGGAGCTATGTAAGTTTTACAGTGAAGAGAGCACTTATAGAGAGACTTTTCATGAACAGTAGGGGACCCATTAACAGCTGAATAACCACTGGAATGTGCAAGTTGTATTTTCCCGTGACTTAATAGGACTCATCACAATCAGAAACTTAAAGCAGAAATGATTCTCAGATGTGCTTTTAAGACACAGCAAGTCTCCAGGCAAAATGCAACTTATTTGTTTATGGATTACTGCCATTAATAAACAGATTCAAGACTTATTACTGCCTAAAGCTGCAGCACTTTTAATGATGTCCAAAGCAGACAGCTATTAAAACTGCAAACAGTAGAACAATGGACCTGGCTGGAAGGAGCAGAAGGAAGAGGAATAGCATGTCAATGGCAAAGTCCCTGACACTCAGAAAATGAGCAGAGGTTTCTCATTAGAAAGACTGCTCTTTCTTTGTAGCCTTTGTCTCTCTGAAGCAGACTCCAGTGTCTTCCAATAGATCTCCATTAAGTTCATGTTCTTTTCCTTGAAGCTATAGGCATATTCTCTTCTACTTGACCTCTGGGATTTTTCTTTCCTCCACAAAGGGCAGCTTTAATACATCTTTGTGAGAAGTGATTTTTCTGTCACACAAAATTTTATGCCTTAAAAACCAATCAGAACTCTATTTTCTTTCTGCAATGATCTTCTTTATTTTAAACATATGTGTTTTTCACATCCCAACTGTGTGACTGGACTGACTGGACTATGAGACTAGTAGGTAATTTGGAGATAAGTATCTGCACTTCTTTTTAATTTTTTTTTAATATAGGTCTGTAACATAGGCATTTCTAGTTTCCCCAGGGAGAGGGCTCCTAAAATTGTAAAAATAGTTAGATTTTTTTTTAGTAGACCAGAGAAGTGGATTCAGTTGCCATGTTAATTTAGAGATTAAGATGACTCAGGTTCAAGGCTCTCATCCATCAAATATTTGGGCTCTGTTATGTGGTATGAAGAACAAGGTAAGTTCCCCATGTGCAGATTCTCTCTTTTTCTTGTGTTTTCTGGCATCTCATCCTCAGAAACAGCCTGTCCCCAGACATTAGTGTCCTACCGCATTCCCCTGCTCATGTTTCCTATTGAATTGGTGGGTATATAAGGAGCACATCCCTCCTTCCAAGCGTGTAGCCTTCCTCCAAGCCTGGAGCTTGCTGAATGGCCCTGAAAACTGAGCAGATAAAATTTAGTCAATGTAGAAATTATTTGCATGCATTTTAAGGGCATTTACATGCTTGACGTGTATTTATGCTTGTGAGAATGTTTGCCGCATGGATAGGCATGTCATGTTCATTCAAACAGCACTTCTCTTGAAGGTGGCTGTGAAATTAAGGGACCTTAAAGCCCACTAGACTGGCTAGGGATAGGCTAAAGGAGGTGTGTGCAGGAAAAAGAGAACCTGAAATGAGAATGTTGTAGCTTAGGGACCATCCATTTAGGGACCATCCATTTAGGGACCATTCTACGGTGTAGTACTCTTGCAAAGCCATGCGCCGCTCGCCGCTCCCCCTCCCCAACACCACAGGAGGCACAAAAAGCAAAGGTCACTGGCTGAGATAAGAATAATTTACTGGAAACACCAATGAGATGAGAAGAATGAACTGTAGCATCAACAACGTTAACAACAAAAGTGTACAAAAGTGAGAGTGATTCATATGCAAAATGCTCACCAAGCCCAACCTGAGGACACCACAGCTGACCCCAACTAGTCCTTCAGCCATGATTGCTAAATGCCAAGGAACTTTTTCTTCAGGAAATGAGAGTCCCTTCTCCCTGCCCCCAGCAATAAATAAAGTGGTATAGAATAGCTCCCTGTATTAGCCTTCCCCCCTCCAAGCTACTGCAAAAATTAACCCTGTCCTGGCCAGAAGCAGATCAGGAAAAAAAGAAAAAAGATCAGGTCTCTAAAATATGTAGGTTTGTATGCTAATGATTAAAACTTGTGAACTTTATGAAGGGCAAGGGAGCCGGGGGGTCAAGGGGACAAGGGGTAGGGTGAGAGAATCTGTGAATTTATCTTTTCATAACAGAAATGAGTTGAAGGCCCCAGTGAAGAAGAAGCTACAGCTCCTCTTTATGGCCTCCCTAGGTGACAGAGAGCACAGATAAGACATGGAGCCATAGGGAAGTCTGAATCATAGGCCAGCTGCTCTTCTCTCAAGAAACCCTTGTGAGTGTATCCTCCCTTAATGGGAAAAGGTAACTAACATGGCCAAAAACTGTAAAGTGGAAAATATAATTACTGAGGGCATGGTGAAAAGAGGTTCTCCTGCTGCTATGTTTTCTGCCTTCAGCAAGAGTCCCTGCTTCTTTTAAGGTCCTGTTTCTTCCATTGCCAGAAAAGAGCAATTGCAGGCATCTTCTTCCTTCACATTGACATCAGGGAACTTTGCTTTAGGACTTTTCTAAAGACTGTGAAGGACTATGAGTTGTCTCATAGAGAAAAATGAAGCAAGAGCTAGAAGAGGAGGTGTGAGATTCCAATTCACACCTCATTTGTGCTCTAAATGGAGCTCATAAGCCCTGTTTAAAAATTCTGAATGCTGTATTTTTGAATGCCAGTGTTTATAAAAATGTTTATATCAATTAAATTTCTTCTAAAATGTCACCATTAAAGTTAAATGAAGTGGAATTGAAAATATCCCGTAAAATGCTGAAGGATGGTTATTGTACTACTTGTCCCAAAATCAAGAGTGTGTGTGAAAAATATATTTCCTCTAAGTCTTGAAAAATAATAACAGCTTGTGACTTTTTGTGTTACTTTTGATCTTATTAACTGTCAAGGAAGGTTTCAGTAGTCTACCACAAACACAAAATTGTATCTTTACACAGTGTGTGCCTTAGTCTGTGTCACCTAGCTTGCTAGGAGATGGTGGTGGTGGTTTGTAACTAATTAATGAGTCTGTGTTGTATTTGCTCTAAAATCATATCCATCTGTGTAGATGATTTCAGTGAATTTTAACAGGGTCTCTATAAGATGTTATTACTTCTGTCATGCAGAGACAACTATATAACGATTTGCATAATTGTAGATGGAGGAAAATGTTAGCCTGCATATTTAAAACTGTTATATACATTTCCACCTCATTAAAGAAAATCGCTGGAGCTAGGTAGCGTACTCAGGTTGGAGATCAGGTGGCAAAGTATATACATCACACAATCTAATTTTCTGCTGTTAAAGTGTTCCAGCTGAACAAAACCAATAGAACTGACCTTGCTCACTGAAAAAGTTAGAAAACTCATTTGAAGAGTGCTTCTGTGAAAACACACATGTTCCTCTCTGTCATTGTAACTCTAACCTTGGAGATCAGTCATATTGGATGTTCTAAAGAGATGATTTCATGAATAAGTGATGATAGGCTTTAATATAATTAGGGGTCTTAATAGGCAGAGAGAGAAGAAGGTTACTCTACTTGCAATGTGAAAGCAGAGGGACAGATTCACAGAGGGGATGCATGTACTCAAATCTGTAGTGTAGATCTTTTCTTCTTCTGCTTAAATCTGGTATTGTGTAAATTTTTGCTGGTGAGCATTTGTGGAAGTGCTCAAGTCTTGACAGTTCTGAATGTCTCAGCACATACTATGTGCCATAACCTTGGCAGGACCTGCAGGGAGGCAGATTCTTCTAATATCAGACTTGAGATTTAGCCCTGGTCTTGTGGCTGCTTCAAAACACTTCTGAACATGGTCCTACATATGAACAAACACATGTACTTCTGGCATGCTTTTTCTAATCCAACAAGTGAGAATACAACTTGACCCTCATATTAATTTGGATAAGATGCTTATTCTTTTTCCTTGTTTCCTTGATAAAAGAACAGTTTTCTGGGATGGCACAAAAAAAGGGGTGGCCTGAAAACTAATTAAGGAAGTGAACCTTGATTACCCACATTTATTATCTTCCCTGGCATGTCCAAGTCTATCATTTCAACTTCTGGTATAACAGAGATTCTTCGGTATCTTCACTAGTAATTTTTCACTGAGATTTAAAAATATAACAGGAATTGCATATTTTTTTATATATGAACTGTATGTTATAATCCAAATTTAAAGGAATCACGCTTCGACTATGCTATGATTTAACTGGAAAGGTGAAAGGCATGATTTTACTCAAGAAAGGTTTGAAAAAGTCTCTCAGAGGCTAGTTTTTTTTTGGTTTTTTTTTGTTTTTTTTTTTTTTTGTCAGGAAAAACAGAAGAAATAAATTTCATGCTCCTCTTTTGGTGCAAAATATGTCTGGAATTAAAAGTTTTGAAGTAGGCTCCATTGTATATCTTTGCCTACTGTAAAAGTTGTCAAAATTAAAATTCAACATACCTTTAACTGTGGTCACTAGTTCTCATAAATATTTTTATTAGGCTGCCATTGTCTTCCTACCATCCTACTTACATCAGGTGAATTTGGTTAAAAATGAGTGTGAGATATTATTGAAGGTTGCAGGCTTTGTTGCAGGGGTGGAACTGGTATTCAAATAAATGGTGCTAGGCAAATGGATATTATATAAGCTCGGTGAGTCATGGAAAGTGAGGAATGGTACAACACCTAACTCATTACACCAGGAGAAAAAATAATCAGTTAAAAATATTTGACATGCCAAATTTCTTTCAAAACACCCAATTGCATTTACTATACTTTTAACACTTTTTGTGCATGCATTATCCAAGTATTCCGTTATGCACTAACATGTATTTCAAGTAAGAAAGCTGAAAAAGGCAGAGGTTTTAATTACTATTAACCCAGGCAAAGTAGCAACAGTGCAACATGTTGACACTGTAAAAGAAAAGATTATTCATAGTCCCTTTTGTTTGCCAATACTACTTTTTCTTGTGATTTTAGCAGGTATGTGTGAAAAAAATCCAAAGGCACTTCAAGGCAGTGGTAGTTTTGTCACTGATTCAGTACCATTACATTTTCTCTGTGATACTTATCATTAGATAAAACCACTGAGTTGGGACAAACTGATTGATCAAGGTCACTGTAGAAGTATTTTTTGAAATACAGGCAGCAATGACCTAAAATGGCAAGCAAGTTCTAGTTCTGTCATTTAGATGCATGAGCAAAGCTTCAATAAGCAGGAGGAGCAGTGAACATTTATAAAACTCCTGCCCTGGGTCTGCTGGTGGTAGTCTCATTTGTCAATACGGGTCTCTGAAAACTCAATGCTAAGATGCCTCCAAATGAATTTTGATTCTGCAAGGAGCTACTCACCACAGGAATGATTTGTCTTTACTCTGACTTGCTCAGCTTTGTAATGCTTTGCCTTTTTATTTTGTAAGCTCTCCCCAAGCAAAATTGTGTGGAGTCTGTTGCTGATCCTCTCTCTCTCATGCAAAAGTACTTTAAAGACAAGAGAGGTAAGAACGTCAGTTTTTGAAAGACTACCTACATGTTTGGTTCCGTGCCAACTTTCTTTTCATCTCAGAGTCTCCAGCAGATATGGCTGAACTAGATGTTTCCATAATGTCCAGAATGACAATTTTATATCTGTAGATTAATCAAATACTCCCACTAGCTCTGCTCAAGGACATGAATTCACACATGCTGCCTGCATTACAAGCACAGAGCAGAAAGGCATCCCTTTCCCAAATACTATTCTATATAAAAAGAAGAAATGGTTAAAGACAAGTGGGAAGTACAAAGGGACAATACAATAAGACTGAGGGAATCTTGAAAATGAACTGTACAGAGGTCTTCCTAAAGTTTATGGGAATCATTTCACAGTCATGGGGGATGCACAAGTGAAAGTGTGGCAGCTATTACTTGAAAATGCAGCAAAGTTGGCTCTGAGACTGAGCACCAGACAGGATAGGATGATGGTGGTGGCTGGTAAAAAGGAAGTAAGGGGTGAAAAACACTTACTCAGATTATGTCTTCTCTCAGATAAGGCTCTGAGTCTTCACTGCCTGTTCTCCTTCTGGTCTAAAGACTTGCATTCTTACCCATCCAGTGGTGCAACAGTAATGGAGGCCAGTCCCTTCAGCTCACTACTGGGCAGTCCATGGTGCTTGGAATGCACTCTGAAGATGTAGAGTTTAAGATCTCCCAGGCTGAGGCTGTTTTCCCTCCAAAGTTGTGCTGCTGTTGGCACATGGGGTTAAAACTAATTTCCAGTCCCTGAGGGTCACTGAAGAGACACTGGAAGCTAGCTACATTATTTTGGCAACCTGAAAGGGTCTATCAGATAGGTGTCTTGTTGATTGTTCACAGCAACAGGCAAGTATTTTGGAAGGGCTGGAGCTCTGGTCAGATTTTCCTTATGTGCCAGGGCTAAGCACTTGATATTGGACTCAGCTATAACTCACTCTAGTGTCTAACTTAGCAGTGTGTGTTCTGTACAACAACCTTCTGATGGAACAGTGTGTGATTTATGGCTGTGTGCAATATCTGGTGCATAGCCCTGGCTTAGCTCTCTGAGTATGCAGACCATGAATGGTTTCTTTCCTTCTCACTTTTGGTGTTACTGTTACATATAAGAACTCCTCTCCTCCTTGAAATATTGACATATATATGATACAGTTCATCTCTACTATTTCTTGACCAGTGTGTTCCACCAGTTCATTGTGAGCAGTCTGTGCCTTTGTGAGACCACATTTTAAATGGCATTGACACTGTTGTCACTAGTGCCAACAAATGCATGACAAATTCCTAGTGTCTATTGCTGGAAGTATTTCTTACAATGAGAATTGTGAGTTGAATGAAAAAAGCCCTCACCCCCATACTGCAGCTGTAATAGTCTGCCTACCTGGTATGCTCAGTGCAGAGTGGTTTTCTTGGATTCTACAAGGGCTGATGGGCTTTCAGTGGGAGTGAAGGCCCATGGCCACACAATCTCTTGCTCCACATACCAGCATCTGTGTTTCTGAGGCATCACACTTGTATAAATGACACAGTTTTATCAATTTTCTGAGAGCTAACAAAGTCCTTTTGATGCTAGAATTAAAGACACATTTTTGCCTTATACTGCATGAGGGCTATTCTTAATGTCAAGATAAAATGCCCTTTTTTTTTAATTTGCCTCTTTGACTTTCCCAATGCTCCGAGGGACATTCAACATGTTGGGTGATTCCTACAAAGGAACCTGTTGTGTTTTAAACTTTCTGTTCCCAGATAAATTGATCAGCAAAATAAAAACTCCAGATTTTCTGTCTGGCATCTAGCTGGAGTGTCCCTCATGTACAACACTGAAAGATTTCAGAAAATAGCGGAACTAGCCGAAGTTAATGGCAAGAACTTGTTAAGAGCAAAATTGATATCATTATTTCCTGACAGGAATACTATCTATGCCCAGTTCTATGCACAAACAGAATTTCACCTGATCAGTTGTGATTTTCTGGAGCTATTTACCTCTGAGGACTACTTCTACACTCTTTTGTAGTTGAGGGGAGGTAGAAAGAGCCTTTGTAGCTGAAGTCACTTCTACAGAAAGGAGAAGATATCTAAAGTTTAGGAAAAAAATGCATCAAAATCACCCATTTATTTTTTTAACCATTAGAAGAACCCTCAGGCAGTTGGATGAGATATGAGCATCTGGTGATTTTTGCAAGTCTGACATTAAGGAAAGTTAACCCAGAGAAGGAGGGTTGTTTCTATTCTCATATATTGAATGGAGCTCACACCACTGTTTTGTGAGCAGTCTTTTTCTCATCAGAGGCACACTAGGGAGCAATGTGAAATCTTCATCTGCCTCCAAGTCAACACATGCATAGAAGGCTGCCTGCACATTGGATTCCAGGAGGAATCATTACCAAAGTACATTTAAAAGATCTGTATCATCAGACTTGAATCTGAATTTGTTCGCCCTTAAGCAAGATGGCCTAAATGTCGAAGGCAATTTTGAAGGTAAGTATCTGAAAATCCCAGCGATTGACTACGTGATTCTTCAGCTACTTAGGCACTGAATCCCAGGGGGAGTCCTTGTCTATGGCAATGCCCCTTTCCCCTGCTTTAAACAATGTATCTGAAAACCTGGTACATGGTAAGTATACAAATAAAAATTACTCTCTTCATGTTTACTGAGCTGGACAGGATGAATTTGTGATTTCGAAGTACTACTCAGAAAATGGAGGAGGAAATACAAAACTCAGAAAAACTGTAGATATTTTTTATGTTTTTTGTTTATTATAGTGGCATACTACAAAGTACAGATCACTCGACTTCACAAATCATATTTGCTTTTGTAAAAAAAGAGCTAGATCTCTCTCCTTTTAAAGCAAGCTTAAAACACAATATTTTTTATCCTTCCAAAATCCCTGAAAGTTTAGATGACCCAGTAAGGGGAATATAAAAGTAACAACAAACCAAAAATACAAAAAAAAGCGAAAAATAGGGGTGCATTTAATCTGAAAAGCAATTTGCAGAGTCTTTTTTTGCTGCTGTTAAAATAAACTACAGATAAATGTAGAGGTGTGTATGTCACCTCAGAGGATGGCTGCAAAGATTTGTGTGGAGTCTTAGGACACTAAGCTTATTGAATCCACTCCAAAATGGCTAAGTAGCTTGTTGTGCAGCCAGCTGCAATAGATATTTTGATAAATAAATAAATAAATAAATAAATAAATAAATTTGGCTGCGTAGTCTTGGAACTAGCCGCTAGATGGCACTGTTTTCGCACGTCTGGAAGGTAAGCAAGATTTTTCCCAGAGAGAAATCCAAGTGGCTGGTTCCATTAAATTCTACTTTATATCAGTAGATGGCAGATTTGAGCTATTTATGGGAAAAAACACCCCAAAGACTTTAATGGTCTGTGTTGCTTCTTGCAAAAGCATTTTAATTTATTTTCTCTCAAGCCTTCTATGTGTAAAATATTTTACAAAATTAAAAATTGCTGGCTGAAAAAGGGACTTTTGTTTAAAGCATTTGTTTCATCTTTTTAAATTACAAGCAGAAATATACAAGAAAGTGAGTCTATTAAAACCATTAATAAAAAGGGAATCAAAACATAAATGAGTAAGAGCACACTTCTGAAAACTATTTCCAGGTAGAGGCAATAAAAAAAATTCTAATATATAAGGTTACTTAAAAGGCAAAAATAGAGAAATATGCCTTGATTTAAAAATATATGACAAGGATACTTTTCAATTCTGTGTTACTTTCAGCCTAAGATCATAAACCTGTCTTCTTTTTTTTTTTTTTTTTTTTTGCCTCTGTGAACCCTTTTAAATATATTTACAGAGGTGTGTAAAAAGGAGTACAAAGAAAATTATCACCTCATAACATCGATTTAATTTTTGGATACTTGTGCTCTCTCTAGAGCAAGAAATCAGAAAAGTAGACTTGGCTTCCCTAAAAGCAATGAAAAGTGTTTTTCATGGAGCAACATTTTTCAGCCTTGCGGTCTTGAGGATCCTAACAATCACACCCAAAATTTATTTGCCAGGAAGCAGTCTGTCTACCTCGTGTGGGTAAAGTTCCAACTAGAGACAGCTGGGTTAGCTCTGGAGCAATAGGAGAATGCCCACAGTACATGTGCTGCTTTGTCTATGTAAAATAACTTTCAAAGGGTTGGGTGGTGAAGTTGCTCTCAAGACCTGAGCTATTACCTCTGCAAGCAGTGCACTGCAAACCAGAGCTGGTCTAAGGACAGGAACTGGTCTTGTCCCCTCTGATATGCTACCGTGGCAGCAGGTGCCTTCATCCACTTGGACTCCACAACTTGTTATTTTTCTCTCAGAGTATTTTTTACCTTTATCTTCTAACATGGTATAGAGGTCTCACACTTTTTTTTCATTTCTTTTTTTT
>WBMY01012902.1:419618-434291 GCA_013397315.1 Donacobius atricapilla
ACCTCATGGCAGGGGTCCGCGGAAAGAGCGCGGGTCTCCCAAGATTCCTGTTTTTTAAGCGGTGTCCCAGAGGGTGTACACCTTTTACCTGATTGGCCAGCTTAGCTGTTAGTTCCAAAATGGATTAACAATTGGTTTTTCCTACTATTTATGCTAAACCAATACACATAGTACTAACTCAAGACCAGCTGTGGGGTCAGATTAGGTTTCACAGGGGTTTATCTAGCTGGGTCTGGAAAGCCTTCTGTGGGCAACTTCTTCTATTGGTTGATTTACCTGAGAATGAGAAATGCTTTTCTGATACCTGCTCAGGAATTCTTTCTCTCCTACCATGTACTGTTGTAAACAGCCTGTCTCCATCTTCTTGATGATGTTTTCACAGATGCTGGGGTATCCTGCATAGTCCCTCTGATGCTCTCTCTTCCCCAGCCTGCCAGATATCTACTTCTCACACACCACAGGAGCTGGATTACCACTAACTCCATCCAGGATATGTAAGGACCACTGGTCTCCCCCTTGGTCTCCCAGAAGAGTGATGCAAGAGCAACAATTGATAGACTAATTATTAAGGGAATTATCTCTATGTCTGTTAGACTTCTGCTCTTTCTCTGCAACATTTTCAAGCATGAGAAACAAGGTCAGGTGTTCTCTCTGTGCTGTGTGCCCCTGTTGTGAGGAGCTAAGACTTTGGCCTTGATCAAGACTAAGCTTTGTGGGTGTTCTAGTGTCAGGCCTCCAGTTAGGAAACTGAAAAAGAAGATAGAAATGTGTCTTGAGAGATATTCAAGGGATGTCAATCCTTGATCCACATCCACTAGAACTCAGCTGACTCCCAACTACATTCTTCACCAAAATGTACACCCCTATGGAAATTGCCATAGCTTTGTTTGGCTAGCTTTGCATAGTGAGAAACTGTTATTTCTCATAGGCCCATGGCATTTCTCCTGTTTCAGCAAGGCTAGTGTTTCTTCCAGCAGTGGGTCTCATTAGAGTGAACGGAAGTACCAGTATTTGTATTCAGTACAAAGCAGTGTGGTTCTGACATGACTGAGTTTGAAATGAAGCAAACCCTAGCATCTGCATTTATGACAGAAGCTGCAGTTTGTTCCTGCCACTAGATCTATACACAGCCTCAAGAGCTGACTGTAACCAGACTGCAAACGAGATGCCTGCACTGGTATAGTTTAAATTTAGAGACTACCTTGTTTTTTTTCAAGTGTCACACCTGCAGCTCAAGTGTCACACCTGCGTCTGCAGCCTCTCTGGACAGTCAGCAGGAAGAGGTTACAGCCTCAATGTACTCTTTTCTGTTCTGCTTTAAACTGTCCAATCTCCACCTTTGGTGACAAATTTGCGCAGTAGCTGTAAGCTATGTGGGAGGTATTTCTGTCTGCTGTGCGCATCTGTTTATGTCCTGTCCTAGACGAGATGAAGAGGCAACAAGGAATCTGGCTCCCCTGCTTGTCCCCACAAGCCCTGTACCAGCAGCGGAAATAATTCTCCCCCTCCTCTCTTTCATTTGCTGTTAGAGCAGTCTCAGCCTAGGATGTTAACAAGGGCTGGATTTTGTCTCAGCTTACTTCTTTGACAAATGTGGGATTCCACTACTGCCTTGGCATTAGGCACTTTTTAAAATGTAAATTTTTCAGCTGCAAGGAATCACATAAAAAAAAAAAAAGTATATTCAAAAAGCAACTGTCTAAATCAAAGACTAATTGGCTGCCAAATTATGGGTTTATGCAACTCCCTCATCACAGCTTGTTTTGCTTTTTTACCGGAGGTAAGTAGAAAAAGCATCAGAAAACACACAAAAAATATTTTTGTTTTCCTTTCATAATAAAACATGTGGTGTCAACCCATTTACTTTGAAAGTTCTTGCTACCTATAGTGAAAACTTGTTCACCTGAGATTGCCTGTCCGGCCACAGGGAAATGGGAAACAATCCTGTGATTAAAATCTAACTAAAGGGAAACTGAGGCAAGGAGGACGGTCAGCAACAAACTTGAGTTTCTCAGGAATGGCAGCAGGTTCCTCAAGGATCTGGGCATCATGTCTTCCTGCACAGGATTCAAAGCAGCAGCACTGAGGTAATCTTCCCTTAAATGTATGTCAAAGCACTCAGAGATTCTCAGTCTTCATGTACCAGGGAGTTTTTTGGTGAATGCGCTCTGGGACTGGGGCCATATAGGGACTGACTATGCAACTGAAAGCTCTTGAAATCAAAGTGCAGCTGCTGGTTAACTTTATTGCTCAAGTCTCCATGGTGGCCTCAATCTCACACCCAGGGAACTTAATGGGAGGAAGAAATTAGTTCCTTGACAGATGTTAACAATCACATGGGTGAAGTGCTCTGAACCACGACCCATGAGGCGCCAGGGTTAATGTTAGACCTGAGGTATATTATTCCGGGTCACTGTCTTTGTGGCTGACCTAGTACTGGTGTGGAATTTGGAGACAATCTCTCCGGGATGTAACAGGAGTCATATCACATTTTCCTTTCTTCTTGCTTTCTCTCTGTGACAATTCCTCATCCTGCCTCAAGCTCTGTACTTGCCAGCCTCTCAAAAACATCATGTGCAGCAGACTACCTGGAGCAGTGATGTTATTCTCTATATGTCCTTGCAATGATGTTTTTCTTCTCCAAATCATAACCAGGAGTTTTATCTTAATCCTCTGTTGCAATCTCAGCATGTGAATTCACACTTGCAATGAAAAACAAGGATTCCAGGTAAATTACAGCAAAACAATGAGAAATTCTAGTAAAGCATTTACCTTATTTCTTCAGGTTTAGTTTCTACCTTTTCCTCTAAGTTTTTCCAGTGATATGTGTTTTAAAGAGTAAAAAATCTGTTGTCACCGGGGAACCATATTCCCAACACTGTGCTGCAGAATGATTACTCAGGAATTCTGTTAATAGTGGGTTAACAAATCTGATTCTCCTTATTCAGCAACACACTAGAGGATTGGGGAAGGAGGTAAGGGGGGTGTGGGGAGTGTGGGGTGTGTGCGTGGTGAGAGAGGGCAGAGGGGCTGATGTGCAGAATACTGTTCCCATTTTACCAGCACTAGGGCTTTGTGAAGCAATGAGGGTCTTATCCAGAAACAGGCTTGTGCTCTGTATGCACACACACTAACCAGGCTCACCTTTGAAATATGCTCACTGGTAAGCAACAGCTTAGAGAGAGAAGGGTACAAATACCATTCCAAGAGCTTTTTCAACTGTGCTGAATCTTTGCTATGTCAAAAATAAACTGCAAAATGAAAAGATGAAGAATAAGCCTACCATATAGCGTCCTCACCTCTTAAAATAAAAGAGTAGTTTAAACCGCATAAAAATGTTCTGCCATGATGAATTACACATTTATAACCCTATTTAGTGAAGTATTTTACCTATGTAATTTTAAAACTGTCACTTTGACAAAAAATATAGATGAGCAAGTTGGCCTTTCACATTTAATGTTTTCATTCTTATTTGCAATTCACCAGGTTCAGCTTTGATTAAAGAAGTGGTATAAATGGAATGCATAATGGTCAGGACATGAAGAACATATTACTCTGACACTGCAGGATAAGACTTTTTCCTTTGTATAAGCAGATTTGGTTTCTTCACCTGAGAAACTTCTTGATCCTGGGCTGGCTGGCTTTATTACATCTGAAATGCATCTTTGGCTCCAAATTTGCATAGAATAAGGTGCTTAATTTAAAAGGAAAAGACAAAAGTCAGTGGGTGCACATATTTATAACACTTTCTTTTAACAGACATTAGGGAAAAATCAACCCATGAAGTATGACTTTGAGTCTAGGATGAGGTGTAACTGCTTCAAAAGAGTTTAGGGCCAATGCTAAGAAATGATCAGAAGAGGTTCTGCTCTGGACACAGCACGTCCTGTAACAGGGTTTTTTCTCCACAGCAGCTGCTGTGAGTGCTTGGTGTAAAGTGACCCTGAATTAGCTAAGAAGAAATATTTCCTTCTCCTTCCTACATGTCAGAGATATATTTTTATGTCTTTACCCACTTTTCTCTGGAAGTCTCAATTCTTTTAGGTTAAGTTATGATTTTGGAATGAAATCCCCAAAATGACTCCAAACCTCAAAACCAACCAAAAGAAGAATCCCCTAGAAAGGCTTCCTTTTAAAATAGTTACTCAAATACATTAATATTTTCTTTTTCATTAGACATGTTAAATACAAATTCTCTTCCTTGTGACTAGCTGTAAGAATTACACTTTGCATTCCAGCTCCCTACTCGAAGTGGTTTCCTAATGGAATCACTCCGTATCAGTATTTAACCACTGAGGATAATAAATCCAGATGATCCTTCAGTAAAGGCCTCAGGTGTGTCACTGGATTAGTAACTATTAAGACAAGTACCTCAGCAGGGATGTAGGCAGCCATTTAATGGCTAACGACAACTTCACACAATTATCTGTGTTTAGTTCTCTTTGATTAAATGGATCCTCCTCTCAAGGGTCAGTGACATCAGAGTTTGTTTTGGGATCCAAGCTTACGAGCTTGGCTAAAATGAATATAAATAAATGAATAATAATAAGTCAGATGTGAGAAACAAAGGAGATAACAGAATTCAATTACTCTATTTGGAGATGGTCTTGACAGAAGGCTTGAAACAGCTACCTATCTAGGAAGGCCAGTTTTAGGAACAAGGGTGGTGGTTGATAGAAGCATTCATTCTTCTTTTTAAATTTCCTTCTTTGAATCTTGGTTTGCAGTAGACCACTTGGCAGGATCTTTGAGCCAGCAAACAGACCTGACACCTGACTTCCAGCCCCTGTTCCGGGGAATTCCATAAGCACTTTATAGAAACCTGAACAGTAAGAGATATTGAGCTGATAATTTTAGATAATGTACCCTGTGCTGTGCAGGAACCTTTCTTTAGAGGCAGAAAATAGGAGTCTGAGCCCATTTTAAGGAGAGTTCCTGTGTCAGGGTTGGTGTCAGGTGGAGGAAAGAAGTGGCTGTTTCAGGTATTTTTTTATGCCCGTCTAAGTTTTAGAAACCCTTCCCAGCTGAAACTATTTGTCAAATTAATGTTGAATTCATAAAATTGTTTTGGAATGGATGAAATTGCTTTTTGGGGATATGAATAGTTCATTCACAGGAAGAAAAATGTGCCCAGCTCTGCCGGATTATATTGGCAGAAATGCACCCAAATGTTGCTAGAAATGACTTCCAGGGTGAAGAAGAGTGATGAATCCCACACTTAACCTTAAAAATGTGCTTAAAAGCTTTCCTGAATGCAAAGTATATTCTTGTTACTGGAAGCACAGGGCTGAATTCTGCTCTGCTTTATGTGCTCACGTACATCCAAGCAGGCTATGTGCCAAAGAAATGCAATATGCAACATTTTGCAGAAGTGTTTGCTACATCTCCACCTATTTCCAGAAGAGTTTATGCTTATGTAGGTTTCTCTGACAGCAGGGAAGCAGGTCCAGTTTTCTAAAAAAACGCTTTGAATATGAGTCAGCAGTCATGGGAAGGGATTGTCTCGCTCTGCTCTGAGCTGGGGTGGCCTCACCTCAAGGGCTGTGTGCAGTTTTGACAAACTTTTAGAGAGTGTCCAAAGGAGGGTAATGACAATGGTGAAGGGCCTTGGGAGAAGCCCTGTGAGGAGCAGCTGAGGTCACTTGGTCTGTTCAGCCTGGAGAAGAGGAGATTGAGGGGAATCCTCATTGCAGTTACAACTTTCATATGAGGGGAACAGAAAGGCCAGGCACTGATCTCTTCTCTGTGGTGACAGTGACGGGACCCCAGGGAATGGCCTGAAGCTGTGTCAGGGGAAGTTCAGGTTGGATATCAGGAAAAGGTTCTTCACCCAGAGGGTGACTGGGCACTGGAACAGGCTCCCCAGGGAAGTGATCACAGTGCCAGCCTGGCAGAGTTCAAGAAGTGTTTGGACAACCCTCTCAGGCACCTGGTGTGACACTTGGAGATGGTGCTGTGCAGGACCAGGAGTTGGACTTGATGATGCTTTGTGGGTCCCTTCCAACTCAGCTTATTCTGTGATTCTGTGATTTTTTATATCATTCTGTCTCATTTGATTTGCCTGTAGAGATTATGAAACAGAAAGTCTCCAGTGAGGTAAATGAAATCTTTTGCTAACTCTCCAGGACAGTGAAGGTATTTAAGTCAAATATGACTCTTCCAGACTGAATGTGACACATCTGCTGTACCTTTTCTTCCTTCATTGCCATTATCCCACTTAATTATCCTGGCTTGATTAACTGGCTAAGTGGAAATGCTGAACTGTAGCTGTAATTCTTTCTTTTCCTATCAGTTCTTGAAAGGACAAAATGATAAATGGGATTCAGATCTCAAAGCCTCACTTGCATCACAAAACCAGCTAATACATGGGTTCAGTGTTTCTTAAAATCTGCTACATTCCTGCTGTCTCTGTCTTCCTCTGCACCTGTGGAGGTGCATGTGACAGGACGCCTTTGTGTTTTTAAGGCCAGCCTCTGGTTGTCTTGACTTGAAGCACAGGGCATGTAGAAAATTTTAATGGGTCTTTGGCCTCTTCTACTTGTCAATATCCAGTAATTCAGAGATCTGATGCACAAAGGTAAGAAAATGAAAGGAAAGAAAAAGAAGGGAATATATTTTGAAATTCCCAAAATGACTATACAAGAGAGGAAGTAGAAGGTCTGACAGTATGTCAACTCCAACTTGAACCTCCTGTTGAATGTTGCCCAAAACACCTTTCCATGACTAAAACTCTATCACACCCATTTCCACAGCAAGCGGTTAACCTATTAGAAAAGATTAAAAGATCACAAATAGTATATTACATCGCTAGAGAAACCAAGAAAGACATTGCCAAACATCCTAAGGTAATTTTTGATCCCAGAAAACAAACTTATTTTCACCATGATGAGGAAGACAGGATGCTTAAAGAGCTCCCTTTTATTGGATTTGGATGGAATTACCTTCTGCCTCCTGAAATCTACGGGATTTTTTCAGCCTGAATATACAAGCCGGATACAATTGAGCACAAAAGAGAAATTAGTATTACAAGGAGCACTGATTTTCCTTCCCTCTGTCTGTATCTACAAAATCTACTGTCCCGGACATTACAATGCCATTGTACCTTACAATTACAATTTTATCACCCTGTGTTGCGCACCTGTGACTTTTTCAGGCTTCTAATTGTACAAAGCTCATTCTGGTGAAAGGATCATGAGCATTTGCAAGCAGTTTATAATGAGGATGTCATTGCTTTTCATAGTGTTAACAAGATTACCATCATGTGTTCATGAATACTTAAGCACATTCAATAAAAAGGATGGGATGTGAAGAGGATGAGCTATTGCAGCTCTGAGACTGTTAATCAAGGTTGTAAATTATCCATATCCTTTAAATTCATGATGGGACAGCAACATCAAAGAACTGTTTCTCTAGTGGGCTGGAGTCAGAAAATAAACTTTTGTTTTTTAAGGACATTGCCGTATTCTGCAATGCTTCAGTATAGAAAATTAGCTCGGAGTCCCAAAGTACATATGGTCGTGGGCTGTGTCTGCCTTTGCTTGCTTCTGTTTGCTGATAAATTGCTGATTTGAGCTAGAAGGAACACTTTATTCAGTGTATTGGTTCTGGGGGAGGTTGTGATACAGGTTTGATTCTTGACAGTGTAGGCCATCAGATATACATCTTTCTTTCTAGGCAGTTTCATTTATTTACTTACTGATTTTTGTATTGAACCTTCTTCTGCCACCTAATTCATCCTTGTTAGTTTTCTGGCGTCTGCTCATTCATGCTTTCTCACTCACCAGGAAAGTTCCCATTGCTTCACAGGATCCTGCTCTCACAATTACTGACGGGTGTTTCCTGGGTGCACCAAAAAGCACAGGCGAGGGGCAAGGACTGACTTCTGGCCCAGAAGTCAAGTGACACAGACCAGGTCCTGCCAACACTACTTAGAACAACCTTCTTACTAGAACATTGTTGGAGTTTGTTGTCATGGTGTAACATTAAGGACTGATGGTTAAGTCATGTGGACCATGAGGTGAACGCTTAGGCTCAATCCTCTTTTTCTCAGCAGAGTGAACATAGCCTCTGAGAAAGAGTGATGTGTCTGTCTGCCTGTTGGGGTCTCTACCACAGAAACATACTGTCTGTGAAAATTGTTTCAGAACTAAAATGGCTTCTAGTGAACTCTTCAACCTTAAGGGCCACTATATTACCAAAATCCTCACCTGTTCCTTCTCTGTTCATAAAAATCTCTTCAAAGCTTCTGTCACCCTTAAAAGTAAAATGCACTGCTGTGCAATGTTTGTTTTTGCTCTGATACTGTAGTCCAAGAGGCTCAGATATTAACTGCATTACTGAGGTCTTGCTAGCACTAAAATGCCTACTTCAGTGTTTTGAATGCAGAGAGGGAGTCCTGAGTTCCGGGCTCTGTTGAAAAATACAAAATTTTATTTAGTATGACACACTAAAGGAAGCGGACACAAGGAGTTCCTATCTATTGCATGTCTCTAGCCTCTATACTAGAAAGTTTCAGTCTCCTATGTTTTACTTCATTTACATTTCTGTAGTCCTTAGCTTTATGGCAGATTGTCATGGGCAAGGTTAAAGGCAAGTGGTCCCAGCTCTTTTCAGCCTGCTGTGTCACTTGGTGGTTTGGACACTCTTCTAGAAGGTAGAGGAAGGAGGTGACTCAGAATCTCCTCTGGCAGAGCAGCCAAAGTTAGGCTGTTGTGCTATTGCTAAAAATACCAGGTTATTGAAGAAAAATTTGCCACAGAACTGATGATGTTTGTTCAGGACTGTCAGAGAGTGTTAGGCATGTACCCTCTAATAAGCTTAATTTACTATTGAGCAGCGTGTTGGAAGGCACATTGACCTTGTTGTGCCCTCTTGTACGATGTTGAATCTAAACCTATGCAAGACTCAATTAATATAGGCTTATTTGTAACCATCTGAGAGATGAGTCTTTTATATGTCACTCTGTTTGATGCAGGGGAATATAATCTCTAAAACACTTACCTGCTCCCTCTAGTTACATTGGTGTCAATGTCAAGTCGGTCACATGAAGAAGACACGTCTCCTGAGCTTTTGAATTTGATCCCTGAAATGATGCCTCCAATGTTTTGACTGACATTAACAATAATGAAATATTGGACTCTAGCAAGCTCCCACTTAGACTAGTTAGCCCTAAATTGTGATTACCAGGCATTGGTCTAAAGAAAACAGCTTGTCACACCTGGTGGTACCACAGGAGCTGGATTCCTCTTGTTTGTCTTTAAAAGTGCAGTGAAACAATAGGGAAGACAGTCTTTGCAATTAATGTGATCGAGTTATACAATGTAAACCTTTGACAAATTAAAACAGACTCTGTTGCAAACAGGCTTTGAACATAATTTCTCCTAAAGCTGACATGAAAATACACTTTTAATCAGAAAGCTAGAGAACAAAATTCTTTCATGTTATTATTGAACCAAGTCTTTTTTATCTTTTTTCATCCCCTCCTCCCCCTTTTCTTTTTGCACACTGCTAAGCCTCTACTATCATAATTGAAATGAACAGATATTTTTCATTAAACACACGGATCTTTTCTGTGCCCCTCCTCAGATCCCTTTGAAACTCCCAGAAGTAGCAATCTGATTTTCTTCATACTCAAATCTTCCTACTTGAGAGGACAGTAAAAATACGGATGATTGCTTTAAACCTTAGTTGAGGTAAATGCAATGCTCAATAACTTCATCAAATAAAGCTTGAATTTTATGGTGCATATGCCAGTCTTCATGGTTCACTGAACTTTTTCAAATAGTACACTGCCTGCCTCTATCAAATTTGTAGAGAGGGATTGATTTTTTGTTGTTGTTGTTGTTGTTGTTGTTGGAATAAGGCCGTTTCAACCTCATTGCATGCTTTTCTGAAATAATAATGTTATATTAAAAGATAAGTGATCAGCAGATTACTGTTTTTAAGGATTATTCAGAATGTTAACAACAAATATGACAGACTTGCTGCTGTAAAGTTAAATGGCAAGTCTCAACCTGATTATTAAAGTTCTGTTTTCCACAGACATGTAGGATTATAGGGCAAGGTTTTTTTTTTCTGCTAGACAGAAGCATTATGCTTTCAACAATAACCATAGACTGCTATGATTATTTTTTCTCCCATATATTTCCTTCATTTTGTGGTGATATTGATAAGATAGCAATGGAGACTGTAAAGTGCTTCCTGAACATAGCTAATGTTACCAGCTGTGATAGTGGGAGAATATGTGATGAAAACAGACACATTTAGAACATTATCCATTTCCAGACTGATAGTCAGTGACAGGACAAGTGGTAGCTGTTTAATGAATTATTTTGCAACCTGGCTAGTGCAATGAATTCCTCCTGGATTTTTTTCTATCCATGTTTTCTAAGGCCATTTGTATGTAGTTGTATTTTTATGCATTTGTTTGCTTTTATCTGTAGTTGGATGATGAAAGGACTGCCTTTGGCATACATTGGAAGTAAAACATTTGGAAGCATATAAAATGCAAAGCTACCTAAAATTTTGGTTGGGAAGTATGTAGTAACAGCTCTTAGCTGCTGTCAGAGAATATAACTCCACAGAAGTCACAGGCATAGTGCTAATGTATCCAAGCTGAGCCTGTATCCTCCTTAGGTCCCTATCAAAGCAATAAATGATCAAAGCTTTCTTTGTTCCTTCTCCCAAATAGTTTGCAATGTAGCATTCAGTTCTAATTGGTTTATCCTAATTTCCTTTTTGCCAGTTCCTTTTTGTGGCACTGGCAATTTTCAGTGACATGCATCTTGGGATTTCATAGGCAAAATTAATGCCAGTAATAATTAGACATCACCGAAGCCCAGGATTTAAAGAGAAATAGGTTCCCATAGTGAAGATAACAGCAATATTATCTGAATTTTTCAGTATTGTCTGAATGCCAATGGCATGATATCAGGTAGTCTTTGGTGTGCAAACAGTATGGAGAAAATGGAAGCTTATTTCCATCAGCTTAAAAACAGCCCAAACCAGACAGCCCCAGTTTATCTGTGCAAGCTAAACCTAAAATAATCGTGGCAATTCATTCATTCTGTATTGGAGTAGAACAGAAAAAACCCTAACCAATAAAAACCTGTAATTTGGGAAAGTCTATACACAAGTGCTTGCGTGACTTCTTGTGTGGAGAAAGTAACTTTGGACTCAAACTAACAGCTGTAGTGGGGACTGGGTACTTTGCAGAGAAATATTTAGTGGGTATTTTTTATCCTCTCTATCCTTAATTTGCTTTGAAGGCCCTCAAACCACATGGCATTTTGTATTGCGTCTGACTGAGAAGGAGTTCATCTTCTCCTAGCAGCCCTCCCAGTGCTGTGCCTTACATTGGTAGCTGGAAAGGTGTTGATAACACACCTTTGGCTCCTGCTGAGCAGGGCTGGCACAGCATCAGCACTGTCTTCCCAGCATTTCTCTCCCATCAGTAGGCTGGGGTAGGCAGGATCCCGGGACAGAACACACCTAGGCCAACTGGCCCAAAGTAGCCACAGGTATATTCCATGCCACATGACACCAGCTCAGATACAAAAGCTAAGAAAAGGAGTAGGAGTGGGGGCATTTGTTATTTACTGAGTTTGCCTTCCCAAGCACCCACCACATGTGCTGAAGCCCACAGCTTCCTGGGAAGTGGCAAAATATCATTTGCTGATGGGAAGTAGAGAATTAAATTGTTGGTTTCTCTTTTTGATTGGGGACACAAACTTTTGCTTTTGCTTAATAAACAGCCTTATCTTGACCTACAAGTTGTTTTCCAGCTTATTTTCTCTCCCCTGTCCAGCTTGGAAAGAGGAGTGACAGAGTGGCTTGGTGGGCACCTGGTGTCCAGTCAAGTTGACCTACCACATATTATTAAGGCAAATCATCGGAAATCATTTCCTACAGTGATGATCAATTCTGTCACGTTTTCCTTACCCTCTTGTGGGGCTTTGAGGACAGCTGCAATGTGGTCTTTAGGTCAGAGATTCCTTTTTCTATTTCCCTCCCAAGATCTGTTGAAGTTAGACCTCAGACCTCATGAATTTCCATGCTGCTGGTACAAGGAATTAGTAAAGCAGGGTCTGATGAGAAAGAGGAATTGTGCAACAACCACTAGAGAAATGTTGCTGGACTTGTGCTTCAAGATTGGGGTTTTTAAACCTCTATGGTATAAGAGCCTGGTTGTAAGATATGTTGAGTGCAGTGAGAACGTGATTTATTTAGTTAAGGTGTCCATTAAGTTCTCGTAATCTGCATACCCTAGTCCTGACAAGTAATTGGTGCTGGTGTGCTCAGAAAGTAACCTGAACATGAAATCATATCAATAGTAGATATGAGATGTCAAGAAATAAATAGATAAATATTAGGGAGTTAGAGAAAGCACTTCATTAAAAACTCAGCATTCAGGCAAGGTTAGAAGTAAATTATAGATTCAACCTGCCTCTAGGTTTGTTGGGAACAAGGGTGTATGTGCTGAAATCTCTTGGGTAGGGTTGTCATCAGCTATAAAATAAAATGTACCACCAAGGGCTTATGTGGATTTTTTTTCCCCGAATATGAAGTGTAGGGGCAAAAAGAAACAGGAAAACTTTAAAAAGGAATATAAGAGGGGAAGGAAGAGTGGTAAAACAGTACTGGTTAAAACAGTAGCAATCTTACCTTTGACCCATGGTGGAAGGTCAACAAGGTGAAGCTGACATTTCACATTGGAGTGTTTAACATATTGTTCCGTACATCAACATTTTGATTTCATATTCATTTGATAAATAATGCAGTGAGAACAGAAAAAGGTACATTTGAAGATCCTCTGACATTGCTTGTAACACTGGAAAGGAATAGACTTGCAGTGCCTGGAATGTCAGTTGCCACACATACTAACAATTATACAGAAAAAGTTCTCAGACAGCAAAATGCAAAATTATCCTCTTACAAGTAACCCTGCTGCTGTACTGGAAAGATTTAAATAAACTTGCATTCCATTTGCACATGCTGCAAAGTGAGAACTGTATCTCTAGTTTATTTATTTTGTGTTGCAGTTGAATTGGGCACTTTCCAACCTAATGCAAATGAAGGATGACCCTCAAACTGAGACAGTACTTGGATTCCTTACGTGTCTACGCACACACACACACATACATATGTATATAGAGAGACACGTATATATTGCAAATATCAGCCAAATATCTGTAGCTCATCCAAGACCCTGGGGAGAATCTCACTGGAGACATGCAGTCTCATCTTCAGAACAAATCGAGAGCACCTTCCCTGACCCAAGTGATGCTCCTCTTTCTCAGTGACTTTACTCCTTTCTTTTGGGTGTGCTTTGCAGCTCGTTTTCTGAGTGAAAATAGCCAGTATTGTGAGAGACCAAGGAATTACATGCACAGTTTGTACAGCGATGAAACCATCCTTAAAGTATGAGACACCCCACCCCTAGGAATAAGAAGGGAGTAAGGATAAGATTAGGTCCAGCATAATCAAAAGAGATTTGCCACGTTGTTTTCACAATATATGTTGATGATAGGACTTAGAAACTGTTAGTGGCATTTCCTCTTTTCTGTAGTAATGAGGCTGATTTTTACTTTTGACTTTTATTATGACTGGCAATCTGATTCAATGAGCAATCACATATAGTATGTGTAATTCTATTATTTATTGCTTTGTTCACTATTCACTTTACAATTTGGCTTTAGATAGCTATAATTTCAAATTATTTGGTTCAGTGCTGCAATTAGAGAGTCGATAGTCAGTCCTAAGTTATGCTTTCTTCTGGCACGTGGTAATACTTGAAGAATAATTCCATTCTCCCAATCGAGACAGAGATGCTGAGAACAGTGCATCCAATTTTCTCCTATTCCAGACTGGCTATTTGAGTTACTGCATCTCCTGAACTTGAGTTTTAGCTGCTTACTTATCTGCAATAAAACTGTTAGAACTAAGGAGGCACTGAAAGCTTTTTTGATTAACAGGTTTGATGCCTTGTCGAGTGCATTACTGCTATGGTGAGAACTATATGTATGGGGAACGAAGAAGCTTGGTGGCCTTGGTGCCCCAGCAATATGAAGGAGATAATTAAAAAAAAAAAGAGAGAAAGTTAATTGGGTTCATTTTTGCTTGAACTGGGTCAGAGACAGCGAGTTGCATTTTTTCCTAGTATATTGGCTTTATGAGGTAGCTCTGCTATGAAACAGAGTAAGTTCTGATGGATAACTAAAGATCCAGGTGGTTGAAATTCTTTGACATAAGACAGAATTACTATAAAACAAAAAACTATATTCAGATGATGGAAGCTGTCTGCCCATTTTTATTTTTGCCACAGTCTTTGTCCCAAATACAAAAAAAAAATGTTGTCAGATTCTGTTTTTGTTACAATTTTTTTTTCTCAGTAATGAAATATCAACATTTTCATGGTTTGTATACTACATGAAATCTAATATTTTGCTGGAATCCTTTGACCTTTTCAAAAACATGTATTTTGATTGTCTGGCAATTCTGCTATTTCCCTGCAGGTTAGAGAGGAAAACTATGTTTTCTGGAGGAGGTGAATTTACAGTGGCATTGTACTAGGCTCTGTGGCAGGTATTCACATGCAGCCTGGATATAGGGATGGTGATGATTTGTAATGGTTAGTCCTGCAAAATGCAGTGACCTAGACAGATTCCCCCCCCC
>WBMY01012902.1:439126-503517 GCA_013397315.1 Donacobius atricapilla
TCTCTCTCTCTCTCTCCTTCTCTTTCTCCTTTCCTTCTTTTCTTTTTTTTTTTTTTTTAATGACTGCCAATCAAAAGAGAACAATCAATATTTTTAGAAATTAATGGTTCAGGGGCTGAGAGGAAATGAAAAAGATACAAATGAGATTATTTAAAATTGTAATTGCATAAAAAAGGATCACTTCTGTACTTACTACCTGATTTATTATTGATCTTTCTACTAGTTCTCTATGTGTTTACAATCATGTGTGCTAGATGTCTTCAAAAGCATTCAAAAAATGACTGCTCTCCAGGACTGGTTCCTCTGTGCATCAGCATGCATGCAGAGTTGTTTGTCCAGTGAATAGACCAGATTCAAAGACAAGAAAACGCAGTGTTGTATCCCTGCTAGCAGAAGAGAAGGTTTCACCTTTGAAATTATGCTTGAGAATTAACCTTTTCACTCATCTGTGTTTGAATATAATTGTTTATACCAGAAATATTTACATTAAAACTTTCCTGCCCTTTGCACCCACCCTAGTCCTAAGGAGGCTATGATTTTAGGTGACAAGAAATATATGGGGTTGAACACAAATCTATTTCTGTTATAAAGGTTTGGTTCCCCCCATGCTACCTTTATGGCAGTTTAACTCTACAGATTTTATTAGCTGTCAAGGCTGGTGAGCTGTTTGGGAAACACTTTCCTTTTCCTGCACTGCCTGGCAGGCAGTTGCAGCCTCCTTGCCCTCAGACTTCCCTGTAGTGATATATCTCAAAGGTAGTTCAGCCTTTCCCTGGCTTTATTGATGGCCTGTTTTGCTCGCCAGCTGTTCTTCCCTTTCTGCTAACATGGGAGGGATGAGACCTCCCTTGTAACAAAGAAGTTTTGGAAAGAGTAGGTAACATACTCAAGTCATGTCTGGAGGAGTTGCTTACTGCAAGCTAAATAGCACTGAAGATCAAAACACAGGAAAATGGCAGTCAAGCCCATTTGTTTATTTTTATACTTTATAATTTGAATATTAATCCCATCATTTGGAGGAGTATCACATGCCTATTCTTTTTATAAGTACAGGCAAGGCATTTTTATGCACTATCTTATAGCAGAAACCTACACAATTGCTAATAACCCTGCTGTTTTTTTAAGTAATTTCATGCTGAAGTTGAAAAAACCCCATCTTCCTGTTTTCTTCTAATAGAAGAGCTGGCAATTTGATAACATCTCCAATCATATGCAGGTTTCATGTATGTTCATTACCTGGAGCCCAGGTCCTGCTGCCTAATTGCACTACCAGGCAAGCAGTTATAGAGGAACCAGTAGCTAATACAGCTACCGTGGAGCCCCTCAGCTATTATAGCGGTTGCATATAAATGTGCCAGCAGTGCGTGTGGCTATCCAGCTTACTAAGGCCAAGATGGGAACAAATGGAAACATGAAGGGAGAGCTCTGCAGAAATGGGTGCAAAGCAGTATAATGGACAGGCTAAATGGCAGAGGTGGTGATGTGGCAGCTTAAAGACAGGAGAGAAGGATGAGAAGGAGGATTTATAATGAGTGCTGTGGACTCTATCATCACATTTTCAAATGTTATAGGGCACTTGGAGCAGAGAAGTGACCAACTAATAGGGGTTGTGAGCAAATTAGGATGGAGACCCCACTGGGATAAGGGGACTGTGAGACAAGCTAATTTTCCAGGAGATAAAGCTGTTGCTGTCTATCTGAGAGGCTAGTATAGGCAAGATGGCTGTGAATGGATATACTGAAGAGAAAGCTGATAATGAAGCTACAAGTAAGAGAAAGAAGATAAAATGGTAGCTGTTCTGTAGAGGAATGGGGAACAGAGTCTAAGACAAGGGGATGTGCTACATCAACCCACATTACAGGAAGAGAATGAAACTCAGTATGATACAGTCCTGTGTTGAGGGGTTTTGGCTATTTTTTTCTTTAATTCACTGTTAGGGACAACTACTGGCTGAATTCTGTAATTTTGTCTTTTGCTATATTCTCTTGAAGAAAATTTTTTTTAAGTCTTCTTTCTAGTACAGTATCTGAGTAGTTCATAGCAAATCATCCCTTCCAGGAGATCATTCATTATTAGACATATTGATGGCATGTTTGAATCTCTAAAGTGGTAATTTATGCTATTAGCTGAGTTGTCTTGATGACCTTCACTACACTAGTATTTTACTCATTCTTTCATATTCTTGTACTTTATACATACCAGAGAATAATTCATATCCTTGGTAACCTTTGCAAATGATTTCCCCAGAGGTTTTTCTTCATCAATACCAGAGAAAACTAACCCATTGTCATCATCCCCTAAAAAGTAATTAGCCATGAATAATTGCTCCTTTCTGACATCTTTCTAACTTTGCACTGAATTGATTTTTTTTTTTTACGTAGAGTCTATTAATTGTGGAAGCATTAGGCTGCCTTTACACTTTTATTCTCCCATTCCTTATTCTATGCTTTTGTTACAAGTGCTCTGGATTACATTTTGTTTGTCTTGTTCAATGTTGCTTGCACAGTTCCCTAGCTTTATGATACTTTGAATTCCAGACTGGTAGAATAGATTTTTCTATGCAGTGTTATTAGATTCGATTTTGGAATACTTTTACACAGTGACTTATTTTTGTGGAAGTTTTATGCCACTTTCATGGCACATTTTTTCTCTTATTTACCCAGCAGGTAAATAAGAGTTTGTCTCTGCCAAGCAAGATACAGGGAAGAAATATTGATCAGAGCCATGGACCCCTATCTTTTTGTAACTGATACTTGCTTTTATGTATGTGGCACAATTTGTGCTTCACAGGGTCTTCTGGAGTTAGCTGACCTACTGCACAGGGCTCCAGGATGTGGACTGCCTGTGAAATATTTATGTCTCACCCTACAAATCCTAAAAAGAGATGTCTCAAAAATAAAAAAGTGGAAGAGAAACACCTTCACATGAGCATGCACAGGTATTCCCCTGAAGGGAGAATCTTTACCAGAGGTGACTGTGTTACTCCACTTTCCATGAAGGTACTTTTATAAAGATAGGTTATGCTAGAAATGTTTCATCAATGGACTAGGAGGGAAAAATGTGTTTTCCTTCAACATAAGAGAACCCTTCAAACATACCGCTACACAGTGAGGAAACTCTGTTGTTTTAAACTGCTGAAGTTCTGTTGACATTTAACAGAGCCATGTTTTTTTTTAATAAAAATAGAGGATGCAGGCAATACAGTATTTTCTGTTCCACATGCTTATTCCTCTGCTTTTACATATAAGTAGAAAATCACCCTATTTTTCCTTACTGTCCTGTCTGAATCACTCCTCTTATTGTCTTAGTCCTGCTGCACTCCTGCCTCTCTTCATGTAATGCAGTGGTGTTCAGCATATGCTTCAGAAAGCTTTGAATCCATTTTAATAATAAAAATAGCTTTTTATTTTAATTTCTAAAGCAATATCTTCATGTACATTTCTATGCATTTAATATTCAGTCTTCTAGATTTGTGGGCCTCTTTCTTTCAGCTAATGTACTTGTAAAGATATTTTAATTCTTTTTTCTAATCAATCCCGCTCTTTTACTTCTCCTTTTTTTTTGTTCTACAAAACTATTAGACTAAATGACTACATTTTTTGTCAGTTTGTTTTCCCGTCTTTTATAGATTTTTTCAAAACCTCCAATAATTGTTTACTTTATTTGACATTTTATTCTCCATATTCCTTCTTTCTTTTACGTGTTAGTCTAGAGAACATTAATGACAATGGAATTGGAAAACATGGTGGATTTTAATACTTTCTTCCAACTTTTCCTAGTAGCTTCTCATATTTGTAAGCTTTATACATGTCAGGTTCCCCTTGATTTCCATTAAAGTTCTGTCTTTAGGACTAAACTTTTGTTTACTTAAATCCTCCAAGTGCTCCTTTTTGAATCAAAAACCTTTAGACTGCTTTATTACATGAATTAATTCTTTACTCTGTTGGATACAAGCATTCAGTAGTCACTATTTTCAGGTTTATCTATCTTTTCTTTTCTTTCTATTTCTGTTCTATCTGTAAACATTACTAGAGCCTGAGGATATCTTAGCTGCTGTCTTTGGTAGGTGTTTCATGAATCCTAAAGTTAACTTCAAAAGGATTTAAACATTTGTGTCTATACATACACCAGTATACCCCCAAAATATTGCAACGTAGAGTGTTAGCTCAGAAATATTTTCTGTTTTTCCTTTTGCATGTTTTGACTCTGCTTTCCTTTTCTATTTGAATCTCAGCTTGTATCTTCACTGTGGAACTATAGCTTGTTGAGATGGTGATTGTTTCCCTGGACCATAAGAGCACAAGGTTTCTCCTTACTTTTCTGTCTCAGTCTTGAATGCCGTGCTTAGATTGAAATGACTTCTTAGAAGAGAGATTAAAAGACTACTAGGGACATACCCAAGGAATCTGTGATCTTATGCAGGGAAATTCTAGTTATAGTTACATTTTCTGGTAATACATTTGCCATCCTAACAGGATTTCTTTGTATTCACTAGTAAAAATTTATGTTGTTTATTTACATTTCTATGACTGAGTAGGACCAGCTGAAAATGGAAAACATTCAGATTATATATGTGTGTGTACAGTTGGGAATGGAACTTGTCTCAAAGAATTTAAAAAATTAAATATGTTTCTGTCTCTCTTTTTTTTTTTTTTAACTTATTCTGATAAAAACATATTGGACTATATTAATAATGGACTCAAATACTAAAGCAGCATCTTCACTGATTTATATCCTTCTGGCATTGCTCAGTCTACAAGACATCAACGAACAAAATGTAAATTTTCTCCTGAATGCACAATCCTTTTATGCCACTACAGATTCTGAGACACTCATTATTACTTTTGATCTCTGTGGGTCTTGATATTATGAAATCCTTCTGTAAACTCAGCTGCATGCACATTTCATCTATGCAGAAAGCACTTAAGTTGACTTTATATTTTTTCCACCTTCAAAATTCTTTGTTTCCATCCACATGAAGCTAAATTTCTCAGGGGAAGAGGGATTGAAGCCTCAGTAGAATGGGAAATTGGGAGGAAAATCCCCTATTGACTACTGGGTATGAAAAAGATTCATAGGCATTTAATTGGGAGTGTTATCTAAGCTCAGATGCTTCTGTGCTGCTTAGTATATAATCTGATATTTTTCATTTGGAGTCCAAGTACATCTAATTATTTTTACAAAAAGTGTAAAATAAATGTGCATATAAATTATAGATTAGGAATGAGGACAACCTGGTAAGTAATTTCATATAGTACATCTAGTTTCTTTTTCTATTGCATTATTGGTTTAAACTTGAAGCAGTGAAATACTTTTTTAAACTTCTAGAATTACTTGTACTATTTCTTATTTGTTCCTTCTGAAGCCTCCATGTATGAAAGGTTATTTATTGTGGCACAGGCACTTGCTAAAGCCTAATAGGAAAAATTCTTGTAAGTGTCACCATGGAATCTGTCACAGTTGCAAGTAATAATTTTGTTTCCAAAATGTCGTCTCTTTCTTTTTTTTCAGAAAAGATACCATGCTGATCTGAAAATTGTCTGTGCTCCACTCAAATGTACAGAGAAAAAACACAGTAGCAGAGTTTTTCTTAGACAAGCCTGGCGAAATTCCTTCTGCAGGTGAATTTTCACCTTATTCAGGGGAAATTACTAATGTCAGCAATTAATTTTTTCTGATATTGTTCTATAAGGTATCTCAAAAGTTAACAATGTGAGTCTTACTGTACCTAGAAATAATGCTGTCTTTTCCATGTCACTTCTGGGTCACAGTGTTGTCAGTTTCTGCTTTGTAATGGAGTCTCATGATATTTGCTGATTTTTTTTTTTTTTTTTTTTTCTTCTTTCTTCTTGTCCCAGGTTCTGGGGACATACCTCATTTTTCATTTTTAAACATGAACAGGTTTATGTATAAGTTCTTGTGCTACCTCAGAAACCCTTGACAACTTGACCTGAGTTCACCCTATGGTCTCAGAAACACAGAGTTAATTAAAAGAAACAAGCATTCGTGAGACTGCTAAAAACTTCACTTTTTATTTTTAGGCAGTATTATTCCTCGGACACTGTAGTAGAGATAATTGTGACTTTTGAATGTGCAGGTTAGCTGTGCAGAGTGCAGCAAAGCATGCCTCCAACTGCTGTGTGCTCAAAGCTCAGCAAAGTCCTGGTCACATATTCTGAGTAGAAGCTTTTCTATTCGATGAGGGGCACTTGGGCATACTGTCTTGGGCAACTGATGGACTGAGGTTCAAACTACAGATGTCCTGCAGCTTGTCTTGATAACTGCTGACCATGCTTGTCTGACTTCATTGCTGCCGCAACAAGATTGGGCTGATATTATTTTGCCCTTGGCCAGGCTCTTGTGAGCATCGACTCATTGTTTGTAGTGCATTTGTTTATACTGAATGGGGTGTAAGGTGGAGGCAGGTTGAAATTGGTGGGCAATGTATGTGTTGAGAGACAAGGCAATGTTGATATTTACCCTTCATAAAATTTTGGGTAAATTTATTCTTTTCTGATACTAACAGATAGACAGGAATATATATATTTTATGTAATTATATATACCCACATATATTGCCAATTAATTTCTCGTTAGATAGCTGAGTCTCTCATCCCTTTGTGTCTGAGCTGTGCTGTGCACAGCACATTGAGGGTCAGTGCAAACTCTTCTCACACCTTGAGGTGGCCAAAATCTGGGTGTTCGGAGGAGTGTGCCACAGTGTGCTGGTGAGGAGTACCTACTGGAGGCCCCTCTGGAGATCAGCATCCCACCTGCAGCTCTGCTGCAACTTCCACTGAGTTGCAAAGGTGTGTGGATGTGTCGAAGGGCCATAGCTGGGAAAGGACTGATGGGTGAACTCGATCTCAAAGAGGGAGTGAGCAAGTCAGCAGAAAGTGGGTAAAATGAAGGAACGAGGGCTTTAAACCAACACAGGCCAATTTACATGTCTGTCTTACTTGGGTTGCAGCCAAATGCTGACAGCTACTAAATGGGCTTCCGTTCGTTTTCAGCCCTAACCTCTGTGGTTAGAGCTATAACCTCTGTCTGTCTCCCTTACCTGCCTAGGAAAAGCCTACGCCCTTCTGCAGGAGGAGTCGTATTTTATGGAGAAATCTTTAGTCATCTCCCCTTCCTGCATTTGTAAATCACCCACATGTCTGTTGAGAGGTATCTTGTCTGAGGTTGTTTCCTGCTGTTTCTCATTGTTTCCCTGTTTCTGATTTGATTTTACCCAACACCTTTTTCCAGTAAGCTGTAGATTAACTGGATTAAAATTTGGTACTTGGGAATTAACCCAGAGCTGCCCCATTTCTGTCACAGGCTGTTTCAACATTCCAAATAGTCTTTGGGATTTTGGTGAATACTCACTCCATTTTTTATGTTGTATTGTGAAAACAGAGCCACTTTAACAATCAAGGCATTATTTTATAGCGAGATAATATTTTAGAAAATAAAGGCAAGAATGCTAAAAGCCTTGAAACAGAATTTTTGAGCTGTTCAAAAATGCATGACTTCTTTTCTTAAACTATGAAGTATTTGGACAAGGGTTTTACTGCAGTAATTCCCACTCGGTAGTTTTGCGAGGCTGTAATAGTGTAGGAATCAGAAGCAGGTATGATGGGGAAAATCCTAGTCTGGTTAGAGAGTTGCCAGGGGCTTAAATTAAGCCAGGGCTATGCCTGAAGTTTCTGGAAGGCAGAAAACCTGCTACAAGAGTAGTGGAGAGGATTCTGATGTAGTCTCCTTTCAACCAGTACTGGAAGTCATCTCATCTAACTTAAGCTGCCTGGAAGTCCAGTATCTACTCTAAACCAGTTTTCCAGGCTACCCCTATAATTAACAAGAGGAGATAAGCTCCAGAGGGCAATTCATGCTGCTTTTTTGTGACATCTGCTTCAGCCCTGGATAAATCAGCCTCTTCAGTGTTTTTCATTCTTTGCTGACTACAGGTGGATGCCAGACAACTGGCTTGGACCAGATGTTTCCAGTTAGGGAGGTGAATAGGTTGCTTGTTATCTGCATGGTTTTGTGCCTGTGGAGTGCAAGTACGAACTCCTGGAGGATTCCTGCTCTCTTGCTCTTTGTGATTAAAAAGGAAATCAATGTTTGGGAGTGAATTTGCCCCTTACTGTTTTAAAAATACAATCCTTTACTGTGTAGCAGTAGGTTGGTGTGGAGTAGAACACAAAGTTGACTGCAGAAAAAAGACAGAGATGCAGCAGCTTGTAATCAGCAGCGTCTCCTGCAGTGGTCACCATTCTCCTCTCAGGCACTGTGATTATAATAATGTCAAACTTCAGCCCACAGATCAAACATCTGTCTGCTCCCAGCAAGGAAGGAGACATACACATAGCATCCATATAACACACCACCTATGCGGCCTGGCTGAAATCAGGACTGGCTGAGATCAGCAGTGACTGTGGCTTGACTTGCCCATTGCAAGATGCACAGACACATACTCATGATGAGTTTTTAAGATGACTGGCTCTATTTTTCTGTAAGCCATGCAGTCCTTGTGCATTAGTGCATTGAGGTGCAGCGGCATTTGTGGATGTTCATTGCTCACACCTTGATATTTAGGGCAGAACTAAAGGGGAAAAGGACTCGCAATAGTCGTCTAAACTCTTGTAAATGGCAAGGGGGCAGAGGCAGAATCTGTAAATGACAGAGAGACAGTTTTTGAGTTTGGCAGGCTAAAGCAAAGTTAAAAAAACAGCAAAACAACCAAGCCTTTAAGTAGTGTTTCTCTAACTATTTTCAAAGAAGGCATTTTGAGCTTTATGTTGCTTTAGTCAGTGATGTGTTTTAGCAGAGAAACAACAGAAATCACGTTGAGCTCATCTCAAACACACATAAAATATTTTAGTTTCTTTTCTTTTATCTCCCCTTTAAGATACAGCTCAGGAGAACTATGTTCCAAGTGACAGCATCTTTGACAACCTGTACTTTTTTTTCTGCCTTTTGTTCTTCCTGTGAAAAGCTGTGTGATGCGGATTGGTGTAGAACCTTGATACCATCCCTACTTATGTGAAAAAAAAAAAAGAAGAAGTAACCCTGTTCTTCCCAGAGGGTCAGAGTGAGCCTTTAACTGCAACATCAATTGAAGGGCTCTGTATCTCTGAAGCAGCCTGGGGCAGGATGTATCCTTGCCTGTATGTATCAAAATGAAGCAGTAGAGCACTGAACAGAATTCCTCACTCTAGTGTTAACAAAATTCCTTACAATAAGTTAATTAAGTCTACCCAGAACCATGGAAATGCCATTGGCTGAGTTTTCTGAATGCGCTTTCTCCCCTTTGTGCCACTAAATGCCATTCTGATGCTCAGAGAGAGACATTCTGAAAATGTAGGCATTGTTTTTTAACATTGAAATTCTTGGATTGGAACACCACCTTTTCATTTTACAATTCCTAACTTTGTATTTTTGCCTAATTGCCCACATCTTGAACTTGGTCCAAAGACTGCAAGGATTATGAATGTATTTAACTTTACTTGTGACCAATGATAAGCCCAAACACAACTAGTTTTTGAGAGGCTTTTCCACAATCCCTTATCTCTTGTAGTAGAGGCTCTCACAAGAATAATGAATTTTCTTCACAGAATCCTAGTGAGATAAAGCAATGTTATTATGAAGTGCAGAAATGAAGTGCTTTTCCTAAAGTCTTATTTCAGTTAAAAAAGAAGTTAAAAATTGAAAAAAAGTCTTTGTATTATTTTAATTTAATTGATCTTGCTGTCCCAAAGACTTTTCCTGTGTATCCATACACAAAGCAAGTGGTGCTCTAAAGTGCTACTGATCATTTATGATGACAGACCTCTGCTGGAAAATGAATAAAAACTCATTTTTTATGTGAGTCTTTGTGTCTGTAAGTGCATGTGTACCTGTTTGAGTGTACATTTTGGAGTTCAGAGCTACTAAACTAAAGTTTAAATCCTCTAGGTCTCACAGCAGGGCAGAAGTTTCCAAGAATGCTGAACGCAGTAGAAATCAGCAGAGACTGTAGAGAAAGCGTGAAGAAACACATGCTGTATATTTTCAAAGCAAGGCCAGTGTTCATTAATACTGCTATGGAAAGCTTAGCTACACAGAGAGTTCTTCTCAGGCTTTACTTACCGAGGCGCTTGGCATCCCGAATCAGTGCCTGCTCATGCACAACACGACTGCTGCTGCACTCCCAGAGGTGGGAGAGCTGGCTGGGATTGTGAGGACTGGCCCTCAGATTAATGCTGTGTTTCTGTTTGGAAGTGCCATGATATCCCTTGAGAGTGGTATCCCACTCATTGCGCACACTCAGGGGCAAGCTGTATGGAGCAGGACTCAATTGACTTCAGCAACAGACAACTGGAAAACATGATGGGGGAACATCCTCCACCCGGCATCTGCTGCATAAGTGCACCCACTATTATCAAACTTGGTGTTCTCTCCAGATTGAAAAGCAAGTCTTCTTACATTAAAGCAAGATGAGTCCCGACCAAGTTTCAAAACTCATCTGACTTCATAGAGAGAAAAGGGGTAATGAGAGATTAAGACCTAGGTGGAAATGAAATGCAAATGACCCTGTATGGATTGCAAAAGACACAGTGGTCTCTGAAGTACTGGAAGCAGAGTAATAGAGACAAAGAGGCACTGGAATTGGAGAGGATGGAGGAGGTGAATGCAGACATGGGAGGAGAATGGAGCATCTTGGTGCTAAGGGTAGATATGGAAGCAGGAAAAAGGCATTACTCACCAGAAGGAAAGAATTACAGACCCTTAATATCCAGGAAGTAGGACTGCAATAAGTCCCAAAAACAAAGAGTAAGGGCAAAGCAGAGCACAGAAGCTTTCTGGAAGGGTCTGTAAATATCTCCAGGGTGTGTCCAGTAAATCTAAGCTGTAGAAACAACAAAGCATTTACCAGTCTACGAGGCACAATATATTTGGATGTGCCTGTTCAATTTTGAATCTGTTCAGGTTCTCATATTGCCTTCGTAAATATGGGACAAAGAACGTCCACAGTTGAGCCTTCTCTCTTAGTTGCTTGTGAAAACTGAACAGGTCTGAATCTTGATACAGTATTTCCATTTCAGGACCCAGCGGCCATCACAGTATAGCCACCATAGCTAAGTGAAGAAGAGAGCATGAAAGTTAACACTGAATAGACAATGAAGATGTGAAGGCAGATTTTTTTTTTCTAGGAAAAAAACTATAGGATCAAATAATATATTTTCAATATAACAAAAGATTTTTTCAATATTACAAAATATTTGATTATTCATTAAAAAAATGCCCACTTGAAGGCATTTCCCAAGTCTCTCTCCCTATTCAGTTAGATTTAATACCGGAGGTTTCCCAGCTACACTGTCTACATTTCATAACCACCTTTCAAATGAAAAATGTCTGCAGAACAGGTGACAGCCCATGATAGGTCACTAGTTTGCAAGAACTGTTCAGTGTTTTTTTTTCCCTTCAGCTGAAACCTCGTGTGTGGAAACTGTGTGAAGTTGAGAAAACAGATAAAGGCAGTGTGGACAACTCAGGAAGAACAAGGAGGATGCCTTTTTTTTTTTTTTCCCAGAGTTTTGAACTTAATTTAAAACACTACTTCCAGCTACAATAGCAAAAAAAAATACAAGCTATTAAGGTGTAATGAAGAAATAACTTCAGATCTCCTTGAAGAGAAGATGTGTAAAAGCAATAGTTAGGTTGTTTTAATGTTTTGTAGCAGAGATCATCAAAGACCTCTGAAGAAATATAACTTCCAGAGCCCTACGATGTGTATTTGAACTGTTGTTTCAATTTTACAGAAGATTAAAATGAGTTCTCGAAAGATTCATTAGACTGAGGTAAAATAAATGTAAAGGCCATGACAGATTTTAACATACCACCCCACTTCCATGTTTATGCTTCAGCTGCACAACTGTCTTTATGTTTGCCTGCAGCAAAACAGAGGTTTAAAATAATAGACAAGTTGCTATATATGTATTAAAATTCCTTTCAAAATATATTAAATTGTATGTTAATGAGAAAATCCTATTTTAAATTCTTTCATCTAGTTCACAGACATAAACAAGAAGGGAATGATATTTATAGGTATGTTCTTAACAGACAGCATTGTTTAGCAGGAAAGTTTATTTTCCATGTCTTAGAGCTGCCACAATCTTCTAAACCCCCACTACAGCAGTCTTCTTCAGCAGCCCCAAAATTCTCTTTTTTCTGTCTTTCTTGCTGCTACTTTACATCTCAAGGATTCTATGATTTGTCTAGCTTTTAATAAAATTAGATAGCACGTAGATTAGGACACTCTGGGCCAAAAGAGTTTCATATGTTTACAGCTGGACTGAATTTTGTCCTGAACAACACTCTGACCGCTTTTCAACAGAAAAAATAATCAGAAGGACATGCAGCTGCCGCATAAAGGCCAGGGGAAATTAAAATGTTTCCCATAAGGAAACAAAGGAACAAAATACATATGCAGCTTGATTAGAATTTGCATTGTAACATCATTAATTACTAAAAAGCCACAGGTGGGAATGCCATGAGGCATGAAAGTATTATTATGAAGGGAGAAATGATTCTGTGTCAATAGGACAGTTCTTGCAAAGGGGCATCAAACTGGTAAATGTCTAAGGCTGTCAGAGCAATATCTTAGCAGATGAAATATTTAATAAGAAATATATATAAACCAATAGATAATTGCAATGCTTATTTCTTTTCAATTCTTCAAAAATATAATTTAATTTAACTCCTTTTATTTTTTTTCCCCTCAACTGAAAAATGTGTAAACACTTAGTAAGCTAGTGGCCTTCCTTACACAACAGCTAATCCTGGCAGTTTCTAATTTTATAGTTAGGGAAATGGAGAAGAGATATGATCAGGGCAAGACAATGGGTTTGAACCAGAACTGAGATTGGCAAACCCTACATTTTATTGACAGCACAGCGTCATTTTGGGCTCTCTTTGATTGTGATTTCTCTTGTGCTACTTTACTCTTTTTCTGGTAATTCTGTGTAGATGCTTCTGTCTGGGCACTTTACTCTAAGACTCCATTGTTGCCATATTCCAGACTTTAAAAGTTGTTGCAAAGTTTACAGAAATGTCTGCAGATTTCACATTTTTAAAAAATTGAAGTAGTGAAGTTATAAGGAAGAACACTAGCAACAGACCCAACTCATTATGTTTACAATTATTTAACTGCACAAAATTTAAACCAGTTTAGCTAGACATCAGTCTACGTAGGTAAAGCTAGCTTAGCTATTATAAATGTCAGAGAAGCTGCCAGACAGCAACTAATCTGTTATTTCGTGTTAATCTTTTCTTGCCACAAATTGCAAAAAAATGGAGTGGTACTTGGGAAAATTTTTCTATACTTCTGGACTCAAAGATCTCTCCCCTTTCAAAGAATTCAATAGAGGAATTGATAAATGAACTAAATCTCCCCTCAAATGCTGAGGAACAGATATTGATGCCTGTGATGCTAAAAAATGAATACTATTCAGAAAAAGAAGTATTGTGTACCTTAAGGATATGTTAAAAATCTCCTCAAAGAACAGGTCTGACAGAGAATAATTTTAGACTGGTGTGCTGGTTTCAGCTGGGGTAGAGCTAACTTTCTTCACAGTGGCAGGTATGGGGCTCTGTTTTGGATTTGTGCTGAATACAGGGTTGATAATACAGAGATGTTTTTATTATTGGTGAGCAGGGGTTACACAGAGCCAAGGCCTTTTCTGCTGTTTGGATGCCAGACTGTCAAGGAAGTTGGGGGTACATGGGAAGTTGGGAGGGAGACACAACCAGGACAGGTGACCCAAAGGGAGACCATGTAGATCATGCTCAGTACATAAAGAAGAAGGAGGAAGGGGAAGATATTTGGAGGGATGGTATTTTTCTTCCCAAGTCACATTATAAGTGATGGGGCTCTGCTCTCCTGGAGATGGCTGAACACCTGCCTGTCCAGAAGGAGCAGTGAATTAATTCCTTGCTTTGTTCTACTTTTGTGTGCAGCTCTTGCTTTCCCCATTAAACAGTCTTTATCTCAACCCATGAGTCTTCTGGATTTTACACTTCCCATTCTCTCCCTGATCCTGCTGGTGGGGGATTGAGCAAGTGGGATTGAGCCCCTGCAAGGGGCTAGATTGCTGGCTGAGGTTAAATTTGGCAACTGGTGACAAAACACAACAAGAATTTTTAAGATTGTTTTGTGGTCACCAGGGCAGGGCATCATGATTCCATAATATCTTCTGACTGCTATGTCTCACCCACTTGCTACATATGAAGTGCAAAACCATACATTTATGGACAAGGCAGTATCTGACTCCGGTGAACTTGCTACTGTGCTTTTATTCCTGCCGGTTGGCTAATATGGATTTTGGGATGGAAAGCGGCATAGTCTGTAACAGCTATAGATATTTCAATGCAGTCCATTTGGAACACAAATTCTGATATGGGATGAATGAAGAGCAGGAACAGAAAACAAAATGAAACTGAGCAGCAGCAGGAAAACTGTGCAGGAATGCAAGTCCTTACATGTAAACAGCAGCATGGATGAGAATGCAGCCTCTGAAGGCTGAATAAACAGTCAGAATGAGCCTCAGCCTATCTGCAGTGCACTGAAGCCTTTTCCCTTCAAATTGTAGAGTACAAATTTTTTTCACCCTTTTTCATATTTTCTCTGAAAAGAGGTTATCCCACTGTGCTCAAAACAAGCCAGTAAAAAGAAAAACAAACAGTCTGAAGCAAAACCCAGCAACTTTTGTTATTATATGATTATTTTCTCTCTCAAGTAAAGCAATAAAAATATTGATTGCTGGAGGAAAGCCTAAAAATCAAAATGATGTGTCTCAGTAGTAGTCCCTAGAAGAATGAGCTTCTCAGTTGCTGTAAATTGGCCTACTTCTATGGACTTGGATTTTAGTGCAATTGTCGCGTATGTCTGAAATGTCACAAGAGCTATGAAGCATTAGATAGTAGATGGTAAAAATAAATAGAAACTAACAAGGTTTGCCTTCCTACTCAAGCCCTTCAGTCATTCTCTGCCTTGCTTTTTCAAACCTAAATAAAACCAAAGGACTTCACTTTATTGCTGCTAGCAGAACCCAGTGATCACTTGTAGTCATGGAATGATTTAGTCCATGAAACTCCCCTCTATCACCACCTGAATTCAGATCAATCAACCCTGCACAGTATAAGCTTTGCCATGTCATTATCAACAGCAGCTTATTTCCCTCTAACTGTATGAGATTGTGCCTTAGAGAGGGGTAGGATACCCAGATTCCTTATAAGTGAGGCCAGAGGGAGGTCTCAAAACCCTATCAGCAGCATGCATGCTGCATGCAAATTGTCATCCTATCTGAAGGAAATGTAGCTGCAGAGTTTCATTCTGCCGGGCAATTTGAGGAATCAGGGCACTGCTGCCATGCTCATGCTTTGGGGATGAGGGTCAGTAGGGGCTGGTTGGGAGGGCTGAGGGGAATCCTTGCCTTAGAAAGAACCACACAGTACTGCAGGAGTGCTGCTTCTCATTTCAATTCCTCATCCTCAGGCAAGCTTGTCCTTTTTGGACTTTCTGTCTCATAATATTTTTCACTTGCACCATTTTCCCCTCTGCTTTCATACATATCCTCCAGTTATTTTTTGTGCTTTTTCTGTGTTGTGAGTACTCTGTTTTCCACTGTTGATGCTTTAGCATTCTGAATCCAAACTCAGTAAGCTTTGCCTGTGGTCTAATCATTGTGCCAGCTATGTCTTGGTATTAGAAATTGCCCTCTGTCTTCTCATCTGTTTCAGTAATCGACCACTTTATTTGTTAGTTTAACATTTTCATTCCATGCTCTAGTTATTGTCATTATTCTACTTATACAGAATCACTAATGTTTAACTCCATAATCATTATATGGAGAGAAAAGCTGCTAGCAATTTGGAACAGTAAGTCCCTCTAAAAAGTGAAAAAGCTTTAGAACAAGTTCTCCCCCCTCTCGAAAGAACTGTTTTTCAAAGCTAATCAACTAATACAGCAGAGTGAACTACTTCATCTAGAGAGTCAACACATGGCCATCTGTCCAGTAAACAGGAATGAAATAGTGCCCTATAAACGCCTCAAGGAGAAAGAGATTTTCTGCATCTTATACATTCAGAAAAGAAACAGTGGCCAAAATATTTACTGCTGGTAAACATTAATACGCTCCTCAAAGACTGCAGTAGACAAATTGTTTTAACATAGGCCAAATCTCCAAATACGTTTCCTGTTCATGCTCCTCCTGCAATTTTAATTAAAGTCAAGATTTCCTCCTTAACTTTGCAATATGATTTTAAAATAATTAAATTATAATTCATTTCAGAGGCAGCAGCTTGGCTCATGGATCTAGACTCAAATGATTTTGACAGGCCATTTTGGCCATCCTTAATCTGAAAACAGAATAGCTGTGAGTAAACATTCTGTCTTTCATGTATCCCTTTAAAAAAGCTGCAAGACTATCCATATACAGCATCTAATCCTTAACATTAAGGAAGTTTTCCTAATGTCTTGTCTAAAACTCCTTTGACATAGTTTAAACTTTTAACTTCTTGTTTTAGCTATTAAACAGAAAGATCAATTAATCCCTTTCCTTTTTGGCAGCAAACTTTTGCATGTTTGAAAATGGTGCCCTTTTAGACCCATGAGGAAATGGAACTAATTCTTCCCATCTTTCCAGCTGGATTGTGATTTTTAGACTTCTGGTCTTTTTCATTTTTTTTCTGGAGTCTTTCATGTTAGTCAGCCATTGTCTTGAACTATGAACATCTGGTGGCTGACATGACGTTACATTGAGACTTTCTTTACCTGGTGCTAAGCAGTGTATGAAGTTTAACTTTACATTTGACTCTTACATATAAAGCTCACCGGTTTCAGTACAATGCTTATATTTTTTCTTGGTTTAAAATTTGTTGCACAGAATTATCCCTTTATAGCAGCACTAGAAAAAATGTGGGTCGCTAGCTCAGCTACAGAACAGGCTGCAAAATATCAGAAAATGTATATTTTAATGTTTATCCTTCTTTCTCCTTCACTGCCCCTGTATAGGTGCTGCAAAGCCTCTGACTAGCAAAAGACTTTGAGAGATAATGTGTTGTTTAATACCCCTTAGTTTTTGAAAAAGATTTTCTCTTTCAACAAGCAAGTAGTAGTGCTGATCCCTCTAAAACTTGCTTTCCGCATACAAGATTACTGCTTCCCTTCCTCTGCCTCTTGCAGACACCTGGACTGATGCCTTCCTAGCAATCCTAAGACCCTTTTGTAAAGATTTGGCTACTTTTGAAGGGTGGTAAAGCCTTATATAATACTGAAGCTTCATTAAAAATGCACTTTAACTCCAAAGCTTGTGAGCTAATACAGTGTAAAGACGGACAGTACAGGGTGATATTGATCAATGGTATTTTTCTTTGCATAAGTCTTTCTTGTCCTCAAGCCACTTAGGGAGTTATCTTGACTCTAATCTTCCTGGCATCCTGCACACTGAGCTCCTGCTGAAGTTAACAGCAGAGCTGCATGCAGACTTCCAGGTTCAAGCCCTCTCTCAGAAGCAATGTCTGCTACACTTGCACATCCTGTGATAGTATGAAAGCTTTACTGTGCTGCTGCTTTCCTCTTGTAAACAGGATCAAAGACAGTGTGTCATTTTTTTATTTTATTTTATTTTAGTCTGCTGTCTGGTTGCTGTCATCTCTTTCTATTCTGGCTCATCTTGTATTGCACCTTGAACATTTTTATCTCACAGCACTTCACAGTTTGTTTCCACCCTTTCTGTGCGGTACATGACACATTTGAGTATTTTTTCCTATCAGTATGGCATTTTGTATGATACATGCTACTGTGCTGAACTAATTGTGATAAGTCATGCCGCTAGATCCAGTACAAATGCCCCCTTTTCAAGGTTTTTCTTGTGCTTACATATCCTTCACTTTCTAATCATGCAAGTTCTGTTTTCCTAATTGATCTATTTGTATGACAATTTGATAAGGTAAACTGTCTATTTTCCTAGGACACAAAACCACAGGTTTTCTAGACGATAGCTGAGAAGAGTCCTGAATATCTATCACATGGATGATGTAAAGTAGCGAGGTTGCAAATACCCTAAATGTCTCAGCATTGCAACTGTGAGTATCCAAACAGTATTTTTTTTTTCCCCAAGCCCTTATTTGTAACCCTTAGGCAACAAGAAGAGAATGCAAACTCTTCTGACCTAAGGAACCTCTCTCAAATCCCAAATTACACTAAGCAAGGTCATCCCTGCAGTTCTCAGCAGCTGCACGAAAGTAATTGCAATCTTTCAGTCAAAGATTCAGTCTCAAAGCCTTTGAGGATTTCAGTCCTCAAAGGCATTTTCCTTGCCTCTTTCACATCTGGATTTAGACTCCTGCCTTTCAGAAAGCAAGCAAAGTCTATCAGATGAAACACCGAGTCTTGAAAAATAAATTACATTGGGGGTGTATGAGCCTAAGTCATCAGCGTTGGATGCAAGGGGTTGCCGTGGGGTAAAAAAAGATGGGTTTCCACATGCAAAAGGTGCAGCCGAGCAGAACTATTTGAGTGATCATTCCCCTGTACACAGCATTATCAGGGGTACTATAAAAAGATGCCCTCATCTCCAGGAGACTGCGGAAAATGTATTATGGATTAGATTAGAATTTACCCTCTTATATCTGCTGAAGAAGTGGGTGAGGGGCCATCACTGGACTTTGCTTCTCACTGGATTCTCTTTACTTCTCACTCCTCAGCTTTACATAGAGGAGTTCTAATACCTGGGTGGGAGATGCAGAGAAGGACTCCAACTTGTTGACCCACACCAAATGAATTGCTGTAAATCTGAATGCCAAAGGTAGAAGAGCCATCTATAAATAGCAAAATGTAACTCTGTAGCAATGAGTTTTAAGTAAGATTCTGGAAATTTCTAAACATGAGGAATTAGGACAACTGGACTAGTTCCACAGATTGCTAGCACCTGGACAGAACATCAAGCTAGACAAATACCACAAAGCATGTAGAAATTCCCCAGTCATTCCTTCACTGCTGAGGCTCTAGGAGAAGAAGGTGGCTGTTCCCACTAGGACAGAGTTGATAAGCAGATGGGTTTTTGTCTACAAGATCAGGAAAACTCTCCCCCAGGGCAGAACTAGGCACTGCTCCTATGTGAAACAGAGGGCTCTCTGGTTTGGTCCTTGCCTGCTATGCCAGGTTTGCAGGTTCAGAGGCAAAGGTGTTTTCCTCCTGACTCAGAGAATCAGGGATTCTGCTTCTTTCCTGCTATGAAAGAGTACTGTGCCTCTTTGTTATCTGGCATTGCAAAGGCCGTGGGCATTTGTGGTGGCTCTGTTTCGGCTGATGTCTGTCTGAAGCACTTAACAGTAAGGTCTCAAGGGAGCTGAAATGTTTTAATTTGAGTAAAAGTTACTGGATTTCCTTACAGGGGAGAAATGTAATGGCCTGTGATACAAAAAAAAGGTGACCTTCAGCTCTGATTTTAAATCCTGTTATAAATTCCTATGCACGTGTATTTCTGAGGGAAGATTTTGGCACAATATGCATTTAATTTAACAGTCTTGTTTATTCCAACAGTGCAGAGGTGCTCTAGCATGTACGAAAAGTTAAATTCAGAGAAAGTAATTTTAACCAAAGATCAAGATGAAAAGCCAAGCTACATTATAAAGATACTTAAGCAAATGTACTATATTTAATCTACTTTCATCCAAAAGCGACTTCCAATTTTCTCTTTCACTTACATTTCTAATGCAGTGGTATTTATTACTTATTGCCTACCTTACCAAATGAGCAACAGTATCTAGAGATACCTTCTTGCTGATTAGAAAGTTCTCACTGCAAAATAATAGATTTATGAAATATACATGAAGAAACTTTTATTAAAATTACATTAATAGCCAAATTCTGCAGACAATTACACTTGGCCATTGTGGAAATCAATGAATTGCACCAGGATAATAGAGAGTGGAGTTTCCCCTGGCTGAATAATTTTAGCTGATTAGAAACAATGAAATGAGATATTAATATTGACACTCCCTGTTTGAAATACCCTTGTCATATGGACCCAGGATTGATGATTTGGGGATCTGTGTGGAAACACAAAGTCACTCTGCCAGCCAGCCCTGACAACAAGACCATATATACTTAGACAAATGGTCTCAAGTATAACTCCACTTCTGGGAGGCAGAAGAAGGAGAATCTTCTCTCCTGCTTTGCACCAGGTCACACTTAATATTCCCCCCAAGTAGCTGGTAATACATATGCGAGCAAGCTTTAAACTGTCCAGTTCAGGTGTTGAGAGCAATGGAACTCCTGCAGCACAGAGTTCAATAGAGGCTAAGCACCCAAATACTTAATCTGGTCTGTCACTAGTTACTTTGGTACCTCTTTTAGGTTAGCTACAATATGAGACTGGCTGCAGTCCAACCAGCAGGTTTATTACCTCCAATGCAGAACTGGTTTTATTAGCCTGGGTATGCTACTGTGCTAATGTAATATATATGATGCTGTATAGATGGGGAAGTGGCTTTAATTCTTTTGGCCTGCAAGCCAGCCATTGTGTTTTATACTCTAAGGGAATTATAGTCTTCATCTGAGGGAACAGCTGGCCTGGGGGAAAAAGGGGTCTGGGACTAATGGCTGTGCTCAACTGTTTGGATATTGAGTTAGGGCTTTGTTGCCAAGTTCAGACTTTCAGGCAGAGGACAAAACTGGTGTCCACGAGAGATGGAAACAGACAAGGACTCAAAAAGCAAGGGATGTTTTGTGAACTTATTGCTCCTAAAATAGCTGTAGTGAATGCTGTGCCTCCTCCCTGTGTCAGCTGGAGCAAAGGTGAACTCAACCTTCCCTTCCCCTTCTGTTTGGAACTGTAGGGATATGCTGCAGCAGGGTCTCTGAACTGTGTGAGAACTTCTTATCTGTTAGACCTGTGAGACCCCAGGGTCTTCAGGGATGCCTAGGGAGAGTGCACATCTGCTTTGGATCGGCTACCTACCAGCCCAAACAGCTGGAGCTCAGCAGGCTCTTCTCTGCTTGACTATGCCAGCAGCAGTGACTTGTTGTGGAACAGAAACCACCATAATTACAAAAGGATGTAAAGACAATGTTTAAAAAGCTGTGTTGCTCCCAGCTTCAAAGGTGTTAAATGTCTGTTTCCAACTAATAGTATAATAGAATAGTTTAGGTTGGAAAGGACTTTAGAGGTATTTAAGTCCAGGCCTGTTCCACTAAGCAGGGACATCCCTCAACTAAACAGGTCTCTCAGAACCTTGTCTGGCCTGACTTTAAATGTTTCCAGAGACTTTAAATGTATCCACCACCTCTCTGGACAACCTACTCCAGTGTCTCACCGCCTGCATTGTAAAAACTTTCTTCTTTATACCTAGCCAAATTCTACACTTTCCCAGTTTAAAATCATTAGTCTTTGTCCTAGGCTACTGAAGGGTAAATGCAATAAAGAAGAGCTAGTATCTGCTAAAAGAGAAGGGTTTGGGTACATTGGCAGGCTGGCAAGAGTCTCAAAGTAATAAATTAATTACACTTCAAATAATGCAGGTACACGCTTCTGACTCAGAAGTTGGGGACCTGGAGAGGGGAAGGAACTGTAATAAAATATATCCCTACTCTCTTTTTTCTTCTGTTTTATACCATATTCCCAGGCACCTCATTTTCTGGGGTGGAAGAAAAAGCTGTATATTTACTGGAGAAATTTCATTGTTCAGCCAGTTAATATGTCTCTGGCCACAGGTCCCATGCAGGAATATTTGCATAATTGAAATGGGACTTCGGGGACTGCAGTGCCAAGAGACTAGTCTGGGAAGCAGATGAGCTGAGGAGTTCAGAGGTGCTACTGCAGATACCCACAAAATGAACATTTTCCTCTGTGGTACCCTGGCACAGAGGCATATTCTCTAGAGACCTCTCCAGGCACATGATACAGAGTGGCAGGAAGAGGCTGGGAAACAAGACCCCTGCATTCTTTTCATTGTGTATGCTGAAAGGAGCAGCTGGATTAAGTTGCCTCCTTCCCTTTGCAACTCTTCTTATCCACACAGAAATCACCAGGGCAATAATATGTTGGATGTCTGAGGACTTCAGAATGGATGCCCTATTATTTCTCTTGTTTTGTTATAATAGATGTGACCTTCAACTGCTTTCACACACTTTTCACTCTGTAGAGAAAATACCATGCTGAATGGCTTAACTGTGATTTCAATACAAAACGGACCAACAAAAAGAGAGTTTGGGACAAAAGCAACCATGCGGGTAATGACATCCAGAAGTGTTAGAAGTAAATCTAACTGCACACAAAGCAGAGTTCAGCTAAGTGTCACTGCCAAAAACCATCTTCTGTTCTCTATGAAATGAAGTTGGAAAGGAGCTAAACCGAGTACTGAGATTCACTGGGTGTGCAAAAAAACCGCACTGGTAGAAAGGGGGTGTACCTGCTCTGGAGGATTGCAGTCACTCGTTCTGCATCTATATGTATTTGGCAGATGGGATGCAGAAGGACCAGTCTTTCAGCTGGTGTAAAAGCACAGAGTGATTTGCCTATGCAGAGGATTTGCTCCATGGTCTGTGCTTAATCCTCCCAGGCAACACTTTAGGAAGTAATCAGATAGTCCTTCATATCTGATTTTGAGTGTACAGCTGGAGGAAAATGCTGCAATTCCTCCTTTTTGAAACGTTTCCATAAAATCCCCATCTATTTTAATTTCCTTCCTTATCTTCACCTGCTCTTCTATCTCAGTTTTATTGCTGTTTGGAATAGATTTAGTCCCACACATCAGACATGGAAAACATTGCCTGGCTGGACTGAAGGAATAGAGGAAGATCCCCCAAATTTCTGAACGGCATTATGCAGCGACACACAAGTTGCTTTCAGATGCAGGGGGTGATGCATAAGCCAGTGCTTCATTTGCATGCTAAGGAAGGTCTGGAAGCCTGCTCATTCTCTGCTTGGATCACTGTAATATGCATGAGTGAGAAAGGAGGATAATAACCAGTAGAAGGAGTTGCTTTTATTAACATGTAAATGCTTCTGCAGTTTTTCTTTTAGATGGAAAGTTTGGAGGCAAATATTTGCTTCCTCTGCTTCTGTGTGAGAAAACAGATTTCTGTCTGTGTTTCAAATACTAAAAATAGGAGGAAGAGGTTTCCATTTTGATTTTTTTAATTAGATGAAAAACAAAAATACCCATGTGGATTTGATGTGAGGCATAAAATACTCCCAGAGAAAATACCATTTTCCTTCCAGCTGCAGTGAAGAGGGACCTTGGTATTTACCTCAAATTGATGCAGCAGCTTGTGCTTGTGCATAGAGCTCAGCCTTTTGTCAGATTGTATGGCCTCAGGGTGGGCTTGACTGGCAGCATCAGTACCACGGTGTCATTCATGTGCAACAGTTCAGGTGAGAGTGCTGGTACGCTGCCCACCCCACACAAGTAAACCCTTAAGGAAATTGGTCCTTATCCAGTGATGGGCTTTGCTTGTTGGCTTTTATTAAACTAAAGGATTCCAGCAAGAATTTCAGGCTGGTAGGGAGAACCACCATTGGAATATCATAGTCTCAGCACCTTTCATATATAGGAAACAGGAGAGCAATAGCCACTGTTCTGGTTAGCTTCACCATTGCATTTTTTTCTTCTGAAATCCAGGAAGCCTAAAGTGAGGTATTTTACTTTGTACAGAAACATGGGATCAAGAAGCAACAGATGGGAGAAGTAGCAAACATCCCAAAAATAAGTGCTCAGGAATCAGAGGGAATTATTATACCTTGTTCATCTATAGTTTGTAGCAGGAAATGAATATTTATGTCTCAAATGTTATGTTAAAACATTCTTCCTTAATATGTATTTATATACAACCTTCCACAAAAAATCTGCCTTCAAAAGCAGCAGGCACTGACATCCTGTCTTGCCAGAAACACAACATCTCATCAGATGCTCAGAAAGAATTTATATGAGACTTTGTGAAGTGCCTAACAAATAGCAGGCATTCTACTGAAGAAAGCATCAGCATTTCAAGATGAAGAAGTAAATCTGTTCAGTGCTTTAGGAGTTTGAATCTACTTTAAGAGTTTAAAGTGACTTCCTTAAAAAATGTAGACTCCCAGCTTAATGTTTCTTCTGGACCCCTCTGGCTAACAAATGACTTGTTTATAACATTTCTAAATATAGACCTAAATACAGATCCAGGTAACTTGGATTAAATCTTATTCAAACCCCTCTTTATTTCTAAGCAAAAATAACAAAGATTGTATTGTTCTTTGTCATAGTCCTTTGAACGTAAAGAAAGCCCCTGAAAAATTTCTTAATAATGTACTCATCATTTTTATGTGATTCAAATATGTAGTCTTTTTTCAAATAAAAACCAGAATATTTTTGAACAAATTCCTGCATTCTTACTGACAGCCCTACTTTATTAATTTAGGAAAAAAATCCTGGCAGAATTCCTTATGTTTGGATATTTTATTACCTAAAATTGTATCATCCTTTGCTTTTTACTTTATTATTTTTTGTTCCTTTAATCAGTTTCCCAAACTTTCTAGCTTCTAAATTTATATATATTTCTGTCATGTTGCCCTTTTTTTCATTACCCCTCACCCCAGCCCTTTCCACTGATGCACACAGAGATAAAAATGTATTTTAGCTTTTGGAGTTGCTTTTATTCTCTCTGCTAAAGTCAAGTTGTTTTATAACTAGCGTCACCTAATTTTTCAGCTGTGGAGTGGGAGCATTTTGACCATCAAATAAAATATTTAATCAGTTCTCCAAAATTATTCATACCTTCTTCCAGGTCCATCAGCCTATAGTTGTTTTCAGCTTTATGAACCCATCTCTTTTAAATCACCAACCATATTTATTGCTGATTTGAACTTTTTTCCCAGTCTGCACATAATGAATATAATTAAGTCATGATGATTTGTTCCTAAAAAATCTTTGGTTTTAGTTCTTAGATCTGTGCCCTTTTATCTGCCAAGATGAAATCAATTTATCGTTCCATGACACTATTTTTTGAGTAATGAAATTGTCAGTATTTTTTTTTAGAAACTCCAAGGTAGTTTTTGTAGTGACAGATCTCTGATATATATCACTCACATCAAGATGTCAGCTACTTGGCTTTTTTCCCTTAATATGGGACAGGTAGGTTTTAAGGAGCTGTTGGTGCTGTTCTGAAACGGGGTATGATAGTAGGAGCTGCTGGTGGCTTGTGTCCCAGCTTGCCCTATATTGGCTAGAAAATTAATCCATAAACCTTCAAGATCACTTGCACAGGGCTGCGTTAGTGGCTGAGACATGAGTATTTTGTGGAACTTGAGCAGGTATATAAAATGGTACACTTGTCCCTTGTTCTACAAACCCTGATTTGTTGTGTAGCTTGTTCCTTAGTGATGGGTCCCTGCTGCCTTAAATCTTCAACAGTGATGCTTTCCAGGTGTGTTTTTTCCAAATATCCCTCCTGTATGTGAAGTCACTGTCTTTCTTCTCATTCTTTCTTCATCTGCCTGGTTCCAAAGGATGCCAGGCAAATGATTTATATATAAATTCTCTCTGCAGAGTCTCATTCCCTCAGTAATCTGGGAGGGATTAACTATTTGATGATTTCAAGCACTGATTCTGATCAAAGACCTGCCAGTCATGGCCAGATGGGTCTCACAGAAACTCTGACAAGCTGATCAGTGCAGCCTGATAGGAGATTGCAAGACCGTCCCCACAGCTTTCCCAAAGGACAAAACTTGAATAGATAATGCACACACACACACACACACACGCACACACACACACACTCATGGGCATGCAAATGCTCTCCCAACTCACTTTCTGCAACTGCTCTGCCTCTGAGCCACAGGGTAGAAGCTAACCCTTCAGAAACTCCCATGTTAGCCGCTGTGTTTGCTGGGCTCAGCTGTTTCATTCAGCTTTTGATTTCAAGTAAAGTTATTTCAATGACTAAACAGAAGGAATGATGCATGCAATGCCCTTCTGGATTATCCCAAGTTATGAGCTGTGAGTGATGGTGCAAACAGTAATATACATGTATCATGGTAGAGTGAAAGATGGCCCCAGTGATCACAACAGAATGGCAGAGGATAAACAATCACCAGAAGTAGCCTTGCTGGCTGAAACAAACAGCTGATTTTTACTAAAGCCAAAAGTAGAAAAAATGTTTTCAAGTTTGCTGAAAGACAGATGGAAATGTCTTAGGGAACTTGACGCAAAGCAATTATGGATGCTCAAACACAACAAAGATTTTGAACATGAAAAGAGAATACTAAAAGGATTTTTATACTTGACAGTTCATTTCATTGTATTCTGTTTTTATATTAAATTATTAAAGAAAGATATATCAATGTGTGTATTTTTGGTCCCTTTTTGCTAGTTTTGCTTATTGGAAAAGTTTAACATTTCCCAGCAAACAATTTTCATAATATTTCACAAATGTTATGATTTGCCAAATTTTGCCCTCAGTAAATTAGCATTGGTCAGAGCCTCTGATGTGCTACTCTTCCTCTCTTAAATGAAATTTCCTTCTTAATTTAATAAAGTACAGAGTGTTGGAAACAGATAAGAGAAGTTGCTAATCATCTTTGAAATATCTTTGAACCCTCATCTGTATTATACCACTGAATCCAACAGTACCATAATTTTCAGAAGGTTTAAATCTCTAAGAGTTTCAATAGTGTATTAGAATAAAATAGACATCTAATTCCATGACTGGTGATTCTTCCCTGCTGCTGAAGGTAGTTAGAAGAGTGCTGTAGCTTGGGGGTTACAAATCAATTTTCACACTGCTTAATGATTGCCATGTTTTTAAGTTCTTCTCTATCACTTTACGTCATATGATATATAGATTACAGGCGTCTGTTCTGAACTGTTCATATGGGCCACTGCTATAATGTATTGTCAGGGATCCCCTGAGAAAAAGCAAGTTATCCTAGCCCAAGATGTCTAAGATCACTAATATTTAACTAGAAATATCTCTGCATTGAATGTAGAAGGAGCTTGGAGACCAGCTTACCCCAAAGCTAAACATTTGGATTGCTAAAATTAGGTGAGATAAATCCCACTGTAGGATCTCAGGCTTGCTGCACAATAAGGAGGCAGTAGACAAGAGTCTGTTAGGAGGTGGTGTCTCTCCTTCAGCTGCGTAGAGACTTGACCATTCTCACATAGGCATCTACATGGGACAGCGAATTTAAATGCCCACATATAACATGGATACCTGTGTGATCAAAGCACTCATTTATCCTACCAGGACTCAAAGGAGCATGCTGTGCTGAAGTTATATAAGTCTACAGGAATTTGGGATTGCGGTGTGATTACAAGACAGTTTTGCTCTCTATATAGGTACAGAGCGACAACAGAGTTAAAATCAGCTCAAGTTGTCATGTGATACTATTGGGGGAACTATTATATGCTCTTCTCCACTCTATGAGCTATTACTTTCTGCCTAAATGCAGATTATGTGCAGGATCCAGAACTTTTATATGACTCAGAGGTACTGTGTACTTTCCTGGCACTATGATAATATTCAAGGACATGCATGCAGCCAAAATACATTCATACTGCTAACCAATATTTTAAATTCTCTGGTGGATGTCTGCATGTAGCTTCTCCTCACAGGCACTCTCATCCTTGTCACATGCATCTTCTCTGGTAACATGGGCTTTTAACAAGAACAATAAAAGACCTTATTTCGAATTTATGTTTTCTTCTCCTAGCATCCTGAAAAGCTGCTGCTTCTGTTTACTGCTTGAGAAAAGCTTTGGAGTACTGCAGGAGCTGCTGAGTTCTCCAGCAAGAGCTGGAAGAGTTGGACAGTATTGCAACTCAGAACTTAATGTGTGTGCTTCTTGTGGGTGGCTGATCACTAAATAAATTTTGGGTGAGATATGTACTATTTGCAGAAACCATACCATAAGGAAAAAATAGTGGTTTAGAAGATGTGAATTAAAATCTTTCTGATTATCTTTACAAAGACATTTTGTTAGCTTCACTAGGAATTAATTGCATTACTAAATGTGGCAATTTTTTTTCTAAAGTAAACCATTTTCAAGTAACCACCAGGTAATGGGATCTACTTTTGCAGTGAAAGAAATACTGAACCATCATAGATTAACTCATCTCACCCATAAAAAAAACTTTCTTCACTACTGAATGAGGGTGTTGTGAGACAATATGTGATGTACATTACTGCTGATCTTGGATTCTGTCACAATCCTTTGTGCAGAAGAGAATGAAGCACCGACGAAAATAAGGAGACACACAAGAATTAAGAGAGGGTTAGTAAATGACTATGCATGGGGACTGAGGCGCAGGTATATTCACACCTTCCATGGCTGTCAGTTTGGTAATCTTTCACAAAGCATTTAATTTTTCTAAACTCAAATGTGTAAATTCTTATACTATATTACAGCTATCTGCAAAGGGCATTTTATTCACACATGTTCCTCCTCCTTTTCTGAGAATGGAGACTTCAAAACCTCTCTGAACAGTATTTGATCACCCTCACAAACCAAAATTTTCTTCTTGCATTCTGATGGACTTTCCTGTATTTCAGTTTGTCCCCTTTGCCACTGGTCCTGTTACAGGGCACCACCTAGAAAAGCCTGGCTCTGTCTTCATTACACCTGCCTTTCAAGTACTTACAGACATTAATAAGATTCCTCCAGAGCCTTCTTTTCTGCTGGTGGAATGGTACAATCTCTCTCAGTACTTCTTTTGATGGTCCTCACCCTTACTTATATTAGCAGCTCTTTTCTGGGCCCTCTCCAATATGTCCATGTCTATTTTGTAGTGGGGAACCCAGGACTGTATCCAGCAATCCAGATGTGTCACATCAATGCTGAGCAGAGGGGAAGGATCGGCCAGTTTTTAGTCTGCCTCACTGTCCATTTATCTTGCCTGTGCATTATGAGTTTGTCAATGATGATATTATGAAAGACTGTTAAATGCCTTGCTAAAGTCTACTTTTGCTCTCCGCTCATGCACCAGATTAATCATTTCTTTGCACAAGGCTATCAGGCTGGTCAGACATGAATTACCCTTCATAAATCCATGTTGATTACTTCAAATCACCTTGGTATTTTTTAGAAATGGTTTCTGGGATTATTTGCCCCATCACTGTAACAAGAATTGAGGCCAGACTGACTTAGCTTCCTGGATCCTCCTTTTGCACATTTCAGTGTGTCATTTGAATTTTTCCAGTCCTTGGGAGCCCTCTTTTTCCCTTTCCCTTTCCCTTTCTCTTTCCTTTTTCCTTTCCCTGTCCCAAATACAGAACTCCTATTTAATCTAATATAGAACACTGTTTTATTATTTTGCTCATATAATTTTTTCCTCAGACTAATCTTTTATGGATCTTTTTGGCCCGAGGACATTTCCAAGTTAGTCTTTCCTAAGCAGACTCAAGTACCAGGTGCTGTGAACACAGATCTTTTACAGATTCATTGGTTTAATAATCTATATTTACTATTATCATTTTATGAATTTTGAAATCTGTATTTGTCTCTTTCAGTTAAATCTTCAGCTGAAGTGAATGTAAGCTTAGTCTGTGTAACAAATGGGTGATAAATGAGTCAGACCTTCAGGATTTGGCATGCTAATGATTATAATTTAACACTACTATAGCTCTTTCCATCTTCAAAGTGCTTCATTAACATTACCATTCTAATTAATTTCATTTAGAGTTGTTCCTACTGTATCTCTTCCTCTGCTGAACACTGTAGTACACTTACTGCTGTATTGTAATTCAAAGGTTGTTATGGTAAAGATTTTGACAAGAACAGAGAATCCCTTGTGAAAATTTGCAATTGTGCTAATTACATCAAAGATCAGATGTCAAGATTATCCTTGAAAAGGATCCTGTAAAATACCACAGGTGAAAAGCTAGGTTTGGTGAATCCACCACTTTTTGGCATGTACCTGCTGTAGGGGCAAACAGATTTAATAACTTGCAAAATTGATTGAAACTCATGTTAATTTTCAGTCTTGAGTTTGAGAAGAGGCAGATGAGGAAACAAAGAACCCATATAACTATCATACCAGTCAATTTGTCAAAGGCAGTAGGACAGAAGAATGACATATGACTGTAAGACAGTGAGGCATCTGCGTTTTATAGTTTTCCTATCCTGAGATGCGTTATTCAAGTTGTTATCTTGTTACTCTGTGTTTCTGGGAGTTACAAAAGACAGTTTAATAGGTGCTTATCAGTCATTTGACAGACTGGCCCAACTTGCCCACGGTGGGGACTGACTGCCAGTTTTAAGACGTATCTTTGCAGTCCTCCAGCATGTAGTGGGGGTAGACTGTGAGTGTAACTGCTGGGCCACCCAGAGATACAGCAGGAGATGCCCTTATGCTGAGCCTTGCTGATTGTCTGAACAGCTTTATTTCCTGCTCTTTCCTCAGGCAAATCTGTAAGGAATCGTCTTTTGGAAGCTGGCAGTCAGCATGTTGGCATTGTAAGTGTCTGTGCTAGGATGTTCGTGGAAGTGTCTGTGGGGAGGTACCCATCAGCCTTAGAGCAACTATGTAAGCATCCTGTGCATGGAAAATGTGATTTGGGTGTCTAACCAGAATATCTAGAGAGGTCAGTACAGCTTTGCAGGTACAGCTAGTGAAGTGAGTTCCACATTCGCTGTTTCTTGTAGGTATCGAAAATGAAGAAGGTCAGCACAGAATCATAGAATCATTTAGGCTGAAATAACCTCCAAGACCACTGATGGTGATGGTGACTCAACTATTCCTTGGTGGTTGAGTCAAAGCGGGATATGTAGAAAATTCAGCAAGAAATAAGGACTTGGCCTACGACAACACTAATGGTGGAAGGAAGCCGGGCCCCCAGGGCCAGATGACACTGACTGCTTTCCAGTCCCACTGCTTAGTGCTAATGCCCCCATAGGGTCCTTGGAAAGTCTTGGTGGGAGAGCTACAAATCAATTCGAGGGACACTCTAACAACTTGGGAGTGAGCACAGAGCCTGTGCTCAGTCTGCATCCCAGATCTAGTTTGTAACAATTTTACCGGAATCCTACTGAATCCTACTGATATCCATCTCTTTCTAGCAAGCCCTAATATTTTCCTGGAAATTGGGAACAACGAATGTTACAAGCTGGGGGATGGCTTGAACTTCTGAGAGAAATTCACCCTCTACAGGAATTGTAGCTGTGGTCTACACTGATTTATTTCAACACTTAGTCATGCAGACATCTGTTCCTGTGGTGGTGGCATATATCTGGGATGATCAAATGCAAGAATCATCTAATCAAGTATTTTTCTATGTGCTAGTGGACTTTAGATGTTTAGTAGCATAAAGCTGTAGTTCACAGGGGCTCCTGCAACAGCCTTTCTGATTTCTCTTTATAAGATGAGTAAAGAATTACCCAGTTGTTTGTTAAAAAAAACCCCAAAATAATAAAAAAAACAAACCCAAAACCCCATTGTTTTTAAATCATGCAGTGACATTTAACAGATGAGTATGTCCCTGAAATGTCCACTTCAAAGATAAGGAATGATTATTTAATTATTGATTATCATTGTTAAATGATAGATGTTTCCAGGACTGCTCCTATAGAATCTCATTACATTTCCAGAGAATCTTATTATTTTAATTGCTGCTCCTTTCCTCTTTTTTTTTCCCATCACTGTTAAACTCCTTAACTAATGGTGGCCACTCTGGTCAAGGACCTCAGGCTCCTGCATTTGGGACCTGAATAATACATTGCTCATGATTTGACAGGGCAGTAGATTTCTCCTTTTTCATATACTGATATTTCTCAGTTTTCAGAATATGATCGAATACTTCTTGTTAATGTTATGTAAATTTCTCATTATATTTTCCCTTTCTTTTGAGTTCTTGAAACTCTTGGGTGTTTCTGCAGTGGGATTTTATATAAGAATGGTTTTAACCAGTAGTTTGTAGACCTTCTGCAGTGCTACACACATTTTTTCCAATGACCCCTGGCACATTTATAGACCAAATGACAGCATGGAGACTATTAAAGCACAGATGAATTTTTATGAGTTGCACAGCTTCCCTGCTTCATGGCAGCAATGAAGTGGGCTGGGACAAATGACAGGTGGGGCAGTGCAACAGTGCAACTGTATTGTACATAGTCCTGGACCTGGATTGTGGCATCTCCAGGATTCCCCAGAAGTCACTCGGTTCTTCTTTTACCTGGATTCCCTCTGGGATCCATGCTCCTGGAGGTCCTTTGTAAATTTTTTACTTTCCTTAGTTACAGGAATGAGCAGAATATACCTGATGCCTGGTGACTCATCCCTACAAATCACACTGTTCTCTTCTGGGTTACTGTTGGTGCTCACTATTGGCTGTTGTTAGTACTATTTGGACACTTCTGGACAAATTTGAACTTTCTTGATTTTCAAAAGACTGTACATGCAGCTTAACTGTTTCTTTTCATTGAATGTGCAAAAGCTGTTCAAAGCTTTTTTGTTGTTGTTTTTTGGAACAGACGATTCATCTGTTTCTGAAACAGTAAATTAAAGCTCATGGACTTATGCTAACAGCTCTGCTAACTAGCACTAAATCATGACAACTACTGTAAGCCCTCAGAACAAGAGTTGCTGATGTCAACAAGCTGCTGAAAACTTGCATGGCTTACCTGCAGAATAAAAAGGTTACAAATATCTGGAATTTGAGGTTGATGTTCTTCACTTCAGAAAGTACAGAACAAATAAGGGAAAAGGTCCAAAATGTTAAAATCTACCTGCATGCTCTGGGGATCCCATGACACTGGGGGAATGGTTGCTCCGGTATAAAAATGGGAGATCAGATTCCATTCTGTAAGAGGAACTTAAAGGCAATGAATTTGATCCATGCTAGTATTTTCCACAGCTCACTCAATTTACTTGCATCAAGAATTTATTCTCAGAACTTTAAGGGTTGTTTCAAACCCATCCTAAGCTAAGGAGGGTCCCTCCCCAGAGATCAATCAGTCCAGTTTTACTTGCACTAAGCACACTTCCCACCTTTACCCCTTCAGGATCCCAAGATAATTGTCATTTTAATGTTTCCCTTTGATTCCTTTGAAGCTGTGAATTAGTGTGTAAAAAATGATGGGCAAAATTATGTTAAAACTGTTATAAAAGGTGTTTACAGCACTTAATTGTCATAAGTCATTCTATTAAACTGCTGAGGAATATTAACAAGGGATATGATAATATCACCATCTAAAATTCATATACATTTTTCAGCAGTTGTAAAATATGTTATAATTATTTAATAGCTTTGCAACTGGTTGTGTTTGATAATTAACTGCTGTGGGTAAGGAACTGTGCTATTATTTCAACTATCTGGAAAAGACAGAACAGCCTCAGTTCAACCTGACAATTACCCACAAAAAAGATCAAGGGCATTTTTTTCCCCCACAAAGTAAACACAGGGCAAAGGTAGCCTACCTCTTCCAAATGTGCTTGTTTATTTTGTCTCCACCAATATAAGGATCAGATTACTGTGATTTTTTTCTACCGAGGGACTGCATCTAAAAAAAATCCTTCAGAAACAGCAGAAACAGGTTTATTATGCTCATTATCTGCTACTTAATCCCAAGCTTTGTGTAGGAGAGAAGAAATGTGTGGAAAAGTCCTGTCATGACCTATAAATAACATTTTCTAAAGTATTTAGGCAGGTGTTTATGTGTGAAGTCCCATCATGGGCAGTGAAGCTCCCTGCCCTTACATACCGCAAATCAGAAAGATGCTGGTACCTTCAAGGAGAACTATGAAGAATTCAGACATCAAAATGTGTAAGCTGAAAATCCCTGCTCAGCTCTCATCCAAACCTTGAAAAGCCTCACAGACTGCCTCTAGAGAGTCCTCGGTTTTTGACCTTGAAAATCCCTGAGAACCTCCTGTTCTGCTTCTGTGCCTACCCAGAAGTGCTCAGCCTGCAGAAGACAGAAGAAAAGTGCTTCATGCTCACCCAAGTCCACACAGACAGTCCCACCCACCAAGAGGCTCAGCCTGATCAGGCATTCTTAGAAACTGCTTATGGCATTCCTCAGAGGTATCTGTGACAAATGTGCAGCACTGACTGCTTCTTTCCTTGAAAATGTGCACAAATGGCCTCATGTCTGAGTATTCACACAGCTATGGGAGACAGATTCAACTCACTTCCCCAGCTGAAGCAGTTCAAGCTCACCTTCTTCCTTCATCCCTGAAAGAAGTACAGAACTTCTTTGAAGCCCCCAGATATATCTGAAAGCTCATTTAAGATACCAAATTCTCATTTTGAGTGTAGGGCTGAAAACTGAAATCAATGATGAATGAAGAGAGAAGAATAAATGATAATGTTTACTTGCATTTGGTGCCTAAATAATTTTCAGAGGCCATTTAAAACAGCCCATATGGAAGATCCTTCTTCTTGCAATGCCTTATTCCTGCAGGTGCCTTTGACTTCAAGTTCTCTCTGTCAAGCTAATGGAGCCTTTTTGGAGTGGATATCTCAGTAGTGGACTCATGGCTCCATCTGTATGCACTGGAAAAACTGACACTAAAAAAACCCCACTTTTGGGTTGAATATTACAGGCATGTGTTCCAGAGAGGAAAGTGCTATTTACGGCCTGTGGGCTTTCTGCTTCCTCTTCCTGTAAGGCTAACACCAAATGGGTGGACAACATGGAAGCTGTGTTTCTCCTTACTTCTCTGCATGTTTTTTAATCTTTTTTGAATCATTTGAATGTCACCTAGTGTGGAAAGGGCCATTTTTGCTTGCTATTTGGTATCAAGTAATTAAATCAAATAAGCAATAACAGATTATTGAATAAAAGTCAGAGAGTAAACAGCCTAAATCCCTACTCAAGCTCTTTAAATATGGCCCTGCCACCAGCTACATCTTAAAATGGATCAAGTATCTAATGATCCAATATGAGTTCACTCTTGCATCCAGAGCATTTTCTGAAAAGACAAAGGGACATCCGTTTGCTTGACACTTTTCTGGGAGATGATTTCTGTAGCTGATCCTAGCACCATCTCCTTGTCTGCCTGCCTTCTTTGACAGCTCAGCTGTGATTCAGCCGTGTCTCAGGATTTTAAAGATCATCACAACCGGAACTGAGACTTTAAATCAGCTGATAAAGCCATTTGTAACAGGAGAGGGAGCTCTCACAACACTTATGGAGAATTTTTGAGGGTCCTGTTTACTAAAGGCAAGCAAAGGACAGAAACTTGTCCTTGTTTCTATCAAGGAGGATGAGGTGCATGCTCATGTTCCTGTATTAGCTTGTGGGAGGCACTCAGAGTTTAGGTTGCCTACTGCACCAAAAATGACTTGGTATTTGAACAGATTTAGAAATTGCAGGTATCCATGTGAACAAGCCCCACAAATTATTTGGCCCCTCTCTGTGTTCTCACTCATGAGAAAGTTTCCAGTCACGAAAGGGGAAATTCCATCACTTTCCTCCTGCAGTCAGCTGATCTGATCCAATAAGTGTTGGTCACTGTGACACAATGTGACATCCAGCACATGAGTGCTCCAATTGAGGTCCAAGAGGGCAGTGAAACACAAATGAACCTCTTAGCTCACCAGGCTTGTTTTGGAAAAACTTATTGAGTAGATATTAGCAGAAAGTGGATATTAGATATTAGTAGATATTTCCCTCATCCCCTTGTTTCCCCCAAAGGTCCACCAAAACACTAATTTGCCTATCCAGAATTATCTGCCTCGTACTTATAGCGACAGTTAACCTACATAGTTAATTAATGTCTCCAACAAATCCAAATAATTCAAATCTCCTCTTTTTAAAGAAAAAATTAAGAAATATGTATTTTATTTAGAAAAAAAGTCTTGGGATAACATACATTAATACTCTCATAGATTTTATTTCCAAAAATTCTAAGGAAACAAAAGTCTGTGTTGCGCTTTCAGCCACTTGCAGAACTTTCTCTTCAGTCTGAAACTTCTGTGCCTTTAGAATACCTGTCAGCTGTGAGCTATCTTTGATCTGTAATAATTGCAGTACACCTTTGGTTTACTAAGGAACAGTATTTTTATCACTGTCTAAAATGTTTGAAAGTATTCACTAGTTGTAAGCAATATCTAGCTCTTTTTATAAGCTAGCAATAGCTTATAAAAAGAGCAATAGCTAGCTTATAAAAAGATTCTCTGTAAAATATTTATTTTCTGGAGACATATATTAAAGCTTCTAGATGCTTTGGTAATCTGTAAGAAAACATATGCACCTCTTCCCTGTTCTTTGACTACATCCCTTCTACAGAAGTTTTCTTATGCCGTATAGACATTACTCCTTTTGGCTTTTTATCTGTGTACTCAAATGAATCAGATGATATGACAGCACAGCTACCAGGGGAAATGAGAACATAAAAATGTCTAAGAACCAATACTGCTCTCAATGTGATGATGTAAACCCCAAGCTTCTCCATTTGCTGCAATGAACATACTGCTGACTTAGACTTTAAGATTGCACCAAAAACAGTGGATGTTTAAGACCATGCCAAAGGAAATAATTGTTAATGTCAATGAGGCTTTCCTTGGATACCAATTCTTTTTCATGGGGAATCTCAGTATAATTTCCAGAGAACAAGGAATATGTCACCAGAAATAGAAAGAAACTGAAAGACTTCACATGTTAATTTGAAACTAAACCTTTTCACTTGTCTTTCTAGATGACAGGAAGAGCAGTGAGTCATGATCTGTCATAAATCTGAGGAACAATGAGTGAAGTCAGAGGGATTCTTGAAAAGGAGATCAAGAACAGAAATTTATTGTAGATTTACAATGTACACTGAAATTTGAGGAAAATGATATATGACCTGATGAAACAAACTTCCACATTTCAAAAAGAGCCCAGTGCAATAGAACATCATTATCCTAATGGCACAGATGACTTGTGAAACTGTTTTAACTTCATGTTTCAAAATTAAAAATGAATTACAAATTCTCATTTACCAGGACTGCAGGAAGCAGAGTGGTTGGTTAAAATGCAGAAGAAAGTGCTCTCTCTTCCTTGTTCTATCTGGAATGTTTAAATCCTTATCAGAAGTTCATAAATGCCACTCCACTAGGGATTTCCTGATGCTGTTTCATCCTGTAAAAATATTTAGATACAAATGGAGTAAAGATTGGACTCTGCCTCCTGTGCTGTGAGCTGCTCCCTGCCTAGAGATCCAGACTCATTGCTCTGCTACTTCTCTCAGTGTCTATATGTGATATATGAAGCAGAAAAGCTCCAATAAGAGACAAAGCTGAAACTTTTTTTCAAAGACTAGTTCACTCTAGCAGTCAAAGACTTCCCCATGGAAAAGCCTGACCTGGATCTTCTCCATTCAGGAAGAGATTCTGGTTCAAAGAGCTGTCTTTATTGCTGGGTACTGAAGACATAACTCTGTAAAATACATCTCCAATTATTTAGTATGGTCAAATATATTTCTAGTTAGGACAGGAAAGCACTCACCTGATGGGTGTGGTGCAACAGTCCCTACTCCCTACTTACTCGGACCTGCAAGGATGCCAAGGCAGCCCAGCACTTGTCCCGTCTCATGGATGGTGGATTATGGTGTTTCCAGTCTACCTAGAAGGGAGCTACATTTGAATCACCCACACTCTTGACCTATGCTCACAGAACTTAAGTTTTGAGTAAAAGAGAGATGGTGATCTTTTCTGATAATTTTCTAAATCTAGGTCATTATCACATTTGTTTCTTTCCAGCTCTGGGAATGAGATGCATGCTGTCAGCAAAACAACAATTTGTCCAGAAAAAACCAAAGCATTTTAAGTCTCTTTCTTTTGGACTATTCCTTCTAACTCTTGAACTTGCCACCCAAATCGAAATATCAGTGATTTCCGTGACTTTAGTTTTAGTTAGGTGTTATAATTCTTCCACACAGAATCTCTTCAAAAAGAGTTTAGCCTGTTATCCTGTTGTAAAATTGATGTCTCATCTTAAAGTAGGGAACAGAGCAACAAAACTGATTGAAGAACTGAGAAGGTAAAATGTAGAGCAGGAGAAAGATTAGAATTTATGTAGGCTTAACTCTGATTGTTAAGAGGGAATTTATTGAACCTTATAAAATCCTCAATTGCATGCATAATATCCCTGTAGTTTACTGTTTTCTTTAATATAAAGAATTATAAATATGGAACAGATGGTATGAAACACGCTTGCCATACTGAGAATCGTAAGTGCATCTTACTTCAAAAAGGTTGTCGGAGCAGTTTCTAAGAGAAATAAAAAAAGGTCTAACTTGTATTTTATCTGAGTGGAAAATGCATGTGGGAAGTTTTACCACTGAAGTTTGTATGAATTTTTTTGAAAATCTAAAGCCGCCTCTGCCTACTAGATCACTTGGTGAGATAGAAATGTAAAATGGTTTGAGTTGGAAGGGATTTTAAAGATCACCTGGTTCCAAGCCTGCTGCTGTGGGCAGAAACACCTTCTATGGACCTGGCTGCTCAAAGTTGCATCCAAGCTGTCCTTCAACACCCTCAGGTATGGGACACCCACAGCTTTTCCAGTGCTTTGCCACCCTCACAGTAACAGTTTTCATCCTGATATCTAATCTAAACCTCCCCTCTTTCGTTTAAAACTATTGCCCTTGTCTTGTCACTCTCTGTCTGTATAAAAAGTTAATTCTGCTCCTTTTTATAAGACACCCTGAGGTACTGGGAGAGTGCTATAGTCTCCCTGGAGCCTTCACTCCTACACGTTGAAAAACCTCATGTCTCTCTCTTTGTAGGACAGGTGTACCTCTGCTCATCCTTGTGGTCTTCCTCTGGATCCTCTTTAATGGGTCCACATCTTTCTTGTGCTGGAGGGCCCCAGACCTGGACTCAGCATTGTCCTAGCTGTGGCCAGGACAGAATTATTTTTTTTAGAGTAGCAAGGTGCAGTGGCGCATGCCCGTAGTCCCACCTGTGTGGGAAGCTGAGTCTGCAGGATGGCTTGAGCCCAGGATTCTGAGCTGCAGTGCCCAAGTGAGTGTGGCCAACCCTACAATGTTATTTGAGACCATCTTAGGTCATTGCCAGGGAGTGGGGGGAAGAGACTCTTTCTCTTGTTTCCTGGAAGAAAGGCATTTTCCTGGTTGGGAAAAAAGGCTTCAGTCCAGTCAGGTTCTGCAGTGAGCATTTTTGCCTGTGAATCGTTGTCTCTTTTTGTATACTTTTGCTATTAATATTGTTGCTGTTACTGTTCATTTTCTTATCTCATTGCTATTGGCAGTAAATTGCTCTTATGTAAACCTGTAATTTTCACCTTTTTGTGCCTCCAGTTCTCAAATCCATCCCTCAGCCAGGAAGAGGGAGTGAAATTTGTGGGGAGAGAACGACCAGTGTCTGGTTTGGGAGAGTCTTGGTGCCAGGCAAGGGGGCACTAAATTGGGGATTGCCATTCCTAAACCAGGAGAGCATTCCAGGTGAGATCTCTTGGCAGAGGGGAGGAGGAAGATCACCTCCCTTGACCTGTTTGCGGCACGGTTTTTGATATAGCTCAGGCTTTCTGGGCTGTGAGTGCTCACTGTTGGCTCAAGTTGAGCTTTTCATCCCTGAGACCCTCGAGCCCGTCTCTCAGTTGGAACTCATATCTACACTCCCGACTGGATACAGCATCTTGCAGTTGAACCAAGTCCAACCTTGGACTTGTTGAACTTCATGAGATTCTCATGGGCTCACTTCTCAAGTGCGTCCAGGTTCCTCTGGATGGTATCACTTTCTTCTGTCACGTCAACTGCACTGCTCAGCTTCATCTCATGTGCAAACTAGATAGAGATCTCCAGTTCAGAATAAATAAGCAGTTGTTCTAGGATTACAGCAGAACTGGACTGTGGTGAATGCTGACACTCCTGGTCCCTGTAAAAACTGTGAAGAGAGGGGAAAGATGCTTAACAGAACCCAATGTGCAAGTTTGAAAGACAGCCTTTTTGTTTTTCTTTATATTTTTGTTTTTAACTACATAATTTCTTTTCTAGTGTGTCTGAAATCCATCTTTAACTATCCCCTACAATTTGCATTTGCAGGTCCTGTTAAGTATTCATTGAAATGGCATTTTCTGTACATGGAAGGTTATCTCTGGACTGCCTATCTAAACCTCGCATTCAAAAATATTGTTCAGACCTATTTCTGGGGAGATTCACTGCAGATTCCTGCTGTAATTGTAGGTTATAGCAAGAGAAAGGACTTTTGAGGAAGAACCTAAAGGTCTGCAATATGGAAATGAGGTTACTCCCAAAATCTGTATAGTCAGTGAAGGTAGGCAAATGTCCTTTCAGGTTCATTCAGTTCATTTTGGAGTTAAATTCTTCCCTGGAGTTATCCTCCTTCCTTCAACACACACACACACAAAAGGTGTCAAAAATCCTAATTTTCAGTTAATGCTCTAGTTCATTTACACTAAATGAATTCAGATTTATGTTATTGCAACTGAAAAATGAAATGGTGATAATCAATCATAGTATTTCAGTCTACTTCTGCTTCCTGTTTTTCTAGGGTAAATCAGAAGGGTTTTGATAGCAATTTTTCTGGCATTACTGTAGTAATTGCTGTTTAATTGAGACTAATCTGAGCGTGTGTTTCAGGAACTGACATTATATGTACATTTTAAATAAAGAAAGATGAAGAAGTGTATCCTAAAGTCATATCCATATTGGGGATTGAATGACCATGTATTGAGACTTTGATATCACATTCCCTTTGCTTAAACCATTCTTTACTGACTAATTTAGTCTTTATTGTTATTAGCAATGGATTGCTTTATAGAGTGTGTCCAGGGCTAGACACTCTACAGACACACAACAGACCTGCCTCTGTGAAAAATATGTTGCTTGACACAAAAAATTGGTGAAATCTCTGTATCTGTAGAAGTTAGTCACAGGTAGACATGATTTTCCCTTTTCATCATTTGAACCAGTTTAATGTAACACTGTCTCAGAAATACATAACAATGCTAAAATGACACTGTGCCTGGGGATGTATTGATGGAGCATAGTCCTTTGGACACAGCACTGTCCGAACATGCTTGTCTCTCCCGTGGCATCCTGCCAGTTTGGAGCACGGGCAAAAGAAACTGGATCTATGTATCCATCAATAAGAGGCAGGCACAACAGTGCAAGAGTGCTCAGCACAAAAGCCAAAAAGTGCTCCCCATCTCTGTGAGACTGTGGAAGAAAGAAATCATGCTTGGCAGAGAAGGAAGACTGGGTGGTGTCATTATGAATGATCCATAAAGTATCATCGAAAAGCAAAATTTCTTATTTTTATCTGCTTTAATTTACAGCAATTTTGTACTGTCTCTCTTTATGCAAGTGCTTTTTGCTTTCATGATATATTCCTGGTTTTAGTCCCACTCCCTGTATTTATTAACCAGATAATCCATCTTTACCCTCCAGCTAGTGCCATGATTGCAAATCCTACAGGTTCTCAAAATGGCTATAAAGTAAAACTTTTTTAAGAGCCTCAGGATGGTGACTGGTTGCATAAAGCAGATTATGCCTGTCTGGGGTTTCCAGGAAATTGTTGTATTCCACTTATTACCTGTCTTTGAAATGAAAACATCAAGATAGTTTATCTCTGAAATGCTACACTCCACAATATAGGAGACCAAAAACTTAATAGCATCATGAATTTCATATAAAATAACAATACATTTTTCCAAGACAGCTTTCTCCCTATTCCACATCATGAAATCACAGTCAATAAACTTATACACCATTGTGCCATATAAATGTATTAAAATCCCTGATTGACTGAACTAATCTTTTTTCAAAATAGGCTGTAAATAAATAGACACGGTGCAGGGTAAAAGCCTTGTCTATATGCCTCTCATGAAGAAAAAAGTCCAGCCAGGTTCTGACATTCAAGAATGGTAGAAGTGAAGTGTTAATGGGCAGAAAGCACTCTTCAAGAGCCCAGCAAAGTACAAGTAATCCAAGCAGTCCTTAATGGTCTTCCTATCTATTGACTATCTCTTGCTGTCACATATCTCAGCAATTACTTGGTCTGCAGCAGGGCTACAAGGAGGTGTAGATTTAAATTATGCATAGGCACAGAGGCATGGATTCATTCTACACAATTTAGGCATCTCACTGAGATATAGGAGTTAGGAATCTGGTCACTCTAAACTCCATAGTGAACGGAGAAAGACAGAAATCTCCAGAGGGTAATGCAGCTCCTAAGTGGGCAGAATTATGCCCTGGAGGTCATTGTCTCTCTGCATTTACTGCAGAGAGAGCTTTAGGCAAAGCTGCCCTTCTGTTAGGAACCTCAATTAGGTTGGATTAAACCAGAGACAAAATTTTTCTCATGTAGTGAAATAAGTAAGTTCTCTAATATTACTGAGTTTGCACTGAGTTAAAATACATGTAAGTGAGAGAAGAAGAGTTCCATCTATTTTAGGAAGTGGATATAACTGTGAATAGCGTGCTCCCTTAAAGTACTAAGGGCTGGACAGAGGGGAAAAATGGCACATACAATGGCCATAATTATTTGTGTTTTCCACTAATTAACTGCCAGCTACTTCCTCAAGCTCATCTTCATGTCGTTCTAATGGTTTATTTCTTCAGAACTTTATGCCTGGGACCCAGATGCCTTGATACATTTCATCTCATTTCACTGACCAATAACTGAGATGATGCTGCAGCGGCATCTGAAAGTAGACTTGAAACTCCCAATTCTTCCCTGCCAGTCAGCGACAAGAGAAGCAAAACTAAGCAGCAAACTCCTCAGCCTGTGGGCTCAACAGCGAAGTTCCCATGGACTCCCCTGAGCCCAGGGTCTTACTCAGTGACCCTGCAACAAACATAATCACTTCTGTCATTTTGTCTCTCTCCCACGCTTGTTTGTCTGTAATGCTGTTTGTAATTTTCATGTTTTAGATTTTAAACATTTCATGTAGGGACCCTGCCTGAATATTTCTGTAAATCACCTATCACACAGCTTGTGCAGCAATACAATAATAATAATAATTAATTAATAATGGGACTCTTCCTTAGAAGTGTCAAGATCTGGCAACTGACATTGATGTCGACCCTCTCAGAGGAATCAGGTCATTAATAATAAATAATAGCAAGAAAATAATAATATCACATTCTGTTTTTTCTCAATGCTGTGATGATCAAATCTTTCTTTCCATTTGCTACCTCCATGCATATAGATCCAGTTGCATATAGAGGACATGTCTTCAGTCATACCAGCTAGCTGCCCTGCACAGGCTCTGGGCTGCATTCAGCTGTTTGGCAATTTAGTGACATTTGCAGTCTCCACAGCCTGAAAGCAACATATCTGAGGGACCAGAACTCCAAGTGTCCTGTAAAGCAGTGATACGAAGGTTAGTTAAGTGTATAGCTCATTACATAGAATCATAGGAATGTAGAGAAATTTAGTTTGGGAGAGACCCTGGAGCTCACTGAGTCAAACCATAAATCTAACTCTGTTGCCCTGATTTTTCAGCCTTCTTGAGTCTCACAGTTTCATAATTCTTAGTTTTTTTCTCACACATGGGTGTTATAAATAGAAGCAATGTTTTTGTTAGGTCAAGTTAATTTATATTTTTCTTCTTAGAGATATGGACAGCTGATGGACAGTTGTCTTGACCAATGGGATGGGGAGATATGTCAACCTTCTCCCCCAGTCCATGGCCTTTGTAAAAATACTGTAAAAGTGGAGTCAGATTTTGTAATAAACAGTTCATGCCTTCTCACCAGACAGAGAGTGTGTGTGGGTGTTTGTGTGTCCAACAGCAACGTAACTCTGCCAAGCCCACCATTAAACCATGTCCCTTAGCACTGCATCTAAACATCTGAAGCTGAGCAAATGTCCCAGCTGTGATTTTGTAGAGGGGTACTCCAGTTTGTGCAGTGCTTGTGTCTGCCGGCATTTGTAAGGTGTCTGCCAAGGCAGTGCTACATGTGAAATACACATTCCTTGACCTGGATTTGGAAGAATGCTATGCAATTCATCAATCCACATAAAATTAAGGACATCGGTATTTGCATTATCCAGCCCCTCCAGTCTCTTCATGAAAATCAAAAAGTCTCCAAATGTTCCTATAACAAAGATTTCAAAATGCAGGCTGGTATTTATACTAAAGAATTGCAGATCTCCCATGAACAAGAGGGAAACAGTCCATGACATTCCAGTTTTTCCTTGGTAAGTCTGTAAAGCAAGTGTCTTATGATGGGCCAAACTAAGGCTCTTCTGCTGCCTTAGCATGCACTGATCTAATGACACTTTGCTTTACTGGGCTTGCAGATAAAGATGATTGTTAGATTAGGACAATCTGAGGATTTCCTAGGATTTACTGCCCTTTTAAATGTTCGTGTTCCATATCCCATTTGGTGTAGTTTGATCGACAGTGAATAAATATTATTATAAAGCTGGGTAATAGTCATTATGACAGTGACAGTTTCTAATAGAAGTAAGATCATATTACTATAAATAAATTACATTTTAATTAAACAAATTAGATTTATTTTTAAACTTGTTTCATTTAAATCTCAAATAAACTAATATCCCTATAACTATCTGTTAGAATTCTCCTACTTTCCCCAGGCACAGAGCTTCCTCCTGGATAACCAGTTCATCCAGCCTGCCTATGGATAACCTTGCAACCTAATCTGAGGCACTTGTGTCACAGGGAGAGTATCTGATTCACTGCTGCCCACACTGAACTTTCTCTGTTGCTACACAGAGGAATTCATTTCAGGCTGTCAATCATCTTTCAGTCATAAAAACCACTTCTGTAATGAAGGGGTTATTATTCACATGATTCTCTGCTTTTCTTAACTTCTGTTTTTCTGAGTCCCTTGTGCTACGTTATTACATCAAAGTTGATCGAAAGGAGTTAAATGGCAATCACTTGATTTTTAACATTGCTGGAATCTCCGAGGACTGTGTTACTTGTAGTTACAGCATTTTTCCTCACTTTGCTTTGAATCCTAGTAGACAATGCTTTTGCCAGTATTGCTGGTTAATCTGTTTTTATTTCTTCAGCTTACCAATTTTTGTAATGCTAGTGGATAAAACACACAACAGGGAAACTACACAATAGTTATTCTGCTGTGTAGCAGTATATATACATGTATACACACATCTATATTTATATAGATATTGCCAAACTCTCTAAAATCTTGGGGGATTTCTGCATCTTGTTTACAAACAGGTCTGAATGAGGTCTCTTTTGCCTGAATTTTTAGAAGAATTGACATTGTTATACCATGACATTAATGAGCACAATTATGAGAAGAACAAAGAAAGGGAGAACAAGAGAAAGCCATACATATTAGAAAGAACACATTACAATTACCATTACTGCATTAAATTTTGGGTTCTGTTGTGCCTTACACTGCTTTTGTTGCATTCTATTGTGTAGCAAGGCCACTAAATTAATAACCTGGCATCCAAAGGAGAAGCAAGGCAGAGACAGCAGCACCAAGTCACACAGAGAAGGGAGAATATGACGGGAGCCATGCTTGTTCTTGGTAGCAGTACAGAATTCAATCCAGATTAATTTACTTCAAAGTCAGAGAGCTGCATCTTTGAAAGAGGAAGGAAAAAAATTAGAATTTTTTAAGCAGCATTTATTTTCTGTGGTAGCTAGGCTCAATCAGAATGCTTAAACACAGACACTTATTGTCACTTCAGATATTACCTGGTCCGTTGCTGCACCCCCTATAGCCCTGAAGATCTGGTGATTCCTATATTACCTTGGCTCTCTCCTTATTGCCTTCTTGGTTACAACAAGCATCTCAAGACAAGTAGCAGCATTTTATCTATAACAGAGTCTTAACCTTTTTCCATGTCACTTCAATCAAGAAATAATGCAATTCCAATTTCAAGATAAATTTTCACAGAGCAGGAGTATGACATAAATTTTAGGATGTGTGTGAATTCTAGGTACAGTAGTGACTCTCTGGGTGCTATTAGAGGTTTTAGAAGGGCTGATGTGTTTTGCGGCCATTGTTATATCTCTGTGTTTGCAGATGTCATGCTAAACTGGAAACTCCATTGCACAACTTGAGCTGAGGGTACAAATACAGAACTTCTATTTAAAACAGAAGTTATATTTTTTGGTTTTGATGTTCTTTAGCATGAGGATGTTAAAACATAATTTTAACTGAAGTAATAATTTGCTTGTAGAACAGAAATGTTGGTTTAAAGCTTTTAATTACTTTCTAATGGCATGAAAGCCCACAGTTATTGGCAGATGTTGTGGGTTGAAATTGATTAATTTAAGACATATTTGAGAAAACTTGTGAACCTTATGTTGGTCCCACATTAACAGTCACAAATTTTTACCTAGCAGAAACATCAAATTCTCACATAAATTCAGGACTCTGCCAGCTCAATCCTTCTTAATTATGGTTTGCTTATATTTTTTCCCACTTACTCAAGGTACTATTTGAGAGTTCAGAAAAGGTGTCTGGCTGTTGCAGTTCTCAGAGCATTTTTTCACATAGCCAAAGTTTGAATTTGAACATTTTATACTGAGCATGTATTTGATTGGAAGTGTAGACATCTCTTGGAGAGGGAGCCAGAACTCCATCTACCTATCCCCCAAATAATTTAATTTAACCCAGCAAAGCTTGGATCTTTCCTTAGGTCATCTACTCTTTATAGGGCTTAGATAAGGCTTACTTCTAAAAAAGAGCTTTAAACTCCTGCATTTGGAGTATTGCTTTTTATAGCTGAGAAAAAAGATTTGTTCTTTGAATTTCTTCAAGAGAGTGTTGGTATTGTAAAATACATTAAAAAATAAATATCCCCACATTTCAAGCTACACTAATAAACAGAAAACCAATTTAATTTTGAAATTATATTTTTATAATTCATTTTATTGCACTTACTTTATCATGTTTTCAAGGGGCTTTGGTATTTACTGCAGGGGGTGTTTTTTACCCTCTGGTAGATATTTGCAGTAGATATGAGATGCAAATTTATAATCAATGTCAGCATAACGTCCCTGACAGCAGCATTTCCAGGGATGTCTATCCTGACATGATTTATCAGTATCGGCCTGTTTTAGGGTGCTGTTGAATAATGTATCTTTGAAACCCACAAACAGATCCATTCCCAAGAGTCAGCTACTTGTAGAGTCAATCTACACTTTTGGTTGTGTAGATTTTTAGGGGAGGCAAAGGACTGAAGTAGCTTTATGTAAAAATGGAAGATATTATAAATATAATTCTTATTTTTTTCCAATGGATCTTTTGTAACAATTTAGGTATTATTATTCCCTGCATTGCCATTTGGCTAAGCTGCTTCCCTGAATGAGCTTGTACCTTGCTCACTTCCACCAACAGAGACAGACAGTAAAAACCTTTGCCCCTCTCTGGGGTGCTGCAGTCAGTGACACTGCTGGTAGAAGAGAGTTGTCACTGGTGTTAAGCTGGTCTTTGGGTACCTTTTAGCCATGTCACAAGTGAGCTGTGAAATCTGCACTGGCTTCCTGATTATACTGGATATAGTGTACAAGTGCAGACCAGTTAGATTAAAGGCAATACCAGAATTTGTGACTTTTTCCAGAGACTTTGCTATAGAATACATCCCTCCCCTGGGCAAGGGTGTGATGGCCCAACCTTAAAGGGAAGGAAGCACTCAACATCAAGAAATACTCGTGGTTGAAAGGAGTAGTAAAAGTCAGAGGGTCCACAAAAAAATCACGAAGTTTTATTAGGAAATGGAAATTGTCATGGAAATAGGTCGAAGGAAGGAAGGGATCATCAGTCCTGATTCCAGCATCCATCCAGCTGATGGGATGTCCAGAGTCCTGGGGTACCACCTGGGCCTGGTGGGGGTACCTTTTTATAAATAGGGTTCTTGGCCCTGAAGATAGGTTTCTCATCTTCTATGCAAATTAGTTCTTGTGCAGGATCTATTCTTTCAGATCTTTCTGGAAATGGGTTGGAGGGCTTTGGGGGTCTTGGGTGGTCTTGATCCCTCCCTACTGTCCATGCCACCGTAGGAAAAGTGCAGCCCTACTTCTTCATGGCTCCCCTCTCCAGTCATATATTGTTCCTTCCCATTGCCTGTTATTACAAATAATCCGTGGTTATTACCCAAAATTCCTGTCTGTTTTTACCAGCACCCCTTCGTTGGCTCCACAGACATCCAGCTATACATGTTTGGGACATACACATTAGCTCCATATCTTCTGGTTTTCCTCTAAACCCTTGGCTCTGAAACGGAATCTGAAGTGTTTGCCCATTGTATTGGTTTGGCATGAATGGTAAAAACCAATTAGTGATCTGCTTTAAAACTGACAGCCAGAATAGCCAATCAGATACAAGTGCACACCTCTGGGACACACGGCTTTAAAATTCAGGTGAATTTTGGGCAAGCCCTCTTTTACTGTGGGCCTGCCATGAGGTAACATCGAGGGGGCAGCAGCAGGGCCCGGCTTAGGCCCCACTGGCCCTGGGGCCGGGCTGGGGCGGCTGGGATGGGGCTGGCCCTGGGAACCAAGCTGTGCTAGCAAGTCGGCAACTGCCAGCAGGGATGGGGAAATCACAGCTGCTAATATCCAACTGATCCTAAGGCCTGCAGCCTGTACCATGCTGCTGTCCAGGCTGAGTGACTTCATAAGTACAAGAGATGACAAGTTGCCTTAATTCTAGGCTGTAAATCTCCTTTGGTTTATGGTAACGGACTGTAATATTTCCTTTAAATTGTGGATTATGAATGGGGAGATGATTTTATGGATTCAAGCAAAGATGTCTNCAATGACATATTACTGACCTACATTTTTGTGTTTCTGAACTGTTTTATTATTTTCCCAAATGCAGTTGTCCTTGAAAGAAAGGGATTCTGATTGTGGTATACTACATTCTCTTGTATTTCAGACATTTATACACAAGATCCTATTTAATTTTTCTTATCCAGTGCATCAGTGAGATTTGTGGAGTGACTGAGGACAACTTGCAGGAGTAAGAGCTCTTAGGATCAAAGGTTTTAAAATATTCTGTGCTTGTTAAGTCATTAATGGAAGTTGAGTTGCATACACATGCACAAAAATAAAAAAGACACAAAGAACTGATTATGAGCAAGCCTCATTTGAAAGCAGGTGCTGTTGTAGTTATCCAGCAGAAGACTAGGTTCACAAGTTGTCCTCAGACTGAAGAAGAAAGAAGTTTTAATACAAAAAGATTGTCTCATTGACCCAGCTTGATCTATGTTTCAAAGGCAAAGGTGTAAGAGTACTACAACAGGCTTCATGTATTGATCAGTACAAGAAAGAATGACATAGCTCAGCCCATAACATTGTCCTTTTTTTTTTTTTTTTTTTTTTTTCTTTTTTACATTTTATCTCCTGCCCCTATTTCTTTCCAAGGTAAGAGAAAAGTTAGAATTAGTTCATCTTAAAGAGGTTTGACTTCCTACTCAAAATCTGGAAAAGATGATAAGATATTCACCAGTAACCTGTAAGGGTTTATTTTTGCTTTACGTATGTTTGACTTCACATAACTAATACATATTTCTAAATGAGTAAGAGAAGAATTGGAAGAACTGGAAATGCTTTGTTCTTTCCTTTTTTCCCATTTTCTTTCTCTCATACACACAAAAAATGCACACATATATGACACACAGAGACACACACATTAGTTTTACAAACGGAAATGAATATGGATATCTCTGCAAATAATCTCTCAGCTCATCATTTTCCATTTTTGTGAGGAGAATGAAATCAATTTAAAAAGACCAACAACAGGCTGTTCTCCTGTGAGTCAAAACTATTTTTCTGATATGAATGAAGAAATTCTATATAGCGAATATTGTGGTGTGTTGGAAATATTTTAATGACCTAGTCTGGATGTTTGTATGTAGCAATGTAAGAGTTATATAGGCCAGCCTCAGTAAAACCAGATGTCTTAGCTACCAAAGGTCCTGCTTGCAGAGATCAGAAAGAGGAAATGTAACTTGCAAATATTTTGCAAAAAATCTCTAATGGAGCTATTGCCTTGCTACTAAAATGGCTGAATGTTGAATGTTGACTTAACTAACCTGCGTTATTCATCCACCCAGTAGAATTTGCAACATCAACATTAGGTTCCTTAGACAATAAAGAAGAGTGATCAATTAACCATGGGTTGCACCAAAGACAGCATGACTTTTTACTAGAAAACTCAGATATTTATAACAGCTTCATTAGCTTCACCCAGAAAAAAAAAACCCAGAAAACCGAAACAACAAACAACCAAACAGGTGTAAGCCTTGCTTGCATTTATCAAGCTTCTCTGACCCTCTCAGATCTCTTTCCTGCTGTGGAGAATGGCCAGGCCTTTTTCCTGCTTGTGAGTTTCACAGCATATCTTTGAAGGACCGAAAGTAATTCAGGCCTTTACAACTGCAGTGCAGGAAAAGAAAGAGATGCCATTTCATTTCTGTGTTCCAAAAGGACAGTATGACCATCCTAGTCAACTTTTGGAATAGATTCAGGTTTTCTTAAATGGGGGCAGAAGTTGATTTATAATCTCCAATGTTTGAAGGAGTGCTCCTGGTAGAATTATAAAGCTGGGAAGGGAGACAGACAGAAAACTCTTCAGTGTGGTTGAGGCCAGGTTATGCTGGGCTTGTTTAAAAGCAGAACTGCATGTGTCAAAGGAACTTTGTAGTGAAATCATGCATGGTTCAAAAGCCTGAAGACTGTGTGTATGTCCCTGCCTATGTAGCAACTAGGTGAAGGCTGGAGGACTTGTATTTGGACAGGAAACATGCCAGTGGCCATGATATGATTATATCTTTTCTAAATTTCTTTGTGGAGCTACTACCTGGTCAAAAATGATCCCAAGACTCTATAGAAAGACATCTGCATATGTGAAAATACTGTTCTTTTCATTTGTATCTTCATGTGGGGTAAGTAAAGCCATCTGTGACAAATAGCTCTTTTCCATAAAGGAGTCTTTCCTGTGGAGCTAAGCACATGAATTAAACATTTTTTCATTTGGGATCTTAGGATCTTCCCCACACCTCCCCCTTTTTTCCTCCAGTGGCATATAACTTGGTTTCAAGGTCTGCAGGTCCCTCAGACTTTTGACAACAAAGCTGTTATATTTCCATTCCTAGTAGCTTTATTTGACTTATTGTTTGCAAGGAAAACAAAGCTATACAATTCAGTCATTATAGAAGGTCATTATTAATTTATTCCTATTATGCTAGAACTTGATAGTCTGTCTCTGTGCTTAAAATGCCTTTGTATCTTGTATTTTGTTATCTCCTAGGCATGTAATTTAATTAACATGTGTACACTGCTTTGAAGATGTAAAGCAATATATAAATGCTTAAAGAACCAAATTAAGGCTTTCACAGGTGAAACAGTGGGGCAGCAGGTGGGAAGAACAATATACAAGCAGCAGTGCTTGAAGGTAATTACTTCTGCAAAGGATGGGAGCAAGTATAATCCCCCCAAATTGCTGTGGGGAGCAAAAGAAACCATGTCAACCCTTGAAAAAGCATCTGGCTTTTGCTTCTGTCCAGTGATGGAGAGTCAGGTGCTTGCTGCTATTCAATCTTTTTAAATACAATGGATGAATTTTCATGGTGACTTCACCATGTAATCCCTGGAATGACGAAGGAAAGTTCCACAGGGGAGCATAATACTTGTGCATTTAGGCCTGTATTCTGACAACCATTAGAAAAGGAAGAAAATGGATTAATTAAGTTCACGTGAATAAACATATTCATGCCTGTCAATTATGGATAGCACTGAGTAAGGGATAGGTGACTTTATATAATCTCTCTTAGTGAGCTGTACCTCTTGTCGTAAATAGCAAAACTACTTTAGACCTTCAGCTGGGTCAGTAGCATTAGTCCAGTCATACTGCCATAATATGTCTTACGTGTGATATTCAGAGAGCTCAGATGAGAGAAATTTGAAAGAAATTCATTGGCTTGGGACTCAGTAACTTTCTGAGAGTTCAAAGTTAGGGGACAATTTTAATCAGCAAGGGTGGACTCAGGTGCCTAACACAGGCATCTACTGCCACTTGAAGTTCTTTATCTGAGCCTGGGCTAGCAGATATGGTGCAAGCCCCATGAGGGACACATGCCCTTCCAGAGCAGCAGTTAAAAGCTCGAGAGATCATTGATCTGCCAGTCTTGCATGCCAGAATATGTTAGGATGTTTCAGAGGGCCTTGGCTGACAATGTTTATGCAACTGAATCCCATCTATGCAGTCAAGTGTCACCATTTGGCACCAGAAAGAGTGAGAGTGTTTGTGGCTTCTATTCTAATTAAGGGTTACTAATCTTGTTCTGGAACATTTGCATGCAGCATACATCAACCCAGTGTCACAAAATCTAGTTACAGACTGCATAAAATAAGTTAGATTTCAACTAAAAGAAAATAAAATTGCTCCAATGCATATTTCAGGTGGAATTCCCTGCCAATGAGTAGGTTCATCCCATTTAGGCTTTGACAAGCACTTTGGAGTTGTCATGACTTCTTATGACAACCCACTTCAAAGTTCAGCAAATTAACACTGATGCCACATTGTATATATAATGCAGGAGAAGATTTTTTCTTTTTCAGCTGGAAATTCTTCCGGTAAATTTTATTGTGATCTCAAAATTTGTTATCTTGGGTGGGAACATTTTCATTTTTCTATATTTGCTTTATCTGGTTTTGGGTGGAGGTGAGGAGGAATCAATAAATCAGCATATTTATCACTCTAACTGACACATTCACTTCTGATGGGTTTTATCTTGCACATGCTTATTATATTATTCACAACGGGAACCTTATTATGAAGTGGATGAATGCGACTATTCATTCAAAACAGATGCACATTAAGTGACAGCCACTGAGTAATTGCCTTTTATTTGACAAGGAAATGAGTACAAAGTTGGCTTTCGTTTGACACAGTTACATCAGTCAGTTTGCAAAGGATAGCTATCCTTTAATACCAGCAATATCATCCTATTTCTACTGTACAGATTGCTGTTGCCATGATGTCTTACCTTGGTTTTGTTGTTGCTGTTGTTATTTTTAAATAACCACCAGATATCATGAAGCAAAACTCATTATCAGCTTTCTTAGGCTGCAGTGCTGTATCTCTCTCTCTTTTCTTTTCTGATAAACAGTGAATAGACAGAAGAGTTCATCTTTTATACAAATATGTAAAGCTCTGTTGCCACTAGTGTTCCAGCTTTGACTTTCATTCTAATTGCCACAGGAAAAGAGCTTACAGATTTTAACTTTTTTTTTTCCTCTAGGAATGTGTAAATTTTCAAATTCAATCATTATAATGACGAACATGTGTTGAAGAAACATACTAAAAGTAGCATATACCTGTCAGGGATTTTTTTTTCAGTATATCAGAATAAAATCTATTGTAATGACTGTATCTATTTTTCAAAGGCAACAGAACAACAAGACATTTCTAAAGTTGCAGTTAACGATGACAGTTGAAAGATATAATAGTGTGTGAAAAAGCCTATATGTAGAGTCACATTTTTCTTTTTATTGCTAGCTCAATGTATCTTGCATATTCTCTTGATGAGCCTGTGTAGTTTTAGTTCCTGTAGAGGCTTGAGTGAAATTAAGGAGGCACTGTTATGTTTTTATCAGAAAAAAGTTGAGATTTTTCTAGAAGAAAGTCCCCTTATGCCAACTTGTCAGCTTTTACAAAGACCTGTTTGCTGTCACATACACGACTGAAATTCAATTCTAGCAGTTCATAGAATTTGCTTTCTTTTTAGCTTCTGTAGAAATAAAAAGATCAAATACATGTATATGATCTACAAGTAATCCATCTATATTGCCTGCCGCCTGAATAGGTTGTCTAATGATTACTGATGATTATCTACTTGGGAAATAATGGGCAAATTTCCATTTGCTGTAACTTCTGTGACTTCAGGCTGCACTTTGTTTAAATTATAACACATTCAGATCAAACTCAACAAGGAACTAGCAGATGTGCTAAAGGGAGAAATCCTCCTTTGGTCAGGTGTCAGACTATTACTATTATTTATTTAAATGGTTCTAACGTGACAGTCTCGACCTACTTGGTCTTTTCTTCTGCTAATGGCTGTGAAATTGGAACAATTCACTTGGCATTTTAGACTATCATTAAAAAATGCCCAAGAATACCAGAATGGACACCTTTCTTGCCTGTTTATGTCACTGCAAGCTGCTTAAGGTTTGCTTTGCTGCACTGTTCACAGTGAAAAGCCCATAAAGCCCTCTTGTAACAAATTACTGTACTCAGAGAACAAAACCAAGGTAAATTTATTTCAGCCACTCCATGATTAGTTGGTTTTGAGGATATCAGACAAAATCTTTAACCTCACCATCACTGGAGGTTTCTTGTTCAAGGGGATTATACTTGAACTCATAGTGCCCTATCACATTTCTTTAAAATGTCATGAATTGACAGTTCCCTCAGTAAGAAACTCAATTGATGCAATATGAACATTGAATATTACTGGAGTGTCTTGTGTTCTGAAGGTATGCTTGGGGTGCTGATCAGAGCAGAAGAGGAAGGAGCTGCAGTTCCTGACCCTGACATGGGTTTAATTTGTGAGCTTTTAAGGGTAATTTCTCCTGCATCTTTCTTTCTTTCTTTCTTCTCCTTTGTTCTTTTTTGTTTTTAAATATAATTAATTTGCACCTGTTAATTTCCTCTTTTCAACATAAATGATGCTATTTTGGGGTTTAATCAAGCATTTCTCAAGTGCTTTATTGATGAAAGACAATATAAATACTTTCTGAAGCATGTGCAGATCCACCAAAGTAAACATTTAACAAGCAAACAGTCTTTAGGGATACTGATGTAAGACAGGGACAGAAGCATAGATGTTGAAATCTGTTCAGCAGTGCAGTGAGCCATTTGGGAGGCATCTGTACACAAAGAAAGTAAGGACAGACCCCTTGAGCAGCTACTCTCAGTTTCCCATTTGGTCTCAGCATCTCATCAAACCTTCCCATCTCCCTCCTATCCCTTTCCTCCCACCTCACCCTCTGTGTTAACTAGAGTCCTGCTAAACAGTACAGCCACAGCCTTTCTCAGACTGCAGGCTTACAGCTGCTACTATAGCTACTTCTATAAGTCCATAGCTCTTTCTCCAGCCTGTTTGGAAAAGCATTCGGAGAGAGATTTATGCTTCTGGCAAAAGAGCAGGGAGAACAGGAAGAGAGGTGCTATGCTGCTGGGAAATGGACTGGAGACCTCTCAGATACAACCTTTCCTCTCTTGTCCCTCCAGTGGTAGTGACAACTTAACCTTCCTCCCTGTGGCCACAAAACCCAGTCTCTTGCTCCTTAGCACTCCAGAAACCACCTTACTTTCTGTTTCAGCCCATGAGTGGGTGAAGGATGAGTCCAGTTTGATGCTTATGCAGCTGTTCCTCATTTGGTCCCTGGTTCTGTGGGCTACCAGATAGACTACAGTGACTCACATCCTGACATATTTACACATCTAGCAGTGTTGAAGAATATAGCACAAGGTGCAGAGGGCTGAGCATTATTCCTTTTTACAACCTGGAATAATTTTTCAATTTATTCAAGCTGTCCTCTCTGCAAGTAAACTGAACAATTAAAGGGCATTCACTTATTTTACATGCACTGAAAGTATGAATTTTTCATCACATTCCAATTCACATTTTTTTTCCCCCAGCTTCATTAACTGTCTAGTGTGAACTATTGTCTACACATTCATACGCTTTAACTAGCTGGTGTGTTTGGGGGAATATATTTTGCAGACTCTATCTTTTCCTCCTCTCTGCATAAATCTTGTTATTCTCTGAAAGGGAAAAGAGAAAGAAAGGGAAGAATAAATAATGATCAAAAAACATGTTTCTTTTCAGGCAGCAACACTCAGCACTCCGCTGCAAATCATGCTGTGTAGGATCTTGTAAAGCTTGATTAGAAACATGTTATCATATTAAAAATGTGTATATCTTTTCCATCCCCCACTCCTCCCAGCTCCTACAATTAACCAAATCATGGGTTTCAAGGGGATTTTCCCCTGAAAAACAGCTGTGTTCTCTGCTAAGGTTGCTTTTTCTGCAGGGCCTCAAAGACAGGAGTTTTTAAGAGCTTATTGAAGACAGAGTCAGAGCAAATAGACTGGCAGCATTATGGCCGTTTCAGGTGAAAACGACAGATCCTTTCAGAGACTCCTCTGGGGGTGTATAATGAAAACTATTTGGGAGTTATTCCTGTTGTGAATGGCCTACTGCCTAACTCAGATCTATTGCAGCAGTTCAGGGATGAAATAGAGAGTGACCTGACCTGATTAAACCCTGACAGCGCCCGCTACCAGCAACGCGTGCCCTAAGTGCCGCCTCGTGCACAGGCATGCCTGCGCACTACTGATGTCCTGGGCTGTGTTTACAAAGTCATTGCCGTCACCGTAATGTTGGACAGTGGCAGGAACAGTCTATTCCAATCTAATGCACAAAAAGGCTGTCACACAAGAGGAGAAAGATTACATTCAGTTGCAGTGTAGCTGTGAAAGTGGACTATTAACTTCTAATATAGCCCTTTTTTTTTCTTTGGGAATGCTACAGAGACATGGCATTAAGCCTGTGAGTGTCAGAGAAAGCAAGAGCAAGCAGGGGCGGGTTGGCAAGGTCTCAGGTCAGGGTGTTGTGCTGTGAGCGCAGCCTTCCTGCTGGAGTTGGCAGCTGCTGCCCTCTGTCCTTCTCCACCTTTTAATGCTAATGTTGTAGGGGCTCCTCTCACTCAGACACATATGTACTCTGTTGCAAGTCTAGTTCTGTGTGCTAGCAAGTGGAGAGAGAAAAAAAAGGAGGTTTCTGAAATAAATCCAGGTGATAGTGTTGAGATTTTGGCATCAAATCTTCTTCATTTGGCTGCTTATGATGATGGCATCTGGCTAATTAGGAAACATCAATGCTACAAGGACTTGAACTTTTAGCATACTCAGTCTGGGGCTGCTTAAATCTTAGTCTGGGGTTGCTTGGTCTTCTAATAAGTGCTTGTCACTGATTGCATTTTAATGTTTATCCCTTTGTATTTTGCTTGGGTAACCACTTCTTGGCAAAAACCTGAAGAGTTCATAGGATTGGTTCCTCAAATGGTCCCTTCCTTTTCCATTTCTTAGATATTTTATTGTACTGATTCAAGCTTTAATGTCTGCCAAGGGGGATATTGAGGGAGCGTTAATGACCAAAGAAGAGCCATCCTTGAAACAGTGGATTTGTTTTGGACTTCCTAATTCAAAAAGTGCAAACTTCATCAAACTTGAAGCACCTGTCTCTGGTGGCCTGTCTGAACAGCAATTTTGACTCACATGCCAAATCCTGAGGTCAACTCTGCTTGTTTGAGACCTGCATTTTGAAACACAAAGTTTCCTAGCATCTGAAATATAACCTGAATGAAATTACTCTGAGTGCTATGTAAAAGTGTAGAAAAGTTTGAAGAAAAAAAATTGTAATTAATTTTTATGTCATAGAAATGTTCTCATAGGTCTCCATTCCAAGCCCTCCTCCTAATCTAAATCTACCAAGTAAGAGATTGCAGAAGGTGACAGTCGCATAGCAAAGTTCCTGGATTCTCAGATTTTTATACTGGAGTTAATTTTCCTTTCTCGCTTAAGTATCACTTGCTGTTTTAGATGAGGTCTCTGGAATTTAAAAGGTGTCTCAAATTTTCAAGGATTTAATCACATTTTATGAGGATTATATATCCCATTGTACATTTTAGAGTAGTTCAATGTAGCTTTGGAAATAGGTCTAATACGAAGTATTCACTTGTTAACTTTAATATTTATATTGCCCCCTGTAGACATCATTTGAATTAAGGATCTACAGTGACAGCTTATCTATCTATCAGTTGGAAGAGACAAGTTTTAATTATTAAAGTTTTTGATGAAGCCTAAGTATTATTGTTACCATTTCATAGCAAAATACTAAGCCCATGGAAGTTAGAAGTAGAACTATGCACTGAATTCAGATCTTCAGAGTTTTGCTTTGCAGAAATAATCCCGTTCAGATGTAAAAATAGACACTTTACAGTTGATGTGTAAATTCCCTGAGAATCTTAAAAAAAATGATATTTCAAAGTCAGATTTAACATTTCAGCCTGAATGTGTGATAAAGAAGTGGGAAGAGCAAGAAAAAAAACATGTCCTATTAACTTGAAGAGTTTCCCTCTGACATTTGTGGAACCTGTATCTGACTCAAATGCTGTCATAAATGAATGAGTTTACATTTTAGGCAAATATCGGGAAGTGTATTTGTATCACAGCGTATGGTGAAATGAGCAGTTTCCTACATGTACTCAGGATAGGGAAGAAGAGGTCTGTCTATCTTCTTTGTCTTGCTTTCAGTTGGGTTGCTCAAATGTAACTAAGGGCAAAAATTGGGCTGTGGTATTTTTATTACTGGAAACTATGCATATTGTAAAAAGAAGACAATTTTTTCTTCTTAGCACAGGTTGAATCTGCATACTGGCAGTTGGAAAAAAACCCCATCTTTCCGTGAGGAAAAAAAAGGAAATGTGTGTTTAGTGTCTCTGAGGAAGAATAAGCACAGAGTCCCCTGAAGCCTGAAGTTGCTTTTGCGAAGTCAGTTTTCATACAGAAACATTTTAACCCCAAATTGGTATAGAAGGCCGTGCCAAATTACATATCCACTAACTGAATAGGGAAGTTGTACTCTAATTGTTGGATGTAAGCTTGACTGCCTTTGAATTAACAGTTAAAGCTGTATTCATTAATCTGAGCAGGGAAGAGTGGGCAGACTGTCACAACGTACCTCAGTTCAGTAGTCATGCAGAGCAGGTGAGAGAATGCTAACCACTTACAAAGGGAAGCAGCTGATCTCCATCAGCCCCATCACTTAATGATGAGGAGAAAGACAACCAACTGCAATATCCAGAGAACAATTTACCATACAGCTGAAAGTTCAGAGTCCCAACAGGCAATGTACATCCTACAATTACCTGGAATGATTAATCTTAATGCTTTTAAACATCTTACTAACTTAAGAACTACAAAGGATAGAATTCATAAATGTACAAAGGGCCATTTGCTGTACACCCAGCTTCCCCGCAAAAAGATATCCCTTTGGGAAACAAACAGTAAATTCACTACTTTTGAAGAAAACACTGGGAATGGCAGTGCTGATTCAGAAAGAAAAGGACCTGACCCAAAACTAGTGATGAGGTAAAGTGAGACAAAGAGTTTTGGCAAACAGGAGCTGATTAAGGGGCCAACTTCAGTTTATAAAACTGGATCAAATCCAATTTCAATGCCTACTGAAATTTTCCCTTCCTCTTTGTCTTTTTAATTTTTCCTCTAGAGAGAGGTTAAGGGTTAACAGATTCACTCCTGAGAATATGAGTATTTAACTTTTAAATGGCATTGTTTCTGAATAGAAACTGCTGTGGTGTACGAACCATGGTACAAAATCTCTGGCAAGGAGATTGCTGGGATATCTCTTGCTGGGATAACCTAAGACGTTAGAGTCTTCAGCTGTCTGTCCTATCTCTTTCCAGAGGATACTGCCCTCACAAAAGTTGCCATAAAGGAATTACCAGCGCACCACCTACAAGGCTCTACATCCTGGCATGTTAGTTAAATCCACCTTCACCAGCAGAGAGAGTTAAAACCTGTCAGGCTAGGATACTTAAGCTGTGCCTTTTGCAGACTTTATTACCGAGATGGTATCTAGTAGCAGAGATGTAGGTGTTGGAGTTATTTGAGTCAACAACATTTTAAACACAGACAGAGTTATAAGAGATAGCACATAACAACCTTGAGCTTTCTTTGTTGTTGTTTTTGGTTTTGTTATTTTTGTTTTTGCCTTAGTCTTGCCTACTGACAATGTTTCGGAGTGGAATGCAGCAGAGGCAGCAATTCTGTAGATAATCATTGTGAGAAGGAGCATTCATCTGAAAGAAATTAAATGGTTTCTGCAAGTGTATCTCAATTGGAAATGTAGTCACAATTGGAAACAGCTTGGAAATTGCTGATCATAACAGTCTTGTAAACATTACTTCTGAGAGTTGTGTACTGGTGTGAATGCTTGTCCAAATCACCTGGGACAGGTCTTCAAGTGACCATTTCTTTGTGCTGTCACTGATTCTCTGAGCTAAAGCAACAACCTTCAAGAGTGATACATACAATGAGCCCTAATAAGACACATAACTGTTTTCAGGTTTCCTACCTGAATGTTGCCAGTTACCTAATCAGGGACCAGCTGCACCATGCCTCTAGTATTTTTGTGTGAAGCTCACCTGGGAAGAAGCCAGAATATTGGGGGAAATTATGTGTGCTAAAAGACAGCTCTTGGCAATGGGATGAGGAATGAGAGATCTCACAGAGGGCAAAGTCAGTGGGATTAGCCATGTGGAATCACCATCTCTTCAGTACAAATTGAATATATTCAGTCTTCATTTTCGTTTACAAGAGAGGCTTTGTAAAATTTCCTCTCACTGACTCACTGACAAATCTTGGTTTATAGTTTCTCACTGTAGCTGGATCTGGATAGCCTGGAGATAAACATTGTATGCAAGAAAGGAGGTTTTTCAATCTATCTGAATAAAGCACTGCTGAAAATTTCATGAGAAAACATATGCTCCTTTATAAGAAATTTGTATATATCTCAGATAGACTGCCTGCTTCTGAATGTGGAAATGACACAAATAATATATACTATGCCATTCCCTGGTTTGAGATTAATAGCTCATAGTCAACATGTAGTCTAGGACCCATTTTTGCACACAGAAAATGATGCCCTCTTGCACGAAGCATGAGGTATGAAAAATCTTGCTTCTTATTGAGATTATTTTTGCCATAGAATTCCCTTCCCTAGCTGTAAAAAAGAAATTGAGCTGTGAAGGAAATTTGTTATTAATGCTCTGCCATACTAATTCTGGAATATTAAGTCTCCCATATCAGGTTTTGTGGACTTTGGATCTACCTAATCACAGATATGTTGGTATCTTCTCTATTAAGTTCCATAAATATCCACTAAAACGAGACTTATCTGCACTCGTGATGGAACACAATTCTGTGGTGTGCACCGGACTATGCTGCCTGAACGGCATTTCACTGCGGCAGCTCCTTGGCTCCTTACACACTGCCACCGAAAAGTACTGCTTATGCTGATACTCAGCCAAGCTATGCGTTGTATACTTTGAGATACCTGTGAGAAAGGTACATCTATCTTTTAAGTATCTGTTAGGTAGTTTGGGATCTCAATACTTAGGCAATATGGATTCCTTGGTTTGAAATGAGTAATTTAACTTGTAAACATTTGTACAAAATAAAGTGTAGGATGAAGAAAGTGTCTATTTGAATTTGAAAATAGTGTTTATATTTCTTTTTTCATACTTGTTTAAATTTCTTGTTTGTTTCTTGTTACAGAAACAATATGGGATTTATAAGTCCTTGTGCATTTTCTGACTTTTTCTCAGCCAGTGACAACTACTTTTACTTCATGCCTACAAGGTGTCATTATGTCCAAAGTGGGCTGACTAAGCAATGTTCACACCAGGAAAACAAGAATGGTGAGGCTATTTGGATAAAAATAGACTGATACATTTGCTAATCTTGTGAAATATACTTTTTTTCCTGTGTGTATCTGCCACATTATCTCCATTATGCTTTTCCTCCACAGGTACCTATATAGAATCATAGAATGGTTTCGTTTGGAAAGGACCTTAAACCATAGATCATCTAGTTCCAAGACATTCCATTAGACTAGGTTACTCAGAGCCTCATTAACACATAGGTAATGCCAATAGGTATTTTATCTATGAACTGGCAACATGAAACAGAATAGAGAAAGCAGCACATATGCTTATTCATTCTGAAAGTAAAAGAGATGAGCTAATTTCTGAAGTCAAAACCTAGATGCTCAGCTGTACTTCATTTATTATCTTCATTAATCTACTGTAACAGAGCAGGAGTGGAGTGATGAAGCATCCTTATTCAAACCTCAGATACACTTCTTGAGCATAATGAGTGAACACAGTATTCAGTACTCCAATTTACATTCCTGCCTGCTAGTTGGAAAGTAGGGAAAAGGAATTGGTGTGCATACATGAAGACAGGTGTGTAAGCACCTGTATTAGGCATTGAGTGATTTAGAAAAATGGCAAAATATGCCATTGGTATTCCTCATGTCTTTACATGTATTCCCATGTAATTTTTAGAGTTCTAGAAGCAACATGTTGGTATAGATTTTGACTTGCAAACTGAATGTTGAGTGGATGATGGATTCCATGCTGTGCTTGGACACAGATTCCAGCTCCCTCCTACTCTGTGAGAAATGACTGCAATCATAAACCCATCATGTAATGAAGACTTCAGTAGGAACAGGAAACACTACCACACCAGGAATTTGCAGGACATCTGGTAAATCAACAACATTATCACAAACATCATGGCCAACAGCCTGAGCTGTAGCAACAGTATATTCATTTTCCAAATGTTCCAACTGAGAAAGATGCTCGGACCATTCCCACTATACACCAGATGGTTGATTGGGAAGCCAATATTTTCTCTATACACAGAAGCTTACTCTTCCATCATTTTACATGGGGACCAGATATTTTATTAGAGACAGAGTTTCTCTGGCCCACATTCTGCTGAAGAAATACATATAGTGTACAGCACACACCCCATAATATGGGCAACTGCAAGATACTGGAAGAAGTGTCCTGGCACGCCACAAACATGAGAAACCTCTGTGGCAAACTGCCTCAGTTTTCATTTTTAATGATGTTAAACATATTTAAAGTGAACTACAATGTCTTAAATTTTATTAAATATGATGTAATATCAAAGCCACATGAAAATGAATCAATCTGTCATGCAGTAGTGTCAGAGAGCCACAAAACAAGTCCAGTGATATAGTAGCTGTAGTGCTTAGGAGGATGATAATTTAGGCTCCAAGTAATTAGCATAGCACAATTTCTAGTGCCTTAGTGGAGATAAACTCTTTGCAAAAATCAGTAGAAGTTTTGCCTTATTGAATATATACTTCAGATAAAACCTGGAAATAGAAAGCTGAGTTGACTTTATGTGTTGACTTTGCAAAATGCACTCCAAATCATAATAGTGAATTTGCCTAGAGAGAGAGAAAACAACTCCTTCTATTAGTAAAACTTCCAGACTTCCTTTCAGTCTGATAATAAAGGTTTTGATGTAAACCTTTTGTCTTTCTTCTCTTTATCTCTGTTCTAGCTGTAATTTTAAATCATTGGATGAATTCTTAGCTTTATTGATCCACTCTTTGTCAAATGCCCTATGAAAGACAGGAATTTTCTTAAAGTTGTTGCAGTCCGATATTTGAGTCTTCTCTGAAACCAAAGAGAAATATAACATTTTTATATGGTGGACATATTTCTACACTTTTTAAAACACTAAGTTATTCTTTCCTTGCAACTTTACCAAACTGTTACTGCTTGACCCCAGTATTTCCTATACTGGCGTGTATGTTATACTGTTGTTTTTAGAAATCATCATCAGCAATAGTTAAACCTCTGCAAAGGGCTAAGAAAATTCATTGTCCTATTATTTTTAAATTCTCCTAGAGTTTATCAGGTGAATTCTAGTGCTGTAGTAGAGGAAATAGTTGAATTTAAGCAGTGGGAGTAGCCTATGTGTTGAGAACATGCCATTTACTTCATTCTACATCCCTAAGAAAAATCAAGACCCACGCGGTGGAGTTTGAAAGCTACATTCTCTGAAATGTCCACACCTTGTGAGCATTACTGGCCAAGAGGAACAGAGGATGAGTTGTATTTTTCTTGAAACTGCTCCTGTTAGCAGTTAGAGGAGGCAGGCTGGCTATTGGGGCTGGATCATGGAACGACACGTTTCACCCAGCGCTTGTACACTTGTTCATGCTCACTCCAAAAAATCCGAATGGACACCTATGTACTTACACGTTTTACTAAGAACCTATGCTTCATTTCATCTTCCCAACTTTTTAAATTTCACTTCATCTCTTTAAAACCTGACTGTGTAAAGCCACCTTGATACGGTTAACTTAAGAACAGTAAAGCCACTGAAGCCAACAGAATTGACAGATGTAAAATTCTAAGTATGTTTGCAGAATTTAGCACTAAACTTTAAGTCTGAGATCTCTGAATTTGGAAGCCTAAGAGTTTCGTGGCCTTCCAAGCACAGATTATCCTTTTTTTCTACAGAAATTGTTCTAAACATACTGCTCGTGCTTAGGAATAACAGAATGTCCCTAGGAGTGTGCTGGCATCCATTGGAAGGAATTGTGGTATTTGGTTGTGAAAAGTGAGTGACAATACAGAAGACTCCAGGCTGGATCAGTCTGGACAAAGCAGTTCAAACCCTGGTCTCAATAAAGTAAATCTCAGCTATGCCCTGTGACTTTAACTGCTAGTGAAGAGAAATGACTGTGTAATTGCTAAAATCTGATACTAGGCTGAGTAGCAAAAAGACTGCATTTTACAGGTACAGAATTTTTTT